>JAEVFF010000571.1:154686-196222 GCA_018901945.1 Pugionium dolabratum | reverse complement strand
ACCATCTATGATGAGGTTACATACCTTGCCCTTGATGGTGCAACAGCTGTGGAAGATGTTCTCCCTTTTGATGGTCTTTGAAGGATCCACCATTGCACTGAGGATACGTCTAGTGACCAGCACTTCCCCCACATCAGGGTACTCAATATCACCATACTCTTTCTCTGGTTCATAGTCCTCTTCATCTTGGGACTCATACTCTCCTGCCTCCGTAATCAGCATGACTCGGTTGTTTGGGCACTCCCTTGAGATGTGTCCACGTCCCCTGCACTTGAAACAAGTTATTTCACGTGATCTTTGGGGATTAGAAGACTTACCAGGCTCTCTCTGGTCACGGGTGGGTTCAGGAGGCTTGCTCTTGAACCTTGACTCGATCTCTACGCCTTTGCCTTTGTCCACGGTCTTGGGCATGTTGCTTGGTGCCCAAGGTGTCTTAGGCTTGCTGCGGATGTCTTGGCTCTTACGTTTGATGTGCTGTTAAGCTTGCACAGATAGGTGGAACAAGTCCTTGAAGTCGTTGTAGATTTGCCTTTCCACCTTGCAGCTGATCCTTTCTTGGAGTCCATCCAAGAATGGTGCCATCAATGCTTCTTCATCATCATTGAGCTCCAATCTGTTCCTTAACCTCTCGAACTCTTCATAGTACTCCTCTACTGATCTGGTACCCTGCTTAAGAGTACAAAAACGACGTTGCAAATCTCTATGAAAGTAAGGTGGAACAAACCTTTGTCGCATGAGGTCTTTCATGTCGACCCACGAGTCTACGGGTCTCACTCTCTTCCTCCTTCTGTCAGATACCTCACGATCCCACCAGATGAGGGCATTGTCCGTGAGTTGTGCTATTGCCATTGAGACTCTCCTAGGTCCTGGTTGGTTGTAGTGATCAAAGATATGATCCATTCGCTTCTCCCAATCTAGGTAAGCCTCGGGGTCTACTTTTCCTGCAAAACTTGGAGGAGTTAGTTTAACATCAGGATGAATTACCCGGTTGTAGGTGTGTTCATCTCCATCCTCATGACGTCTAGGAGGCATTCTTGGTCTCTGGTGAAGACCATATGGCTCAAAGCCATCATCTTCTGCCTCTGGTTGCCGTGGAGGTCCTCTCGGCCTATGGTGATAGTTATGAGGTTGTGTGTCCTCATCTCCATCTGGCTGGGTTCCTCCTGTTCGTGCCGTGTCCTAAGGTACTCAGGACCCTCAGGACGGTCTTGCTCAGCTCTCACGTGCCTTATGGCCTGGAATCTTACTGGTCTTTCCACGCGCTCCAACCTCTCGCCTATGGATGCGAGTTGTGTTTGGAGTGTGGTGAACATGGCCATCATGGCTTCAGCTGCGTCTCTATTCTCTTCTCCCATTGTGTGCTACAAAGAAAGAAGACAATTAGGGTGCTCCTAAATTATCAGGAGGGTTTTTTTTTTTATATGGGTTTGAAAAAAAATGCAAAAAGGAAAAATCTTAAGGAAAGGAAATTCGACTACAAGAAAAAGGAAACTTCCTAGACAACTTGTGCTAGCTGTCCAATTCGAAATATCTTGGGTATTTTCCTATTCTCTTTTCTTTCTTTTTTTTTCTTTTCTTTTCTTTTCTTTTTAATTTAACTTAAAATTAATGGAAATATGAATTAAACAAAAAGGAAAACGTGAATGGCAATGCACAAGTGAATCTAAACCCTAGTGATACACGTAGGAGGCTAGATGCACTCGGTTTGGAGTTTGATGTTGTTTTTTTTTTGATTTTTCTTGAATACGACTTAAACTAATGCAAGAACTAGAAATAAGACAAGCAAAAGGATAGAAAAAACCTGGTTTAGGAGCTTTAAGCTCTGATACCAAAAATGATACAAGCCTTGATTCAAGGATGTATGCGCGTGGGCTGTTCGTAGAAGATTAGGTGAGAAACTCAACCTTAGGCTTCTGGATGGGGGTTTTCTGGTTGGTAAAAGATGGAAGGGTGAAGTGAGCCACACGAGGGGTGATGAACCTCGTGATAAATCACAAACTTAGAGCTAGGAGGGCTGGTCTCAACTAGGTTCTAAGCGCACAAGCTTCTTTGAGAGAATAACTTGTAAAGAAAATTCGATCTTTTATTAATTAGCAAAAAGGTTGTCGAACTACAATGCTGGAAGGAGCCTTATTAATATGCTCGACAGCTTGACTTTCTAGGGTCGACACAAATAAAGAAAATGAAAGTTTACAAAAGTGCACAAAAGGAAAAGATACAAAAGTGTATAACCGAAAAAGGACCTATTCCTAAAATGTTATTGACTCAAAAATGTAAAGCAACTAGATCCTACCCTGCAAAACAGAAAGAGGCATATATTCGAATGTAAACTTACCTTAACTCACCTCACGGCCAAGAAATGAAAGGTGGCCGTCCTTGTGGCATGCACGCGCCTTGCTCCTAGTCTTCGACTTGGAGTAGGGTTAAGAATCTTTGGGCCCTGACCTCTCTTGCCACTAAAGCCCAAGTCTCTGATGTCCCTTGTGTTGTTGAGAAGCTATTGGACTCTTCTTTGTATTTTTGGCCCATTGTCCTTAGTCGATCTTCCTCTAGGAGCTTGTCGACCCATAAGCTGAATTTGTGGAAGAGTGCCCTTGATCTGCTTCTTGTCATTGCTCCTTGAGGTACCACTGGTGTTGAGACTTCCTCTAAGTGCATGTCCTGGAGCTGGTAGCTCATTTGGTCCGAGTCCTCTTGTGTAGAAGTGGAAGTGCGCGTGTACCCGGCTGGATCGGCTGTACCGGCTGGATTGTGCGCGGTACTGGCCGGAATGACTTCAGGACCGGCCAAGTTGATCCCGGAGTCGGCGGTGTCATCAGGGGGACCGGCGGTGTCATTCACGTCCCCACCAAGTGTGCCGGAAGCTTGGGCCTCTCCGCCGGCGATGTTGACCGGTCTGGTCCTATAGGTCGAGGGTCCGGCGGTACTGTCTGGTCCGGCAGGCGCGCCAGATGGTCCTGCTGTCTCGGGCAAGCTTCCTGGTCGGCCAGTCTGGTCTCCTGGCTGGATGTACGATCTGATGTCCTCATCAACGCGGCATCGTCGTCAGCGCGGACTGGGCAGTGAACAAGACAATAGGAGGTTGGAAACAATCGCCAGCTGATGTCTAGCACGGTAGTCGGACATGTCACAAGGAGAAGAAAGAGGAAAGTATATCAGCAGAGAAACAATATTAATAACTGATCACGAAGAATTTATTAAGGAGTCATAATGAGGACTAACTTGACTTCAAAGGATGCAGGGAAGCAGACTCGCGAGCAGCACTAAAATCTCGATTACGAATCCAATGCGAAGATTCAAAAATACATCTCGAGCTCCAGTGAGTATTTCCCAACCTAAGAATAATCACAAAAGTCTCGATATCGTCAACCGGTGGAACTTTTTTCAATGGAGCTGCAAAAACAAAATAGTCAATATTAGCTAAGGGCCAAAAAATTTGTAACATCAACAGTGCAGAGTATCTAATTCTACCAGGTCACCGCGACCACCATGTTATGGCTAATGGTGTAAGGTCGCCATAGGTAATTTCGTTGATGGGAAAAAAGAAAAAAGAACTTCTCCATTTCTCGTATTTCTTGGGAACCCCTAAAAGACATTCGTGAAGATGGTTCAGAGCCAAATAAAAAGTGCCCATACATCCGGGGTTAGCCTTTACGGCACAGAGTTGAGGAAATATGGGCACATCTAAAGAAAACCCTTGTTCTACAGCGAGCGTTTGAAGCCAATCATAGTCCGGATAAAATTCGGACAAGATTGATGAAGAGATAGTCCAATATAATGCATCAAATGAACAAGAAGCTCTGGTAGAGGGAAGGAAAGAACACATTCACAAAAGTAAACTTCGTAAGCACAAAAATACCTGACTCCCCGGTGTGATAATCTCCAAGGATCGAGAAATCATTCGGGAAGCACAGAGATCGTGAATACTCGACTCTAAAGTAGAAGTTCTGAGATAGTGCCCAAATTGATCACGATGGGCCCATTTCACAAGGAACCACGGTTCGTGCCACCTCTCGGGGATCTTCCTAATTCGGCGATGTATCTCGGGCAGGAGAGTCGGGCCAAGAGAAGATTCCAATTGATTAGGTGAGCTAGTTTGGAGCATAATACCTTACAACTTGGATACAAACGAGATGGATCGAGGCCTAGCCCAGAAGCACGAAACGTGAGCTTGGGCCGGAAGAGATGGACAAGCTCGGATAAAAAACATGAGCTTGACCTAAGGCAAGGGGAATGACAGGGAGAAATGCAGCCCAGAGCACAGATGCAAGCTCAGGCAAGAGGCTTCGGGGGCAAGAGGCCGAGCGTGGCACAAGCTCGGGAGAAGAGCTCAAAGGTGTGATCTCGGACGAAAAGCTTGAAGGTGCGATCTTGGGCGAAGAGCTCAAAGGTGGGATGTCGGGCGAAGAGCTCGAGTTGCACGCTCAGGAGAAGAGCTCGAGGTGCAAGCTCGGGTAATAGGCTCCGCTTGTGCGAAGGAGCTCAGGATTTTGAGGGCGCGACTCTGAAAAGTTCGTGAAATACTCGACTCTAAAGTAAAAGTTCTAAGATATTGGCCAAATTGATCACGATGGCCCATTTCGCAAGGAACCACGTTTTGTGCCACCTCTCGGGGATCTTCCTAATTCGGCGATGTATATCGCGCGGGAGAGTCGGGCCAAGAGAAGAGTCCAATTGATTAGGTGAGCTAGTCGGGAGCATAAAACCTGACAACTCAGATACAAACGAGATGGATCGAGGCCTAGCTCAGAAAGCACGAAACGTGAGCTTGGGCTGGAAAAGACGCACAAGCTCGGGTAAAGAACATGCGCTTGGGCTGAGGCACGGGGAATGACAAGGAGAAATGCAGCCCAGAGCACAGATGCGAGCTCAGCCAAGAGGTTTCAGGGGCAAGAGGCCGAGCGTGGCACAAGCTCGGGAGAAGAGCTCAAAGGTGTGATCTTGGGCGAAAAGCTCGAAGGTGCAATCTCGGGCGAAGAGCTCGAAGGTGGAATGTCGGGCGAAGAGCATGAGATGCAAGCTCAGCAGAAGAGCTCGGGGTGCAAGCTTGGGTAATAGGCTCGTCTTGCGTGAAGGAGCCCAGGAGTTTGAGGGTGCGACTCAGAAAAGCGGCTCCGCTCAGGCAATTTAGCTCGGGAGCTCGGTGGTGCGATTCGGGCAAGCACCAAGCACGGGAGAGTGAGCTCAGGGGGTCGGGAGCTCGGATGAGACATGACTTGGGCATGAGGTGAGCTCCGGCGAAGAAGATTGAGAGCTCGGGTGTGACGCGACTTGGGTAAGGCCTTGGGGAAGGTCGAGCTCGGGAGCTTGGGTGAGGTGCGACTTGGAGAGGCTTCGAGATCAGGTAAATTGGATGACTAATCTCGAAAATTTGAGGCATAGCTCAGGAGAGGTTGGTCACGGTCTGCTCGGGTCATGAACTCAGGTTTGAGGTGCGCGCTTGGATGAACGGAGAGCGACTTGGTAGAGGTGCAACTTAAGAGCTTGGAGCGCGAGCTCGGGAGATCGGGAGGAGGTGCGAGCTCGACATGTGATGCCCCCCAGAGAAGAGAGGCGTCGCACGACTAGATGAGGAAAGGAAAGAGAGTAAGGGAGAATTAGAGGAGAGGATGTGACTCTTCAAAGATTTTATGAAGATCTTTAAGAAACTATGAAGATCTTCAAAGATTTAAGAAGAACCTTCAAAAAATCTCACAAAGTTCAAAATAAAAGTGACCAACTTTTTGAATAAAGCATGTTTCAATATAATAAATAACCTCACTTTAAAGAGAGAAGAGGTTTATCTACAGAGAATTTCAAAAAGAGTGAGAGAAAGTTACCTTCCAAATGAGACTTCCACGGTAATTTGTAAGAGATCCAAGGAGCAAGGCAACTACTTAAATAATCACATCTCGTGAACCTTAAAAAAAAGGAAAAATATAAGAAAAAGAAAATTGAAATCTTGAGGTATCGGTTATCAAATAAATTTCTCACATTCAAAACACGAGAAACTTGGTTATCAGATAATATGTCGCCATGTTTGTTTACTTTTATCACTTGGACGACACATCTGACTAAATATATCTAGCACTCTGGGATCCGGATACAAATGGACATCACCATTATCGAATCTAGTAAACCTGTATATATATTATATACGATTAAACACGAAAATTTAATTAGTTAACCTTATAAATAAATTAATAAATTGATAAACACAATAATTTATGGTAACTACCTGTTTTGGTGCGTATATGGGCAGTAAAATAATGTTCCAAGAAATAAGATATCTAATCATTGACATATGATTCAACAATCGACCCTACATCATATCGTTTGTTCTTGGCCTTGATTTTAAGTTTAAAAAAAAAAAATTCAAATGGATACATCCACCTATATTACACAGGTCCACCCAATTTAGCTTCGTATGACAGATGTATAGGAAGGTGCTCCATGACGTCAAAAAACACAGGTGGAAAGATTTTCTCCAAATCGCACAAAATTATGACTATGTTTTCTTTCAGAACTCGGACACGGCTTTGTTGCAATGATATGGAGCATAGATCTCGGAAAAATACTCTAACCACTACGTTAGAATCTAGTAATTATTACATGCAATTATTATTATTTTACGTTCGTACCTAAAAAATAAAATATGTTTAATAGTATATACTTGATAATGTTAGATGAACATTTCGTGGTAAAAGTTCTACAAATATAAAAGGAAGAAAACTCTTCATAAAAACATGGCTTTTTATGTCCGAGAACTTAAGTCCATCGATATCGACACAATTTGCTAAATCTACCGCGTAGCCGTTCAGAAATTTGACATCATTTTTGATACATTCCAATAAGCGTTCTTTGGCTTTTTGTGTCAATATAAATATAGAGAATGGAGCATTACCCCGACCATCCACTTGCAACTCTTTTCGAAACCAAAACTTTGCAATATCCAACCTTAACTTAACTGTATCTTTTGATTTATCGTTGACATTCATAACAGTATTAATGATGTTATCCAAGAAATTCTTCTCTATATGTATCACATCAAGATTATGTCATAGGTTAAGATTCGTCCAGTACATCAACTCCCCAAATTTGCTTTCTTTCTGCCAATTATGCCAGCTTCCATAACCTTCTTCTATAGTTTCATGACCATTTCCACTGCAGTCAAATGTTCTGAAAGGAATGACAGTTTTTATTCGCTCGTATAAAACTTGTTCACCTGTCAATAATTGTGGAGGATAGTCATTCAAAGTGTGCTTGCCCTTTAAAAAATTGTTTTATTTTTCCATAACGGATGACCCTTAGGAAGAAACCTTCTGTAACAATCAAACCAACACGTCTTTTTACCATTTGGTAATTGAAATGCCTTCATATCATCCATACAAATTGGACAAAACAGTCTACCATGCGTTGTCCATACTGACAACATTCCATACGTCGGAAAATCGTTTATCGTCCACAGTAACACGACTTCTAGTTTGAAATTTTCATTCAACGACACATCGTATGCCTCAACTCCCATAGACCACAATTCTTTCAGCTCATCAATCAAAGATCGGAGAAATATATCCAGACTAGCATGCGGATGATTTACCCCCGAATTCAGAATTGTTAGAAACAAGTACTCTTTGTTCATACACATATCAGGTGGCAATTTATATGGAGTGATAATTATCGGCCATAATGAATGATTTCGAGACATCCAAATAGATTGAACCCATCAGTACATAAGCCAAGATAAACATTTCGAGATTCAGCAGTAAATCTTGGATGTAGGTATTGAAAATTTTTCCACTCCGCAGCATCAGATAGATGACTCAATTTTCCATCTTCTGCTTCATGCTCTACATGCCACCTCATTGCCTCTATGGTTTTTCTCACTTTGATACATTCTTTTAAGTCTGTCGCCAATAGGTAAATACCGCATACGATTGAAAGGTATTCTTGTCCCCTCGCTTGGCTTATATCGGAAAGAATCACAAAATTTACATTTTTCCCATTTCTCATCTTCTTTTCAAAAGATCATACAATTGTGAACACACACGTCAATTGTATAAAACAGGAGCCCTAAATTTCACATCAGTTTTTCGGTTTCATAATATGAACCCGTTGCCTGATTCTCCTAGGGCAAATATTCAGTAAACAGCTCCACCCAAGAGTTCATGCATTTCTCAGATAGATTAAAATCAGATTTAATGTTCATGAACCGAGTAGCTAAAGATAATTGTGATTGCCCTTCATGACAACCATCATACAATAGATTTTTCGCAGCTTCTAACATGTTATAAAAATTTTGTGCTTTTGAATTTGATTCTTCTATATTATTAAATTCTTCCTCATGTTGATTATAGTACTCATTACTCGTTGTCTCACGAAATACATCCGTCACCATTTTAACATATCTATTACTAGATGTACCTACTGTTTGTTCCCTAGTACCATATGTACCACCCTGATTTCTTTGGACAACATCACCCTGACTACTTGTGGCTAGCTAAACATTCAGCTCTTCTCCATGTTTATACCAAATATAATAATTTGGCGTAAATCCTCGACTATATAGATGATTCCAAATTTTGCATCCCGGAAGAAATTTATCATTTTTGCAATTAATATAAGGACAGAAAAACTTACCTCCGCTAGTTTAAGCTATTGGTTTACTACTTGCAAAATTCATGCACTGCTCCATGCCTTGTACAAATTCTGCCGATATATTTCTTGTTTGATTATCAATCCTTTTGTACATCCAATCTCTTGAATTATTGTAATTTCCCCACATGTTTGAAGTTTTTTTCCTTTTGATTGTACAAATAAGAGAATGGGACTTGGGGGCATATATATAAGATTTTTCCACTACTTTGCAACCACAATAGTGTGGTCACTTCTATATTGGTATACTTACCTCGCACATATTTTTCATGTTGTGGCTTTGCTACCACTATGTGACTAAAGAGCAACTCCCATCGTGGTCGCAAATTGGTCGCATATTTTGCGACCAATATGCGACCAACATGTGGTTCTTCCACATCCAGTCCCTAATCAATCGCAAAGTAGCGAATGATTAGTGACTACATAACCTAGTCACATATTAGTCACATATTAATCGCAAAATATTGTGTATTGCGACTGATTTGTGACTACTATTTTAGTCCCAAAATTACGACCAATCTGCGACTACTGCTCTGTAGTCGCAAATTGGTCAAAAAACCATGGCAAATATGGTCGCAAAATATAATTGCATTTTGGCAGTTTTTTTGTAGTGAGTCTACTTTGAATTTTACTATCAAAGTAGAATTAGAGAAGTCTGGTTTGTATTTTAATTAGAAAGTACACTTCTCGAGAGGTCTGATTTATCAAGAAAAAAAACACAGCTTTGAAAAC
The DNA here is from genome assembly GCA_018901945.1 of Pugionium dolabratum. NCBI lineage: Eukaryota > Viridiplantae > Streptophyta > Magnoliopsida > Brassicales > Brassicaceae > Pugionium > Pugionium dolabratum. The sequence continues at coordinate 186,856 of JAEVFF010000571.1, read as the reverse complement.
AAAAAGGTTAGTTTTTTGCAATTGACCGTAAATTTTTTCCAAAGCATAGTTCTTTAGAAGTCTGCTTTGTGCGGAATAAAACTAGCATACTTCTCGAGAAGTTTGTTTTGGTGACAAAAAAGGTTAGTTTTTTTTTTGCAATTGACCATGAATATTTTCCAAAGCAGACCTTTTGAGAAGTCTGATTTGGTGACGAAAGGTTAGTTTTTTTTGTAATTGACACTTAATTTTTTCCAAAACAGATTTCTTGAGAAGTCTCATTTGTCCGGAATAAATCTCACAAACTTCTCGAGAAGTCTGCTTTTGTGACAAAAATGTTAGTTTTTTTGCAATTGACCAAAAGTTTTTTCCAAACCAGACTTCTCGAGAAGTCTGCTTTGTCATAAAATAATCCGCTTTAATGATAAAAAGGTTAGTTTTGCAATTTTACCATGAATTGTTTCCAAAGCAGACTTATCGAGAAGTCTGCGTGTTTTATTGTGGACAAAGCATACTTATTGAGAAGTCTGCTTTGGAAACAATTCATGGTCAATTGCAAAAAAGTAGCTTTTTATCACCAAAGCACACTTCTCGAGTAGTGTGCGAGTTCTATTCCAGAAAAAACAAACATATCGAGAAGTCTGCTTTGGAAAAAATTCACCAAAGCTACCTTCTCGAGTAGTGTGCGAGTTTAATTCCGGAAAAATCAAACATCTCGACAAATCTGTTTTGGAAAAAATCATGGTCAATTGAAAAAAGTAACCTTTTTATCACCAAAACAGATTTCTCGAAAAGTCTACGAGATTTATTCATGATAAAGCAGATTTCTCTAGAAGTCTAACTTTTTTTAATTTTTCAATTGCAAATTAAACTAACATTTTTTAATTTGACACCAAAGTAGATTTCTCGAGAAGTCTGTGAGAAGTCTTCTTTGGAAAAAACACTTGGTCAAATACGAATTTTTCCTTTTTGTCATTAAAGCGGTTTTTTTCGACAAAGCAAACTTCTCGAGAAATTTGCTTTTGAAAAACACTTGGTCAATTGCAAATTTTTTACTTTTTTGTCATCAAAATGGTTTTTTTGATAAAGCAAAATTCTCAAAAAGTATACTTTGTCAATGAAATACGAAGTAGACTTGCAGAAGTGTGCTTTGTAAGTGAAAAACAAATTAGACTTTTCGAAAATTTTGATTTGTGAATGAAATACAAAGCAGGTAATATATCTATGATGATATAATAAAATTCGTTAGTTGTATTGCACATAATGGTCCAAATCTTTGTTGTCGATGGAGAGTGGAATATAATAGAGACATGAAATTTTTCTATGAATAATCGAAGAGAAGGTAAAATGTTTGTAATTGATGATGATTACAAACATTAAGAACTGGTTGAAATGATACAAGATGATTATGGATTCGATAGGCAATATGATTTGATATTATGGTTCTTATCAATCTGTCACTTTCACTTTATGTTGATGATAATATGTTGTGGTGCCAAGGAGTAGTGTCAAGTCTCTAATAGATAGAAGAGGCTATAGAAGAAAAGAAATGGTCATCTTATTTTATATGGAGAAACAATTAATGCTACAAAATATCAACTAGTCAACTTAATATTTTGATGAAATTATTAAACACACCTTTAGATTTGGTAGATCATAGATTTATTGCTTTTCATTCAGTTGTCTCACTCTCTATTGTTATTAAAAAGTATGCACTATATTCTTAAGTGTATATAAAAGTGCTAATGAATATTTACAGTAATATTTGTATTTTTAGTGGTTGTCATTTTCTAATTTTATAAGTATACAAAATATTGATAAGAAAAACATCAAAATAGATAATAAAATACACAAAATATAACAATATTTGTATTATTTTCAATTCTCAAAAATTACTTAAAATACAAAGTAATTTATTGAAGTGTGCACAATGGTGCTTGAATTCTGCTGAAAGTTGATTAAAATCTGCATAAAGGTGACTGAAATTTACAATAACTAACTGAAGTTTCACATATTTTGATCATAACTCATTGAAAGGTGACTGACATATAACTAAAATCTTATTGTAAATTTACAAGAGTTGATCAAAAATTGATTGACAAGATGAAGTGATGGGATGTAGTGATAACTACAATAAAATCTACAAAAACTAATTTAAATATGACAAAAACGTAAACAAATTTTGCAATTAGTTATGAAGTCTACAAGTGAAGTATACAACTTGTAATGAAGTCTCCATTAGAAGTCTGCAATTTGTAACAAAGTTTGTCCATTAGAGCTTGCAAAACCATCAATTCAAAAATAAAGTAAAACTGTTAAAAACTCAAAAACAACAACTAAAAACTTGTAAAACCAGCCTAAATCTCAAAAAAATAATTAACAATCTTAAAACAATCATTGAACTTAAAACTACTATCTAAAACTTTAAAAACCATAAAACAAATATCAAAAAGCTAATAAAAACAACAAAAATTACTTTTTTTAGATCTTTTAACTTCTTTTTTCAAATCTAAAGCAAAAGAAGATGATTAAAACTTTTAATTTCATAAGTGCTTCTTCGTAGGTTATGTTAAAAAATTTTAATTTGGTTATGTTAAATTTAAATTATAATTTTTTCAATTTTTCGGTTTGTGCAGACTTCTATAGAAGTCTACTTTGTAATTTTTGGTAAGGTTAAATTGAAATTTTGGTTTGGTGAAATTGAAATTTTGGTTTGGTGAAATTTTAATTTTAATGAAGCAAATTTCTAAAGTAGATTTCTCGAGAAGTCTGCTTTGTATTTTCGTTCCAAAGCATACTTGCCGAAAAGTTTGCTTCCTAAATTTTGGTAAGGTTAAATTGAGATTCCGGTTTGGTGAAATTCTTGGTTTGTGTAGACTTGCGGGAAAGTCTGCTTTGAAGACTCAATAAGATACCAGTTGGTTAAATTTCGGTCAAACTTCTCGAGAAGTCTGAACAACCCTAAACTCTAAATTGAATGAAACCGGTTTAGTTAAATATAATTTCCGGTTTGTATAGACTTTTTGGAAAGTCTGCTTTGTTAAATCTACGGGAGACTTTTCGATAAGTATGCGTAATCCTAAACCATAAATAATAAATTTCATTAAATATGCAAAATTTTTGTTAAAATGAATTAATATGGTAAAGATATGTAAATAAATGTATAACTCAAATATTTTTCTCTTGAAAGTTTGTTAATCTAAATTTTCAAGATTATCAAATGATATTTCAAATTCTAATATGAATTCCCTAAAAAAATATCAACTATTAACCCACAACGCATAACAATAAAAACTATCAAACATTTGATACCATTAGATAGAATCCAATCTCTTTGTTTTTGAATTCATTATAACTTTTCTTTGCTTTTGATATATATATAAATTGTGTTAATAACAATTTTTAAAAAAAATTTACATATTTTATAATTTTATTTGATTTAGGTAATTTATTAAAAAAAGCAGATTCCCGAGAATTCTGATTTGTATTTGGCTAACAAAGCAAACTTCTCGAGAAGTCTGCCAGATTTTTTTTGTAAAAACCAGACTTTTTGAGAAATCTAATTTGTTTCTACTTATCAAAGCAAACTTCCAGAGAAGTCTGTTTTGATCCCAAAAAACAATGCAGACTTCGCAAGAACTGAAACGTAATAGACATTTCTAAATTATTTTTGAGTTAAAAAGAGTGTTTTGTGATTTTCCTCTACTCATGGGTTAGTTTTGCAAAAACTTGTCCATGAAGATTAGTTTTGCATTTGGAGGCAGGTTTTGAGTGATTTTTAACAATTCTCCCATCTTGAAATCGAAATATTGAGAAAAATATTTTGGTAAAGAGAAAATTTCCATATTTTTTATATTGCCTTTTCCTTTAGTCTTTGTATACAAGTATAACATGTTCATTTAGATATAAATCTTGTCTTTAGCATAATAGAATATATACTAATTAAAAACTAATAAAATTAAGAAAACCCAAAAGAATAGATATACATTCCGCATAACTCCATATTTTCATAATGTTCATTTTTATCACACCTTGCCGAGGAAGATACTTTGTTTGAATATTTGTAGCTATTACAATGGGTGAATCAATCTAAGTATCTTCAAGATATCGTGCTTCAAATACTCATTGCCATGACGGAGGAAACGAGGAGTTTTGGAGACTGTCTTGAACGGCTAGAGCAGCCATATCTACCGGCACTCGAGAGACCATAACAAGGTCCATGAGACTTTTGGGTAGTAGGTGAAAATGGAGATTTTCAAATGCAAAAAATGAGACATCTACTACGAGCACATGGCACCACAACATCGTTAACACACTAAGAGGCATGAAGCAATCCGAGGGCCTCAGATTAGAGACTACGAGGTATGAGAAGTAATGGAGGTAAAACTAACACCTCTTACTTTTGTTGGAAGGTAATAAGAGAGGCGTCTAGATTATATCTTTGAATGCTACAAATACAATGAGCACAAAAAAATTCATCCTAACACATGCCCAACTCATTGAGAATACCTTATCTTGATCAGATAGGACAGTAGCTGAAAGGAAAAGGCAAAGATACAACTCCGTAAACAGCTGGGCCAAACATGAAATGTCTATTGGAGTCAAGGTATGTCCCTAAACACTACCACAAAGACTTAATAAGGTTTAGAAAGTTGCTGCAGGGTTCCCGTACTTTGAAGATTTTGAGAAGCTCATGAATTTCCTAAAGTTAGAGGAATCCGAAGATGCCTTGATGGCACAATTCATTGATGGCCTTCAACAGTGTATTGCTCGAAAAGTGGAACAAGATAGGTATAACAACTTGCATGATTTTTTTCTCTTGTTAGTTCAAGTAGAAAAATAGATCAAATGCACTGCAGCCATGATCAGCCGTCCAATACCAACCAGCAATGGCTGTGAGCAACAACCAGCCTGTAGACAAGGGCAAGGCATAGAGGTTGAGTCATGGTTCAAGGGAAAGAATATCTAGTCTTCTAAAACACTTATGCAATAACAAGGTAAGTACCGTAACTAATATCAAGGTAGGACTTATGACATAACATGTTTTAAGTGTAATGGTAGAGGACACATGACCCGAGACTGTCTATACCAACGAGTGATAATTGTCAGTCTGAGTGGTGACAATGAGTCACAAGATGAGCAAGATGAAGAGCCAAATGGAATAGAAGATGAAATGGAGTACCTTGATGCAAGAGAGCTCCAAGTGACTAGGAGTGTACTTATTGTACTATTACAACCCGATGAGAAGATCTAAAGGGAGAGTCTATTCAACACACGATGTACCATCACAGATAAGGTATGTAATCTTGTTATTGATGGAGGTTCTTGTGATAATGTTACTAGCAAGTGCATGGTAGAAATATTAGGACTTGAAAAGTTTAAGCAATCGAGGCCATACAAACTACAATGGCTTAATGACAATTATGCTAATATTGTACAAATAATGTCTTAAGTGTAGGGTTCAAAGAAGATGAGATACCGGCTGAGATCAATGCCATACTGGAGAAGTATAAAGATATCTTAGGAGATTCCAGCTGGTTTTACCTCTATCAGAGGCATAGAGCACCAAATAGACCTTGTGTTTGGAGCAGTCCTCCCAAACAAACCAGCCTACCGTATGAACCCTCAAGAATCCATGGAATTGGAGGAACAAGTGCAAGACCTCGTGAACAATGGTTACATTTGTGGGAGTCTCAGCCCTTGTGCTGCACCTATGATACTAGTGCCAAACAAATATGGTACTAGGAGGATGTGTGTAGACTGTTGTGCCATCAACAATATTACCATCAAGTATCAGCATCATATTCCTTGGCTAGATAACTAGCTTGAAGAACTGATTGGAGTCACTATATTATGTTAGATAGATCTCAAAAGTGGTTATCGCCAAGTGAGAATGAGAGAAGTAGATGAGTGGAAGACAATTTTCAAGACCAAGGAAGGTTTTTATGAATGGTCAGTCATGCCCTTTGGCCTAATCAATGACACAAGTACTTTCATACAGCTCATGAACCAGGTTCTAAGGTCATTGATAAGTAATTTTTTGTTAAGATTTTGATGACATTTTGATTTACAACAGTATTTTGGACGAAAACAATGCTCAACTAAAGCAAGTTTTAAACACTCTTCGAAAATAAGACCTTTATGTCAACCTTAAAACGTGAATTTTTGTACTAACAAGAAACCCTAAGACCAAGGTACATTATACAAGGTTCCCCTGCAGTCTTGTAACAAATCACCTATTGATTAATAAAGATAAAACTTTCTTTTTACAAGAAACCCTACGAGTTAATTGCCTTGAGTGCGCAACTGCCTCTAAAGTTGAACTCTTTGTGTTGTATCAAAGATTTCTCACCTACTTTATGATGCACCACACCTCCCCATCATTCCCCCTTCCTTGATTCCATGAGAGAGAGAGAGCGACCGCCAACTCATTAGATCACCATACCTATCCAATCGACTGTACCGAGAGAGAGTGACCACCAGCTTGTGTCAGGACCACCCCTTGTCACTTTTAAGACTCCATGAAGGGTCTTATATCAGAGCTAGTGCTCAATGAGGCACATACAAGAGGATTAATGGGGCATTTTGGCGTGGACAAGACAATAGCCATAGTGATGGATCACTTGGTTTGTTCTTACCTCAATAAATACATGGAGAGAGTTGTTCAAGATGTATTACATGCCATAAGGAAAAATTCAGGTTACATCCTCACGATCTTTATTTACCATTCCCTATTCATAACGCACAATAGGTAGATATTTTCATAAAATTTGTCTTAGGCTTATCAAAAATCAGAGAAAAAATCAATATTTGTTGTGGTGGATCGGTTCTCTAAGATGGAATATATCATACCATGTAACAAGATCAATGATGCCACACAAATCGCTGATGTATTTTTCAAGGAAATGGTGCGTTTACATGAATATCAAGAATCATAGTCTCCAACCGAGACACCAAATTTCTCAATCACTTTTGGAGAACACTTAGACAGAAGCTGAGTACCAAGTTTTCGTTCTCAGCTACTTGTCATATTCAAACAGATAGACAAACAGAATGGTAAACAAAACTCTACATTTTACTTAGAACCACAATTGGTAAGAACATGAATACATGGTTATATTGCTTTCCCTTTATTGGGTTTGCTTATAACCTTGCTACTTACTTGAATACCAAGTTATCTCCTTTTGAAGTATCCTAAGTAGTTAACCCCTTGTCACCAATGGACCTAGAGCTAATTTCTTTAATAAAACAGGTGAACCAAGATGAACTTAGAAAAGGAGGACTCATCAAAAGGCTACACCTAAAAGCCAAAGAGAGCATCAAGAAAAAGACCAAGGAATACAAGAAAAGGGCCAACAAAGGACATAAGTAGCTAACCTTTGAGCTAGGGAAGTGGGTCTGGTTGGACATGATAACATAGAGGTTCACACAGAAACGAGCCTCCAAGTTTTCACCAAGGGGTGACGGCCACTCAAAATCTTAGAGAAAATCAACAACAACACCTACCAACTGAAACTTTCAGGTGAGTTTAACATTTCTTATATATTCAATGTTGTTGAATTGTCTTCTTATGACACAAAAGATCCAGTTTTAGATCAAAATCTTCATTAGAGGGAGGAAATGATGCAGCTATGGAATCCAAATATGGTCTGATACTAGTGTCCAAGGTACGAGAAGCACCTATGACCTAAAAACAGTAGATGCGATAATCAACTCCATAAATCCAAAATACCTCACATGGTGATACAAGCCTTGATTCAAGGATGTATGCGCGTGGGCTGTTTGTAGAAGATTAGGTGAGAAACTCAACCTTAGGCTTCTGGATAGGGGTTTTCTGGTTGGTAAACGATGGAAGGGTGAAGTGAACCACACGAGGGGTGATGAACCTCGTGATAAATCACAAACTTAGAGCTAGGAGGGCTGGTCTCAACTAGGTTCTAAGCGCACAAGATTCTTAGAGAGAAAACTTGTTGGAAAAAGTTCTACTTTATTAATATCAAAAAAGATTGTCGAACTACAATGCTGGAAGGAGCCTTATTAATATGCTCGACAGCTTGACCTTCTAGGGTCGACACAAATAAAGAAAAAGGAAAGTTTACAAAAGTGCACAAAAGGAAAAGATACAAAGTGCATAACCGAAAAAGGACCTATTCCTAAAATGTTCTTGACTCAAAAATGTAAAGCATCTAGATCCTACCCTGCAAACCAGAAAGAGGCATATATTCGAATTGAAACTTACCTTAACTTACCTCACGGCCAAGAAATGAAAGGTGGCCGTCCTTGTGGCATGCACGCGCCTTGCTCCTAGTCTTCGACTTGGAGTAGGGTTAAAAATCTTTGGGCCCTGACCTCTCTTGCCACTAAAGCCCAAGCCTCTGATGTCCCTTGTGTTGTTGAGAAGCCATTGGACTCTTCCTTGCATTTTGGCCCATTGTCCTTAGTCGATCTTCCTCTAGGAGCTTGTCGACCCATATGCTGAATTTGTGGAAGAGTGCCCTTGATCTGCTTCTTGTCATTGCTCCTTGAGGTACCACTGGTGTAGATACTTCCTCTAGGTGCATGTCCTGGAGCTGGTAGCTCATTTGTTCCGAGTCCTCTTGTGTAGAAGTGGAAATGCGCGTGTACTCGGCTGGATCGGCTGTACCGGCTGGATTGTGCGCGGTACTGGCCGGAATGACTTCAGGACCGGCCAAGTTAATCCCGGAGTCGGCGGTGTCATCAGAGGGACCGGCGGTGTCATTCACGTCCCCACCAAGTGTGCCGGAAGCTTGGGCCTCTCCGCCGGCAATGTTGACCGGTCTGGTCCTATAGGTCGAGGGTCCGGCGGTACTGTCTGTTCCGGCAGGCGCGCCGGATGGTCCTGCTGTCTCGGGCAAGCTTCCTGGTCGGCCAGTCTGGTCTCCTGGCTGGATGTACGACCTGATGTCTTCATCATTCCCTCCCTCTTCAGTAGGTTTTGTCCTCAAAACTGGTTCATCTGCATGGAAAGGGGCTAAGTCAGTAACATTGAACGTATTGGACACATTAAACTCACCTTGGAGCTCGATCCGGTAGGCGTTGTTGTTGATCCTCTCGAGCACTCTGAATGGTCCATCTCCTCTTGGTGCTAGCTTGGAACTCCTTAGGTTTGGGAACCTCTCCTGCCGTAGGTGTAGCCACACCCAATCGCCTGGTTGAAAGATCACCTCCTTTCTTCCCTTGTTGGCATGAGTCACGTACTGTCCGGTCCTCTTCTCCAAGTTTTCTGCTACCTTCTGGTGTAACCTCCTTATGAACTCTGCCTTGGATGCTCCGTTGAGGTTGGCCATCTCAGCTGGTGGTAGTGGTGTTTGCTCCAATGGGGTGAGAGGGTTGAAGCCGTATACCACTTCAAATGGTGTCTTCTTGGTTGCTGAGTGCACGGCTCGGTTGTAAGCGAACTCTATGAATGGCAGGCACTCCACCCAAGTCTTTAGGTTCTTCCCTAGTGTAGTTCTGAGAAGGTTGATAGTGTCCTGTTGACAACTTCAGTTTGGCCATCGGTTTGAGGATGGCAGGTGGTAGAGAAGAGTAGCTTCGTGCCTAGCTTTCTCCAAAGGGTCCTCCAGAAATGGCTGAGGAACTTGGTGTCCCTGTCTGATACGATTGTCCTTGGCACTCCATGAAGCCGTACTATCTCCCTGAAGAACAGCTCAGCTGTTTGTGTGGCATCATTGACATTGGCACATGGAATGAAGTGTGCCATCTTGGAGAATCTGTCCACCACTACAAAGATTGCATCTTTGTGGTTGATCTTGGGCAGACCTAGAACAAAGTCCATCGAGATGTCCACCCATGGATGTGTTGGTATGGGCAGTGGGAGATACAACCCGTGAGGTTGCACTCGGGACTTTGCCTTCTTGCAAGTGATGCATCTTGCACAATGTGCTTCTACTGTCCTCTTGATGTGTGGCCAGTAGAAGTGCTCCTTGACCACTGCTAGAGTCTTGTCGACACCAAAGTGGCCCATGAGTCCTCCTCCATGAGCTTCTCGGATGATAAGCTCCCTTAGTGATCCTTGTGGTATGCACAGCCTTCTTTCTCGGAACAAGAATCCCTCATGGATGTAGAATTTGCCATGACTCCCTGTGCTACACTCCTTGTAGCTCTCAGCAAGGTCAGGATCATCCTTGTATAGATCCTTGATGTGCTCGAATCCTAGGACCTTTGCCTCCATGGTTGATATCAAGGCAAACCTCCTTGATAGTGCATCGGCTACCACATTGTCTTTGCCCTTCTTGTACTTGATGACGTACGGGAAGGTCTCTATGAACTCCATCCACCTGGCATGTCTCCTCTTGAGATTGGTTTGCCCTCTGAGGTGTTTGAGAGTCTCGTGATCAGTGTGGATCACAAACTCCTTGGACAGCAAGTAATGCTGCCAAGTCTCCAATGCTCGGACAAGGGCATAAAGCTCCTTGTCATAAGTGGGGTAGTTCAGTGAGGCACCACCTAGCTTCTCACTGAAGTATGCCACTGTCTCCCTCCTTGGGTTAGCACTGCTCCTATGCCTATTCCAGAGGCATCACACTCCACTTCAAACGTCTTGTTGAAGTCGGGAAGGACTAGCACTGGTGCGTGTGTAAGGCTGTCCTTCAAGGCCTTGAATGCCTTCTCCTGAGCTTCTCCCCAGCTGAATCCCACGTTCTTCTTCACTACTGCCGTCAGTGGTGAGGCAATACTGCTGAAGTTGGGCACGAATCTCCTATAGAAGCTGGCCAGTCCGTGGAAGCTCCTTACTTGGCTGATGTTTCCTGGTGTTGGCCATTCTTGTATGGCTCGCATCTTCTCTTCATCAACCTGTAGGCCCTGTGAACTCACAACAAAACCTAAAAAGACAACCTTATCAGTACAAAATGTGCACTTCTTGAGATTGGCATAAAGCTCTTCTTGTCGAAGGGTTTTAAGTACCATCTCAAGATGTGTGAGGTGTTCCCGTAGGCACTTACTATAAACCAAAATGTCATCAAAGTAAACTACTACGAACATACTGGTGTACGCCCTAAGAACTTGGTTCATAAGGCGCATGAAGGTGCTTGGGGCATTAGTCAAGCCAAATGGCATGACTGTCCACTCGTAGAGCCCTTGCTTTGTCTTGAAAGCAGTCTTCCTGATGAGGACATCAGGTCGTACATCCAGCCAGGAGACCAGACTGGCCGACCAGGAAGCTTGCCCGAGACAGCAGGACCATCTGGCGCGCCTCCCGGACCAGACAGTACCGCCGGACCCTCGACCTATAGGACCAGACCGGTCAACATCGCCGGCGGAGAGGCCCAAGCTCCCGGCACACTTGGTGGGGACGTGAATGACACCGCCGGTCCCCCTGATGACACCGCCGACTCCGGGATCAACTTGGCCAGTCCTGAAGTCATTCCGGCCAGTACCGCGCACAATCCAGCCGGTACAGGCCATTCAGCCGAGTACACGCACACTTCCACTTCTACACAAGAGGACTCGGACCAAATGAGCTACCAGCTCCAGGACATGCACTTAGAGGAAGTTTCTACACCAGTGGTACCTCCAGGAGCAATGACAAGAAGCAGATCAAGAGCACTCTTCAACAAATTCAGCTTATGGGTCGACAAGCTTCTAGAGGAAGAGCAGCTAAGGACAATGGGCCAGAAGAGCAAATTAGATTCCAAAGGCTTCTCAACAACACAAGGAACATCAGAGACTTGGGCTTTAGTGGCAAGAGAGGTCAGGGCCCAAAGATATTTAACCCTACTCCAAGTCAAAGACTAGGAGCAAGGCGCGTGCATGCCACAAGGACGGCCACCTTCCATTTCTTGGCCATGAGGTAAGTTAAGGTAAGTTTCAATTCGAATATATGCCTCTTCCTGTTTTGCAGGGTAGGATCTAGAATATTTACTTTATTGAGTCAAAGACATTTTAGGAATAGGTCCTTTTTCGATTATACACTTTTGTATCTTTTCCTTTGTGCACTTTTGTAAGTTTTCCTTTTTCTTATTTGGGTCGACCCTAGAAGGTCAAGCTGTCGAGCATATTAATAAGGCTCCTTCCAGCATTGTAGTTCGACAACCCTTTTTGATTATTAATAAAGTAGAACTTTTTCCCTACAAGTTTTCTCTCTAAGAATCTTGTGCGCTTAGAACCTAGTTGAGACCACCCCTCCTAGCTCTAAGTTTGTGATTTATCACGAGGTTCATCACCCCTCGTGTGGTTCACTTCACCCTTCCATCATTTACCAACCAGAAAACCCCCATCCAGAAGCCTAAGGTTGAGTTTCTCACCTAATCTTCTACAAACAGCCCACGCGCATACATCCTTGAATCAAGGCTTGTATCACTTCCACTCATCACCTTCCTTCATTCTTACCTGGTGGTATCCACTTTTGAGGTCTATCTTGGAGAAGACCGTGGCCCCACTCAGCTCATCTAGCATGTCATCCAGTCGTGCTATTGGATGCCTATACTTGACTGTGATGTTGTTGATTGCTCGGCAGTCCACGCACATGCGCCAAGTCCCATCCTTCTTGGGCACTAGTAGCACTGGCACGGCACATGGACTGAGGCTCTCTCGAACATATCCTTTCTCCAGGAGCTCCTTGACTTGCTTCTCAAGCTCCTTGGACTCCTCTGGACTCATCCGGTAGGCTGGCCGGTTGGGTAGGGCTGCTCCGGGCACTAAATCAATCTGGTGTTCTATGCCACGTAAAGGAGGCAAGCCTGCTGGTATCTCCTCTGGAAATACATCCTGGAATTTGTTGAGGAGAGTTGCCACTTCAGGAGGTAGCTCTACCTGTCCCTGTTTATACTCAACACTTCCTTGAAAACCATTAGTAACATTAAATCCTTCGAGGCTAAAGCTCTCCGGACATGACTTGGTTGAATAAGAAAATTAGACTTNGGCATGTTGCTTGGTGCCCAAGGTGTCCTAGGCTTGCTGCGGATGTCTTGGGTCTTACGTTTGATGTGCTGCTCAGCCTGGACAGATAGGTGGAACAAGTCTTTGAAGTCATTGTAGATTTGCCTTTCCACCTTTCGGCTGATTCTTTCTTGGAGTCCATCCAAGAATTGTGCCATCAATGCTTCTTCATCATCATTGAGCTCCAATCTGTTCCTTAACTTCTTGAACTCTTCATAGTACTCCTCTACTGATCTGGTACCCTGCTTAAGAGTACGAAAACGACGTTGCAAATCTCTATGAAAGTAAGGTGGAACAAAACTTTGTCGCATGAGGTCTTTCATGTCGACCCATGAGTCTACGGGTCTCATTCTCTTCCTCCTTCTGTCAGATACCTCACGATCCCACCAGATGAGGGCATTGTCCGTGAGTTGTGTTACTGCCATTGAGACTCTCCTAGGTCCTGGTTGGTTGTAATGGTCAAAGATATGATCCATTCTTCTCTCCCAATCTAGGTAAGCCTCAGGGTCTACTTTTCCTGCAAAACTTGGAGGAGTTAGCTTAACATCAGGATGAGTTACCCGGTTATAGGCGTGTTCATCTCCATCCTCATGATGTCTAGGAGGCATTCTTGGTCTCTGGTGAAGACCATATGGCTCAAAGCCATCATCTTCTGCCTCTGGTTGCCGTGGAGGTCCTCTCGGCCTATGGTGATAGTTATGAGGTTGTGTGTCCTCATCTCCATCTGGCTGGGGTTCCTCCTGTTCGTGCCGTGTCCTAAGGTGCTCAGGACCCTCAGGACGGTCTTGCTCAGCTCTCACGTGCCTAATGGCCTGGAATCTCACTGGTCTTTCCACGCGCTCCAACCTCTCGCCTATGGATGCGAGTTGTGTTTGGAGTGTGGTGAACATGGCCATCATGGCTTCGGTTGCTTCTCTATTTTCTTCTCCCATTGTGTGCTACAAAGAAAAAAGACAAGTTAGGATGCTCCTAAATTATTAGGAGGGTTTTCTTTTTATAAGGATTCAAAAATTTTGAAAAAAGGAAAAAATCTGAGAATTGGAAATTCAAAGATATGAAGATTTGAAAAAAGGAAACTTCCTTGACAACTTGTGCTAGCTGTCCAATTCTAATTCTTTTAGTATCTTTTCTATTTTCCTTTCTTTTTAATTAAACTTAAAAATAAAGGAAATATGACTTAAACAAAAAGGAAAACGTGGATGGCAATGCAAAAGTGAATCTAAACCCTAGTGATACACGTAGAAGGCTAGATGCACTCGGTTTGGAGTTTGTTGTTATTTTTTTGATTTTTCTTGAATGCGACTTAAACTAATGCAAGAACTAAAAACAAAACAAGCAAAAGGATAGAAACAACCTGGTTTAGGAGCTTTAAGCTCTGATACAAAAATGATACAAGCCTTGATTCAAGGATGTATGCGCGTGGGCTGTTTGGAGAAGTGTAGGTGAGAAACTCGACCTTAGACTTCTTGGATAGGGGTTTTTGGGTTGGTATTCTATGGAAAGGTTAAGTGAACCACACGAGGGGTGATGAACCTCGTGATAAATCACAAACTTAGAGCTAGGAGGGCTGGTCTCAACTAGGTTCTAAGGGCACAAGTCTCTTGAGAGAATAACTTGTTGGGGAAAAAATTCTATCTTTATCAAGTCTCTTGAGAGAATAACTGGTCTCAACTAGGTTCTAACTCGTTGTCGAACTACAATGCTGGAAGGAGCCTTATTAATATGCTCGACAGCTTGACCTTCTAGGGTCGACTCAAACAAAGAAAAGGAAAGTTTACAAAAGTGCACAAAAGGAAAAGATACAAAAGTGTATAACCGAAAAAGGACCTATTCCTAAAATGTTCTTGACTCAAAAATGTAAAGCATCTAGATCCTACCCTGCAAAACAGAAAGAGGCATATATTCGAATTGAAACTTACCTTAACTTACCTCACGGCCAAGAAATGGAAGGTGGCCGTCCTTGTGGCATGCACGCGCCTTGCTCCTAGTCTTCGACTTGGAGTAGGGTTAAAATCTTTGGGCCCTGACCTCTCTTGCCACTAAAGCCCAAGTCTCTGATGTTCCTTGTGTTGTTGAGAAGCCTTTGGACTCTACTTTGCCCTTCTGGCCCATTGTCCTTAGCTGATCTTCCTCTAGGAGCTTGTCCACCCATAAGCTGAATTTGTGGAAGAGTGCCCTTGATCTGCTTCTTGTCATTGCTCCTGGTGGCACTACTGGTGTGGATACTTCCTCTAGATGCATGTCCTGAAGCTGGTAGCTTATCTGGTCCGAGTTTCCTTGTGTGGAAGTTGAATTGATCGTGCACTCGGCTGTACCGGCTGGACTGTGCGAGGTACTGGCCGGAATGCCTTCAGGACCGGCCAAGTTCATCCCGGAGTTGATGGCATCACCAAGGGGACCGGCGGTGTCATCCACGTCCCCACCAAGTTTGCCGGAAGCTTGGCCCTCTCCGCCGGCAATGCTGGTTGCTCTGGTCCTATTGGTCGAGGGTCCGGCGGTACTGCTTGGACCGGCAGGCGTGCCAGATGGTCCGGCTGTCTCGGGCAAGCTTCCTGGTCGGCCAGTCTGGTCTCCTGGCTGGATGTACGACCTGATGTCCTCATCAGTTGTCATAGCTATTTCAGTCTTTAATTTTGTCACAATAGAGAAACCTTTGCTAGCTTAATGTGGGTGTTGGATTCACGACATTCTGAGCTCTGAATCAAAAGTTACAGACAATTTTGTGTGGACAAGTCAAGTTGACCGGCGAGTGAAAATGATCATTCCAAATTGATCAATGGTTTTCATTGAGTAAAAGCTTATAAATGAAGCATAATTCGTGGTATCACGCAGTTTGCGATAGATTCGATTACTTGGAGGCTTTTTCGTCGCTATTTTTTGTTCTAAATTTTGTAACAATATAGAAAATTGAGCTAGCATAACGTGGGTGTTGGATTCCTGTAAGTCCTAACTCTGAATCATAAGTTACGGTCGATTTTGTGTGGGCATGTTATGTTGATCGGCCAATTAAAATGATAATTCTAAACTGATCAATGGTTCTCATTGAGTATAGGCTTATTAATGGAGCATAATGCATGGCATCACATTGTTTGCAATAGATTCGATTACTTCGAGCCTTTGTTGTAGCTACTTCAGTCTTAAATTTTGTCATAATATAGAAAATTAAGCTAGCTTAACGTGCCCCTTGCATTCGTGTCATTCCGAGCTCTGAATCAGAAGTTACAGACGATTTAGTGCAGACATGTCAAGTTGATCAGCTAGTTAAAATGATCATTCTAAATTGATCATTGGTGCTCATTGAATAAAAGCTTATTGATGAAGTGTAATGCATGGAATCAAGCATTTTGCGATAGACTGAATTACCTAGAGGCTTTGTCGTAGCTACTTTAGTATTAAAATTTTTCACAATATAGAAAATGGAGCTAGCTTAACATAGGTGTTTGATTCGTGTCATTCTGAGCACTAAATCAAAAGTTACAGACTATTTAGTGAGGACAAGTCAAGTTGTTCGGCCAGTTAAAATTATCATTCTAAACCGATCATTGGTGCTCATTGAGTAAAGGCGTAATAATTAAGCATAATGCAGGGCATCATGCAATTTGCGATAGATTTGATGACTTGGAGGCTTTTTCGTAGCTATTTCAATTCTAAAGTTTGTCACAGTATAGAAAATTGAGTAAGCTTAACGTGTGCATTGGGCTCGTGTCATTCCGAGCTATGAATCCGAAGTTACCGACGATTTTGTGTGGACTTGTATTGGCCAGTTAAAATGATGATTCTAAACTTATCATTGGTGCTAATTGAGTAAACGCTTGTTAATGAAGCATAATGCACGGCATGACACCGTTAGCGATGGATTCGATTAATTAGAGGCTTTGTCGTAGCTCTTTTTGTATTAAATTTTGTGACACTAGAGAAACTTGAGCTAGCTTAACGTGGATGTTGGATTCACATCATTCTGAGCTTACAATCAAAAGTTATAGATGATTTTGGGCGTACGTGTCAAGTTGACCGGCGAGGGACAATGATCATTCCAAAGTGATCATTGGTTCTCATTGAGTAAAGGCTTATTAATGAAGCATTATGTGTGGCATCATGCAGTTTGCGATAGATTTGATTACTTCTACACTTTGTCATAGCTATTTCAGTCTTTAATTTTGTCACCATATAGAAAATTGAGATAGCTTAACGTGGTCGTTGGATTTGTGTCATTCCGAGCTCTGAATCAAAAGTTACAAACGATTTAGTGCGGACATATCAAGTTGATCGGCTAGTTAAAATGATCATTTTTAATTGATCATTGGTGCTCATTGAGTAAAAGCGTATTGATGAAGTATAATGCATGACATTAAGCAATTTGCCAATGACTGGATTACCTGGAGGCTTTGTCATAGCTATTTCAGTCTTAAACATTTTCACAATATAGAAATTGAGCTAGCTTAACATGGCCATTGAATCATGTCATTTTGAGCTCTTAATCAAAAGTTTCAAACTATTTAGTGCGCACAAGTCAAGGTGAGCAGCCAATTAAAATGATCATTCTAAACCGATCATTGGTGCTCATTGAGTAAAGGCTTATTAATCAAGCATAATATGTGGCATCATGGAGTTTGTGATAGATTCGATGACTTGGAGGCTTTGTCGTAGCTGTTTCAGTTCTAAATTTTGTCGTAATATAGAAAATTGAGCTAGCTTAACGTGGTCGCTGGATTCGTGTCATTATGAGCCCTAAGTAAGAAGTTAAGACGATTTTCTGTGGACATGTAAAGTTGGTCGGCCAGTTAAAATTATCATTCTAAACTTATCATTGGTGCTTATTGAGTAAAGGCGTCTTAATGAAGCTTAATTTTGTGCGCACATGTCAAGTTGACCGGCGAGTGAAAATGATCATTCTAAACTGATAATTGGTTCTCATTGAGTAAAGGCTTATTAATGAAGCATAATGCGTGGCATAACGCAGTCGGCAATAGACTGGATTACTTGGAGGCTTTGTCGTAACTACTTCAGTCTTACATTTCTTCATAATATAGAAAATTGAGCTAGTTTAACTTGAGCTTTGGATTCGTGTCATTCTAATCTTTGAATCAAAAGTTACAGGCGATTTAGTGCGCACATGTCAAGTTGATCGGCTACTTGAAATGGTCATTGTAAACTAATCATTGGTGCTCATTGAGTAAAGGCTTATTAATGAACCATAATCAAACATCACGCTTTTTGCATAGATTCGATTTCTTCGAGGCTTTGTTATAGCTATTTCAGTCTTTAATTTTGTCAAAATATAGAAAATTTAGGTAGCTTAATGTGCACGTTGGATTCGTGTCATTCGGAGCTCCGAATCATAAGTTACGGATGATTTTGTGCCATCATGTCAGGTTGATTGGCGAGTTAAAATTATCTTTCTAAACTGATCATTGATGGTCATTGAGTAAAGGCTTATTAATGAAGCATAATGCATGGAATCAAGCAGTTTGAAATAGATTGGATTACTCGGAGTCTTTGTCGTAATTGCAATCTTAAATTGAGCTAGTTTACTGCGGGCATTGGATTCGTGTCATTCTGAGCTCTGAATCAAAAGTTACGGACAACTTTGTGCGGACATATCAAGTGGACCGTGTAGTTAAAATGATCATTCTAAATTGATCATTGGTGCTCATTGAGTAAAGGCTTACTAATAAAACATAATGCAAGGCATCAATCTGTTTGCAATATATTTGATTTCTTGGACGCTTTGTCGTAGCTAATTAATTTTTACATTTTGTCACAATATAGAAATTTAGCTAGCTTAACACGGGAATTGGATTCGTGTCATTATGAGCTCTGAATCAAAAGTTACGGAAGATTTTGTGAGGACATGTCAAGTTGACCAGTAGCAAAAATGATCATTCATAATGCATGGCATTACACAGTTTGGGATATATTGGATTACTTGGAGGCTTTGTCGTAGATATTTTGGTCTTAAATTTCTTCACAATATAGAAAATTGAACTAGCTTAATCTGGGTATTGGATTCGTGTTATTCCGAGCTTTGAATCAAAAGTTACCGGAGATTTTGTGTGGACATGTCAAGTTGATCGGCTAGTTAAAATGATTATTCTAAACTGATCATTAGTGCTCTTTGAGTAAGGCTTATTAATGATGCATAAAGCACTGCATGAAGCAGTTTGGGATAGATTGGATTACTTGGAGGCTTTGTCGTAACTATTTTACTCTTAAATATTTTCACTTTATAGAAAATTGAGCTAGCTTAACGTGGGCATTGGATTCGTGTCATTCGAAGCTCTGAATCAAAAGTTACGGACGATTTCGTGCGGACAAATCAAGTTGACTAGCGAGTTAAAATCATCATTCTAAATTTATCAATGGTGCTCATTACGTCAAGGCTAATTAACGAAGCATAATTTATGGCATAAAGCTGTTTGCGATAGATTGGATTACTTGGAGGCTTTGTCGTAGATATTTCAGTCTTAATTTTTTTCACAATATAGAAAATTGAGCTAGCTTAACAGCATTGGATTCGTGTCATTCCGAGCTCTGAATCAAAAGTTACATACGATTTAGTGCAGACATGTCAAGTTGATCGGTCAATTTAAATGATCATTTTTAACTGATCATTGGTGCTCATTGAGTAAAGACTTATAAATGAAGCATATTGCATGGCATATTTATGAAGCATAGTGCATGATATCAAGCACTTTGCGATAGATTCAACTACTTAGAGCCTTTGTCGTAGCTATTTCAATTTTAATTTTTTCTCAATATAGAAAATTGAGCTAGCTTAACGTGAGCGTTGAATTCATGTCTTTCCGAGCTATGAATCAAAAGTTACAGACGATTTAGTGCAATCATGTCAAGTTGATTTGTTAGTTAAAATGATCACTCTAAACAGATCACTGGTGCTCATTGAGTAAAGGCTTATTAATGAAGCATAATGCATGGCATCACGCAGTTTGCGATAGATTCGATTTCTTGGAATCTTTTTCGTAGCCATTTTAGTCTTCCATTTTGTCGCAATATAGAAAATTGGGCTAGCTTAACGTGGCCATTAGTTTCGTGTCATCCTGAGCTTTGAATCAAAAGTTACGGACGATTTTGTACAGACATGTGAAGTTGACTGGTAGTTAAAATGATCATTCTATATTGATCATTGGTGCTTCTTGAGTAAAGGCTTATTAATGAAGCATAATGCATGACATCACACTGTTTCCGATAGATTCAATTACTTGGAGGCATTTTCGTACCTAATTTAGTCTTCAATTTTGTCACAATATAGAAAATTGGGCTTGATTAACGTGGGCATTAGATTCGTGTCTTTCTGAGCTCTGAATCAAAAGTTACAGACGATTTTGTACAGACATGTCAAGTTGACCAGTAGTTAAAATGATCATTCCAAACTGATCATTGGTGTTCCTTCAGTAAAGGCTTATAAATTAAGCATAATGCATGGTATCACAAGATTGGGATATATTGCATTAGTTGGAGGCTTTGTCGTATTATTTTGGTCTTTAATTTTGTCAGAATATAGAGAATTGAACCTTAATGTGGGTCTTGGATTCTTGTCATTCTACGCTCTGAATAAAAAGTTACGGATGATTTTGTGCGTACATGTCAAACTGATCGGCTAGTTAAAATGATCATTCTAAACTTATCATTAGTGCTCATTGAGTAAAGGCTTATTAATGAAGCATAGTGCATGGCATAAAGCAGTTTGCGATAGATTGGATTACTTGGAAGCTTTGTTGTAGGTATTGTAGTCTTAAATTTTGTCACACTATAGAAAATTGAGCTAGCTTAACGTGAGTGTTGAATTCATGTCTTTCCGAGCTATGAATCAAAAGTTAAAGACGATTTAGTGCAATCATGTCAAGTTGATTTGTTAGTTAAAATGATCACTCTAAACAGATCACTGGTGCTCATTGAGTAAAGGCTTATTAATGAAGCATAATGCATGGCATCACGCAGTTTGCGATAGATTCGATTTCTTGGAAGCTTTTTCGTAGCCATTTTAGTCTTCCATTTTGTCGCAATATAGAAAATATGGCTAGCTTAACGTGGCCATTAGTTTCGTGTCATCCTGAGCTTTGAATCAAAAGTTACGGACGATTTTGTACAGACATGTGAAGTTGACTGGTAGTTAAAATGATCATTCTATATTGATCATTGGTGCTTCTTGAGTAAATGCTTATTAATGAAGCATAATACATGACATCACACTGTTTGCGATAGATTCAATTACTTGGAGGCATTTTCCCACCTAATTTAGTCTTCAATTTTGTCACAATATAGAAAATTGGGCTTGATTAACGTGGGCATTAGATTCGTGTCTTTCTGAGCTCTGAATCAAAAGTTACAGACGATTTTGTACAGACATGTCAAGTTGACCTGTAGTTAAAATGATCATTCCAAACTGATCATTGGTGTTCCTTTAGTAAAGGCTTATAAATTAAGCATAATGCATGGTATCATGAGATTGGGATATAATGCATTAGTTGGAGGCTTTGTCGTATTATTTTGGTCTTTAATTTTGTCAGAATATAGAAAATTGAACCTTAATGTGGGTCTTGGATTCTTGTCATTCTACGCTCTGAATCAAAAGTTACGGATGATTTTGTGCGTACATGTCATACTGATCGGCTAGTTAAAATGATCATTCTAAACTGATCATTAGTGCTCATTGAGTAAAGGCTTATTAATGAAGCATAGTGCATGGCATCAAGCAGTCGGCAATAGACTGGATTACTTGGAGGCTTTGTCGTAACTACTTCAGTCTTACATTTCTTCATAATATAGAAAATTGAGCTAGTTTAACTTGAGCTTTGGATTCGTGTCATTCTAATCTTTGAATCAAAAGTTACAGGCGATTTAGTGCGCACATGTCAAGTTGATCGGCTACTTGAAATGGTCATTGTAAACTAATCATTGGTGCTCATTTAGTAAAGGCTTATTAATGAACCATAATCAAACATCACGCTTTTTGCATAGATTCGATTTCTTCGAGGCTTTGTTATAGCTATTTCAGTCTTTAATTTTGTCAAAATATAGAAAATTTAGGTAGCTTAATGTGCACGTTGGATTCGTGTCATTCGGAGCTCCGAATCATAAGTTACGGATGATTTTGTGCCATCATGTCAGGTTGATTGGCGAGTTAAAATTATCTTTCTAAACTGATCATTGATGGTCATTGAGTAAAGGCTTATTAATGAAGCATAATGCATGGAATCAAGCAGTTTGAAATAGATTGGATTACTCGGAGTCTTTGTCGTAATTGCAATCTTAAATTGAGCTAGTTTACTGTGGGCATTGGATTCGTGTCATTCTGAGCTCTGAATCAAAAGTTACGGACAACTTTGTGTGGACATATCAAGTGGACCGTGTAGTTAAAATGATCATTCTAAATTGATCATTGGTGCTCATTGAGTAAAGGCTTATTAATAAAACATAATGCAAGGCATCAATCTGTTTGCAATATATTTGATTTCTTGGACGCTTTGTCGTAGCTAATTAATTTTTACATTTTGTCACAATATAGAAATTTAGCTAGCTTAACACGGGAATTGGATTCGTGTCATTATGAGCTCGGAATCAAAAGTTACCGAAGATTTTGTGAGGACATGTCAAGTTGACCAGTAGCAAAAATGATCATTCATAATGCATGGCATTACACAGTTTGGGATATATTGGATTACTTGGAGGCTTTGTCGTAGATATTTTGGTCTTAAATTTCTTCACAATATAGAAAATTGAACTAGCTTAATCTGGGTATTGGATTCGTGTTATTCCGAGCTTTGAATCAAAAGTTACCGGAGATTTTGTGTGGACATGTCAAGTTGATCGGCTAGTTAAAATGATTATTCTAAACTGATCATTAGTGCTCTTTGAGTAAGGCTTATTAATGATGCATAAAGCACTGCATGAAGCAGTTTGGGATAGATTGGATTACTTGGAGGCTTTGTCGTAACTATTTTAGTCTTAAATATTTTCACTTTATAGAAAATTGAGCTAGCTTAACGTGGGCATTGGATTCGTGTCATTCGAAGCTCTGAATCAAAAGTTACGGACGATTTCGTGCGGACAAATCAAGTTGACTGGCGAGTTAAAATCATCATTCTAAATTTATCAATGGTGCTCATTACGTCAAGGCTAATTAATGAAGCATAATTTATTGCATAAAGCTGTTTGCGATAGATTGGATTACTTGGAGGCTTTGTCGTAGATATTTCAGTCTTAATTTTTTTCACAATATAGAAAATTGAGCTAGCTTAACAGCGTTGGATTCGTGTCATTCCGAGCTCTGAATCAAAAGTTACATACGATTTAGTGCAGACATGTCAAGTTGATCGGTCAATTTAAATGATCATTTTTAACTGATCATTGGTGCTCATTGAGTAAAGACTTATAAATGAAGCATATTGCATGGCATATTTATGAAGCATAGTGCATGATATCAAGCAGTTTGCGATAGATTCAACTACTTAGAGCCTTTGTCGTAGCTATTTCAATTTTAATTTTTTTCTCAATATAGAAAATTGAGCTAGCTTAACGTGAGCGTTGAATTCATGTCTTTCAAAGCTATGAATCAAAAGTTACAGACGATTTAGTGCAATCATGTCAAGTTGATTTGTTAGTTAAAATGATCACTCTAAACAGATCACTGGTGCTCATTGAGTAAAGGCTTATTAATGAAGCATAATGCATGGCATCACGCAGTTTGCGATAGATTCGATTTCTTGGAAGCTTTTTCGTAGCCATTTTAGTCTTCCATTTTGTCGCAATATAGAAAATTGGGCTAGCTTAACGTGGCCATTAGTTTCGTGTCATCCTGAGCTTTGAATCAAAAGTTACGGACGATTTTGTACAGACATGTGAAGTTGACTGGTAGTTAAAATGATCATTCTATATTGATCATTGGTGCTTCTTGAGTAAAGGCTTATTAATGAAGCATAATGCATGACATCACACTGTTTCCGATAGATTCAATTACTTGGAGGCATTTTCGTACCTAATTTAGTCTTCAATTTTGTCACAATATAGAAAATTGGGCTTGATTAACGTGGGCATTAGATTCGTGTCTTTCTGAGCTCTGAATCAAAAGTTACAGACGATTTTGTACAGACATGTCAAGTTGACCAGTAGTTAAAATGATCATTCCAAACTGATCATTGGTGTTCCTTCAGTAAAGGCTTATAAATTAAGCATAATGCATGGTATCACAAGATTGGGATATATTGCATTAGTTGGAGGCTTTGTCGTATTATTTTGGTCTTTAATTTTGTCAGAATATAGAGAATTGAACCTTAATGTGGGTCTTGGATTCTTGTCATTCTACGCTCTGAATAAAAAGTTACGGATGATTTTGTGCGTACATGTCAAACTGATCGGCTAGTTAAAATGATCATTCTAAACTTATCATTAGTGCTCATTGAGTAAAGGCTTATTAATGAAGCATAGTGCATGGCATAAAGCAGTTTGCGATAGATTGGATTACTTGGAAGCTTTGTTGTAGGTATTGTAGTCTTAAATTTTGTCACACTATAGAAAATTGAGCTAGCTTAACGTGAGTGTTGAATTCATGTCTTTCCGAGCTATGAATCAAAAGTTACAGACGATTTAGTGCAATCATGTCAAGTTGATTTGTTAGTTAAAATGATCACTCTAAACAGATCACTGGTGCTCATTGAGTAAAGGCTTATTAATGAAGCATAATGCATGGCATCACGCAGTTTGCGATAGATTCGATTTCTTGGAAGCTTTTTCGTAGCCATTTTAGTCTTCCATTTTGTCGCAATATAGAAAATATGGCTAGCTTAACGTGGCCATTAGTTTCGTGTCATCCTGAGCTTTGAATCAAAAGTTACGGACGATTTTGTACAGACATGTGAAGTTGACTGGTAGTTAAAATGATCATTCTATATTGATCATTGGTGCTTCTTGAGTAAATGCTTATTAATGAAGCATAATACATGACATCACACTGTTTGCGATAGATTCAATTACTTGGAGGCATTTTCCCACCTAATTTAGTCTTCAATTTTGTCACAATATAGAAAATTGGGCTTGATTAACGTGGGCATTAGATTCGTGTCTTTCTGAGCTCTGAATCAAAAGTTACAGACGATTTTGTACAGACATGTCAAGTTGACCTGTAGTTAAAATGATCATTCCAAACTGATCATTGGTGTTCCTTTAGTAAAGGCTTATAAATTAAGCATAATGCATGGTATCATGAGATTGGGATATAATGCATTAGTTGGAGGCTTTGTCGTATTATTTTGGTCTTTAATTTTGTCAGAATATAGAAAATTGAACCTTAATGTGGGTCTTGGATTCTTGTCATTCTACGCTCTGAATCAAAAGTTACGGATGATTTTGTGCGTACATGTCATACTGATCGGCTAGTTAAAATGATCATTCTAAACTGATCATTAGTGCTCATTGAGTAAAGGCTTATTCATGAAGCATAGTGCATGGCATCAAGCAGTTTGCGATAGATTGGACTACTTGGAAGCTTTGTTGTAGGTATTGTAGTCTTATATTTTGTCACACTATAGAAAATTGAGCTAGATTAATATGGGCATTGGATTCGTGTTATTCTTATCTCTAAATCAAAAGTGATGGATAATTTCATGCAGACATGTCAAGTTCTTCGGCCAGTTAAAATTATCATTATAAAGTGATCATTGGTGATCATTGAGTAAAAGCTTATTAATGAACTATAATGCATCGCATCACACAGTTTGCGATAGATTCGATAACTTGGAGGCTCTATCGTAGGTATTTTAGTCTTCATTTTTGTCACAATATAGAAAATTGAGCTAGGTTAACGTGGTCACTGCATTCGTGTCATTCTAAGCTCGGAATAAAAAGTTACAAACGATTTTGTATGGACATGCCAAGTTGACTGGTAGTTAAAATTATCATTCTAAACTGATCATTGGTGCTCCTTGAGTAAATGCTTATAAATGAAGAATAATGCTTTGCATCAAGATTTTGGGGATAGATTGGATTACTTGGATGCTCTGTCGTAGCTATTTCGGTCTTTAATTTTGTCACAATATATAAAATTGAACATTAATGTGGACGTTGGATTCGTGTCATTCTGAGCTCTTAATCAAAAGTTACACACGATTTTGTGCGACATGCATGTCAAGCTGATTAGCTAGTTAAAATGATAATTAGTGCTCATTGAGTAAAGGCTTATTAATGAATCATAATGCATGGAATCAAGCAGTTTGCGATAGATTGGATTACTCCGAAGCTTTGTCGTAGCTATTGCAGTTTTAAATTTTGTCACACTATATAAACCTGAGCTACCTTAACGTGGGCATTGGATTCCTGGGATTCTGAGCTATGAATCAAAAGTTACGGATGTTTTCGTGCGGACATGTCAAGTTCACCGGTAGTTAAAATGATCATTCTTAACTGATCACTGGTGTTCCTTGAGTAAAGGCTTATAAATTAAGCATAATGCATGGTATCACGAGATTGGGATAGATTGGAGTACTTGGAGGCTTTGTCGTATTATTTTGATCTTTAATTTTGTCAGAATATAGAAAATTGAACCTTAATGTGGGTGTTGGATTCTTGTCATTCTACGGTCTTAATCAAAAGTTATGGATGATTTTGTGCATACATGTCAAAATGATCAGCTAGTTAAAATGATCATTCTAAACTAATCATTACTGCTCATTGAGAAAAGGCTTATTAATAAAGCATAATGCAAAGGATCAAGCAGTTTACGATAGATTGGATTACTCGAAAGCTTTGTTGTAGGTATTGCAGTCTTAAATTTTGTCACACTATAGAAAATTGAGCTAGGTTAACATGGGCATTGGATTCCTGTTATTCTGAGCTCTAAATCAAAAGCGATGGACGATTTCATGCAGACATGTCAAGTTCTTCGGTCAGTTAAATTATCATTATAAAGTGATCATTGGTGCTCATTGAGTAAAAGCTTATTAATGAAGCATAATGCATCGCATCACATAGTTTGCGATAGATTCGATAACTTGGAGGCTTTGTCTTAGGTATTTTAGTCTTCATTTTTGTCACAATATAGAAAAATTGAGCTAGCTTAACGTGGGCATTGGATTCGTGTCATTCTAAGCTCTGAATAAAAAGTTACAAACGATTTTGTATAGACATGCCAAGTTGACTGGTAGTTAAAATGATCATTCTAAATTGATCATTGGTGCTCCTTGAGTAACTGCTTATAAATGAAGCATAATGCTTTGCATCAAGAGTTTGGGATAGATTGGATTACTTGGATGCTCTGTCGTAGCTATTTTGGTTTTTAATTTTGTCACAATATATAAAATTGATAATTAATGTGGACGTTGGATTCGTGTCACTCTGAGCTCTGAATTAAAAGTTACGGACGATTTTGTGCGGACATGCATGTCAAGCTGATTGGCTAGTTAAAATGATAATTATAAAATGATCATTAGTGCTCATTGAGTAAAGGCTTATTAATGAATCATAATACATGGAATCAAGCAGTTTGCGATAGATTGGATTACTTGGAAGCTTTGTTGTAGGTATTGTAGTCTTAAATTTTGTCACACTATAGAAAATTGAGCTAGATTAATATGGGCATTGTATTCGTGTTATTCTGATCTCTAAATCAAAAGTGATGGACGATTTCGTGCAGACATGTCAAGTTCTTCGGCCAGTTAAAATTATCATCATAATGTAATCATTGGTGCTCATTGAGTAAAAGCTTATTAATGAAGTATAATGCATCGCATCACACAGTTTGCAATAGATTCGATAACTTGAACGCTTTGTCGTAGGTATTTTAGTGTTCATTTTTGTCACAATATAGAAAATTGAGCTAGGTTAACGTGGTCATTCGATTCGTGTCATTCTAAGCTCTGAATAAAAAGTTACAAACGATTTTGTATAGACATGCCAAGTTGACTGGTAGTTAAAATGATCATTCTAAACTGATCATTGGTGCTCCTTGAGTAAATGCTTATAAATGAAGCATAATGCTTTGCATCAAGAGTTGGGGATAGATTGAATTACTTGGATGCTCTGTCGTAGCTATTTTGGTTTTTAATTTTATCACAATATATAAAATTGATAATTAATGTGGACGTTGGATTCGTGTCATTCTGAGCTCTGAATTAAAAGTTATGGACGATTTTGTGTGGACATGCATGTCAAGCTGATTGGCTAGTTAAAATAATAATTATAAAATGATCATTAGTGCTCATTGAGTAAAGGCTTATTAATGAATCATAATGCATGGAATCAAGCAGTTTGCGATAGATTGGATTACTCTGAAGCTTTGTCGTAGGTATTGCAGTTTTAAATTTTGTCACACGATATAAACCTGAGCTACCTTAACGTGGGCATTGGATTCCTGGGATTCAGAGTTATGAATCAAAAGTTAAGGATGGTTTCGTGCGGACATGTCAAGTTGACCGGTAGTTAAAATGATCATTCTAAACTGATCACTGGTGTTCCTTGAGTAAAGGCTTACAAATTAAGCATAATGCATGGTATCACGAGATTGGGATAGATTGGAGTACTTGGATTCTTTGTCATATTATTTTGGTCTTTAATTTTGTCAGAATATAGAAAATTGAACCTTAATGTGGGTGTTGGATTCTTGTCATTCTACGCTCTGAATCAAAAGTTACGGATGATTTTGTGCGTACATGTCAAAATGGACAGCTAGTTAAAATGATCAATCTAAACTAATCATTACTGCTCATTGAGTAAAGGCTTATTAATAAAGCATAATGCAAAGCATCAAGCAGTTTACGATAGATCGGATTACTCGAAAGCTTTGTTGTAGGTATTGCAGTCTTAAATTTTGTCACACTATAGAACATTGAGCTAGGTTAACATGGGCATTGGATTCCTGTTATTCTGAGCTCTAAATCAAAAGTGATGGACGATTTCGTGCAGACATGTCAAGTTCTTCGATCAGTTAAAATTATCATTATAAAGTGATCATTGGTGCTCATTGAGTAAAAGCTTATTAATGAAGCATAATGCACCGCATCACACAGTTTGTGATAGATTCGATAACTTGGAGGCTTTGTCGTAGGTATTTTAGTCTTCATTTTTGTCACAATATAGAAAAATTGAGCTAGCTTAACGTGGGCATTGGATTCGTGTCATTCTAAGCTCTGAATAAAAAGTTACAAACGATTCTGTATAGACATGCCAAGTTGACTGGTAGTTAAAATGATCATTCTAAACTGATCATTGGTGCTCTTTGAGTAAATGCTTATAAATGAAGCACAATGCTTTACATCAAGAGTTTGGGATAGATTGGATTACTTGGATGCTCTGTCGTAGCTATTTTGGTTTTTAATTTTATCACAATATATAAAATTGATAATTAATGTGGACGTTGGATTCGTGTCATTTTGAGCTTTGAATTAAAAGTTACGGACGATTTTGTGCGGACATGCATGTCAAGCTGATTGGCTAGTTAAAATGATAATTATAAAATGATTATTAGTGCTCGTTGAGAAAAGGCTTATTAATGAATCATAATACATGGAATCAAGCAGTTTGCGATAGATTGGATTACTCGAAAGCTTTGTTGTAGGTATTGCAGTCTTAAATTTTGTCACACTATAGAAAATTGAGCTAGGTTAACATGGGCATTGGATTCCTGTTATTCTGAGCTCTAAATCAAAAGTGATGGACGATTTCGTGCAGTCATGTCAAGTTCTTCGGTCAGTTAAAATTATAATTATAAAGTGATCATTGGTGCTCATTGAGTAAAAGCTTATTAATGAAGCATAATGCATCGCATCACACAGTTTGCGATAGATTCGATAACTTGGAGGCTTTGTCTTAGGTATTTTAGTCTTCATTTTTGTCACAATATAGAAAAATTGAGCTAGCTTAATGTGGGCATTGGATTCGTGTCATTCTAAGCTCTGAATAAAAAGTTACAAACGATTTTGTATAGACATGCCAAGTTGACTGGTAGTTAAAATTATCATTCTAAACTGATCATTGGTGCTTCTTGAGTAAATGCTTATAAATGAAGCATAATGCTTTGCATCAAGAGTTTGGGGATAGATTGGATTACTTGGATGCTCTGTCGTAGCTATTTTGGTCTTTAAGTTTGTCACAATATATAAAATTGAACATCAATGTGGACGTTGGATTCGTGTCATTCTGAGCTCTTAATCAAAAGTTACACACGATTTTGTGCGACATGCATGTCAAGATGATTGGCTAGTTAAAATGATAATTCTAAAATGATAATTAGTGCTCATTGAGTAAAGGCTTATTAATGAATCATAATGCATGGAATCAAGCAGTTTGCGATAGATTGGATTACTCCGAAGCTTTGTCGTAGCTATTGCAGTTTTGAATTTTGTCACATTATATAAACCTGAGCTACCTTAACGTGGGCATTGGATTCCTGGGATTCTGAGCTATGAATCAAAAGTTACGGATGGTTTCGTGCGGACATGTCAGGTTGACTGTTAGTTAAAATGATCATTCTAAACTGATCATTGGTGTTCCTTGAGTAAAGGCTTATAAATTAAGCATAATGCATGGTATCACGAGATTGGGATAGATTGGAGTACTTGGATGCTTTGTCGTATTATTTTGGTCTTTAATTTTGTCAGAATATAGAAAATTGAACCTTAATGTGGGTGTTGGATTCTTGTCATTCTACGCTCTGAATCAAAAGTTACGGATGATTTTGCGCGTACATGTCAAAATGATCAGCTAGTTAAAATGATCATTCTAAACTAATCATTACTGCTCATTGAGTAAAGGAATTAATAAAGCATAATGCAAAGCGTCAAGCAGTTTACGATAGATTGGATTACTCGAAAGCTTTGTTGTAGGTATTGCAGTCTTAAATTTTGTCACATTATAGAAAATTGAGCTAGGTTAACATGGGCATTGGATTCCTGTTATTCTGAGCTCTAAATCAAAAGTGATGGACGATTTTGTGCAGACATGTCAAGTTCTTCGGTCAGTTAAAATTATCATTATAAAGTGATCATTGGTGCTCATTGAGTAAAAGCTTATTAATGAAGCATAATGCATCGCATCACACAGTTTGTGATAGATTCGATAACTTGGAGGCTTTGTCTTAGGTATTTTAGTCTTCATTTTTGTCACAATATAGAAAATTGAGCTAGGTCAACGTGGTCATTCGATTCGTGTCATTCTAAGCTCTGAATAAAAATTTACAAACGATTTTGTATAGACATGCCAAGTTGACTGGTAGTTAAAATGATCATTCTAAACTGATCATTGGTGCTCCTTGAGTAAATGCTTATAAATGAAGCATAATGCTTTGCATCAAGAGTTTAAGATAGATTGGATTACTTGGATGCTCTATCGTAGCTATTTTGGTTTTTAATTTTATCACAATATATAAAATTGATAATTAATGTGGACGTTGGATTCGTGTCATTCTGAGCTCTGAATTAAAAGTTACGGACGATTTTGTGCGGACATGCATGTCAAGCTGACTGGCTAGTTAAAATAATAATTATAAAATGATCATTAGTGCTCATTGAGTAAAGGCTTATTAATGAATCATAATGCATGGAATCAAGCAGTTTGCGATAGATTGGATTACTCTGAAGCCTTGTCGTAGCTATTGCAGTTTTAAATTTTGTCACACTATATAAATCTGAGCTACCTTAACGTGGGCATTGGATTCCTGGGATTCAGAGCTATGAATCAAAAGTTACGGATGGTTTCGTGCGGACATGTCAAGTTGACCGGTAGTTAAAATGATCATTCTAAACTGATCACTGGTGTTCCTTGAGTAAAGGCTTATAAATTAAGCATAATGCATGGTATCACGAGATTGGGATAGATTGGAGTACTTGGAGGCTTTGTCATATTATTTTGGTCTTTAATTTTGTCACAATATAGAAAATTGAACCTTAATGTGGGTGTTGGATTCTTGTCATTCTATGCTCTGAATCAAAAGTTACGGATGATTTTGTGCGTATATGTCAAAATGATCAGCTAGTTAAAATGATCATTCTAAACTAATCATTACTGCTCATTGAGCAAAGGCTTATTAATAAAGCATAATGCAAAGCATCAAGCAGTTTACGATAGATTGGATTACTCAAAAGCTTTGTTGTAGGTATTGCAGTCTTAAATTTTGTCACACTATAGAAAATTGAGCTAGGTTAACATGGGCATTGGATTCCTGTTATTCTGAGCTCTAAATCAAAAGTGATGGACGATTTCGTGCAGACATGTCAAGTTCTTCGGTCAGTTAAAATTATCATTATAAAGTGATCATTGGTGCTCATTGAGTAAAAGCTTATTA
>JAEVFF010000571.1:126930-154563 GCA_018901945.1 Pugionium dolabratum | reverse complement strand
GATTCGTGTCATTCTAAGCTCCGAATAAAAAGTTACAAACGATTTTGTACAGACATGCCAAGTTGACTGGTCGTTAAAATGATCATTCTAAACTGATCATTGGTGCTCCTTTAGTAAATGCTTATAAATGAAGCATAATGCTTTGCATGAAGAGTTCAGGATACATTGGATTACTTGGATGCTCTGTCGTAACTATTTTGGTTTTTAATTTTGTCACAATATATAAAATTGAACATTAATGTCGACGTCGGATTCGTGTCATTCTGAGCTTTGAATCAAAAGTTACGGACAATTTTGTGCGGATATGCATGTCAAGCTGGTTGGCTAGTTAAAATGGTAATTCAAAAATGATCACTAGTGCTCATTGAGTAAAGGCTTATTAATGAATCATAATGCGTGGAATCAAGCAGTTTGCGATAGATTGGATTACTCAGAAGCTTTGTCGTAGCTATTGCAGTTTTAAATTTTGTCACACTATAGAAAACTGAGCTACCTTAACGTGGGCATTGGATTCCTGGGATTCTGAGCTTTGAATCAAAAGTTACGGATGGTTTCCTGCGGACATGTCAAGTGGACCGGTAGTTAAAATGATCATCCTAAACTGATCATTGGTGTTCCTAGAGTAAAGGCTTATAAATTAAGCATAATGCATGGTATCACGAGCTTGGGATAGATTGGAGAACTTGGATGCTTTTTCATATTATTTTGGTCTTTAATTTTGTCAGTATATATAGAAAATTTAACCTTAACGTGGTTGTTGGATTCTTGTCATTCTACGGTCTGAATCAAAAGTTACGGATGATTTTGTGCGTACATGTAAAACTGATCAGCTAGTTAAAATGACCATTCTAAACTGATCATTAGTGCTCATTGAGTAAAAGCTTATTAATGAAGCATAATGCAAACCATCAAGCAGTTTACGATAGATTGGATTACTCGGAAGCTTTGTTGTACGTATTGTAGTCTTAAATTTTGTCACACTATAGAAAATTGAGCTAGGTTAACATGGGCCTTGGATTCCTGTTATTCTGAGCTATAAATCAAAAGTTATGAACGATATGTCAGACATGTCAAGTTCTTTGGTCAGTTAAAATTATCATTATAAAGTGATCATTGGTCCTCATTGAGTAAAAGGTTATTAATGAAGCATAATGCATTGCATCACACAGTTTGCCATAGATTCGATAACTTAGAGGCTTTGTCATAGGTATTTTAGTCTTCATTTTTGACACAATATAGAAAAATTGAGCTAGGTTAACGTGGGCATTGGATTCGTGTCATTCTAAGCTCTGAATAAAAAGTTACAAACGATTTTGTACAAACATGCCAAGTTGACTGGTCGTTAAAATGATCATTCTAAACTGATCATTGGTGTTCCTTGAGTAAATGCTTATAAATGAAGCATAATGCTTTGCATGAAGAGTTTAGGGTAGATTGGATTACTTGGATGCTCTGTCGTAACTATTTCGGTTTTTAATTTTGTCACAATATATAAAATTGAACATTAATGTGGACGACGGATTCGTGTCATTCTGAGCTTTGAATCAAAAGTTACAGACGATTTTGTGCGGATATGCATGTCAAGCTGATTGGCAAGTTAAAATGGTAATTCTAAAATGATCATTAGTGCTCATTGAGTAAAGGCTTATTAATGAATCATAATGCTTAGAATCAAGCAGTTTGCGATAGATTGGATTACTCAGAAGCTTTGTCATAGCTATTGCAGTTTTAAATTTTGTCACACTATAGAAAACTGAGCTACCTTAACGTGGGCATTGGATTCCTGGGATTCTGAGCTATGAATCAAAAGTTACGGATGGTTTCGTGCGGACATGTCAGGTTGACTGTTAGTTAAAATGATCATTCTAAACTGATCATTGGTGTTCCTTGAGTAAAGGCTTATAAATTAAGCATAATGCATGGTATCACGAGATTGGGATAGATTGGAGTACTTGGATGCTTTGTCGTATTATTTTGGTCTTCAATTTTGTCAGAATATAGAAAATTCAACCTTAATGTGGGTGTTGGATTCTTGTCATTCTACGCTCTGAATCAAAAGTTACGGATGATTTTGTGCGTACATGTAAAACTGATCAGCTAGTTAAAATGATCATTCTAAACTGATCATTAGTGCTCATTGAGTAAAGGCTTATTAATGAAGCATAATGCAAACCATCAAGCAGTTTACAATAGATTAGATTACTCGGAAGCTTTGTTGTACGTATTGTAGTCTTAAATTTTGTCACACTATAGAATATTGAACTAGGTTAACATGGGCCTTGGATTCCTGTTATTCTGAGCTATAAATCAAAAGTGCTGGACAATGTGTCAGACATGTTAAATTCTTCGGTCAGTTAAAATTATCATTATAAAGTGATCTTTGGTCCTGATTGCGTAAAACGTTATTAATGAAGCATAATGCATCGCATCACACAGTTTGCCATAGATTCGATAACTTGGAGGCTTTGTCATAGGTATTTTAGTATTCATTTTTGTCACAATATAGAAAGATTTAGCTAGGTTAACGTGGGCATTGGATTCGTGTCATTCTAAGCTCCGAATAAAAAGATACAAACGATTTTGTATAGACATGCCAAGTTAACTGGTTGTTAAAATGATCATTCTAAACTGATCATTGGTGCTCCTTTAGTAAATGCTTATAAATGAAGCATAATGCTTTGCATGAAGAGTTCAGGATACATTGGATTACTTGGATGCTCTGTCGTAACTATTTTGGTTTTTAATTTTGTCACAATATATAAAATTGAACATTAATGTGGACGAAGGATTCGTGTCATTCTGAGCTTTGAATCAAAAGTTACGGACGATTTTGTGCGGATATGGATGTCAAGCTGATTGGCAAGTTAAAATTGTAATTCTAAAATGATCATTAGTGCTCATTGAGTAAAGGCTTATTAATGAATCATAATGCTTAGAATCAAGCAGTTTGCGATAGATTGGATTACTCAGAAGCTTTGTCGTAGCTATTGCAGTTTTAAATTTTGTCACACTAATGAAAACTGAGCTACCTTAACGTGGGCATTGGATTCCTGGGATTCTGAGCTATGAATCAAAAGTTACGGATGGTTTCGTGAGGACATGTCAGGTTGACTGTTAGTTAAAATGATCATTCTAAACTGATCATTGGTGTTCCTTGAGTAAAGGCTTATAAATTAAGCATAATGCATGGTATCACGAGATTGGGATAGATTGGAGTACTTGGATGCTTTGTCGTATTATTTGGGTCTTTAATTTTGTCAGAATATAGAAAATTGAACCTTAATGTGGGTGTTGGATTCTTGTCATTCTACGCTCTGAATCAAAAGTTACGGATGATATTGTGCGTACATGTCAAATTTAGGGTTTAGGGTTTAGGGTTTAGGGTTTAGGGTTTAGGGTTTAGGGTTTAGGGTTTAGGGTTTAGGGTTTAGGGTTTAGGTATCAGCTAGTTAAAATGATCATTCTAAACTGATCATTAGTGCTCATTGAGTAAAGGCTTATCAATGAAGCATAATGCAAACCATCAAGCAGTTTACGATAGATTGGATTACTCGGAAGCTTTGTTGTACGTATTGTACTCTTAAATTTTGTCACACTATAGAAAATTGAGCTAGGTTAACATGGGCCTTGGATTCCTGTTATTCTGAGCTATAAATCAAAAGTTATGAACGATATGTCAGACATGTCAAGTTCTTTGGTCAGTTAAAATTATCATTATAAAGTGATCTTTGGTCCTGATTGCGTAAAAGGTTATTAATGAAGCATAATGCATCGCATCACACAGTTTGCCATAGATTCGATAACTTGGAGGCTTTGTCATAGGTATTTTAGTATTCATTTTTGTCACAATATAGAAAGATTTAGCTAGGTTAACGTGGGCATTGGATTCGTGTCATTCTAAGCTCCGAATAAAAAGTTACAAACGATTTTGTACAAACATGCCAAGTTGACTGGTCGTTAAAATGATCATTCTAAACTGATTATTGGTGCTCCTTTAGTAAATGCTTATAAATGAAGCATAATGCTTTGCATGAAGAGTTCATGATACATTGGATTACTTGGATGCTCTGTCGTAACTATTTCGGTTTTTAATTTTGTCACAATATATAAAATTGAACATTAATGTGGACGACGGATTCGTGTCATTCTGAGCTTTGAATCAAAAGTTACGGACGATTTTGTGCGGATATGCATGTCAAGCTGATTGGCAAATTAAAATGGTAATTCTAAAATGATCATTAGTGCTCATTGAGTAAAGGCTTATTAATGAATCATAATTCTTAGAATCAAGCAGTTTGCGATAGATTGGATTACTCAGAAGCTTTGTCATAGCTATTGCAGTTTTAAATTTTGTCACACTATAGAAAACTGAGCTACCTTAACGTGGGCATTGGATTCCTGGGATTCTGAGCTATGAATCAAAAGTTACGGATGGTTTCGTGCGGACATGTCAGGTTGACTGTTAGTTAAAATGATCATTCTAAATTGATCATTGGTGTTCCTTGAGTAAAGGCTTATAAACTAAGCATAATGCATGGTATCACGAGATTGGGATAGATTGGAGTACTTGGATGCTTTGTTGTATTATTTTGGTCTTCAATTTTGTCAGAATATAGAAAATTCAACCTTAATGTGGGTGTTGGATTCTTGTCATTCTATGCTCTGAATCAAAAGTTACGGATGATTTTGTGCGTACATGTAAAACTGATCAGCTAGTTAAAATGATCATTCTAAACTGATCATTAGTGCTCATTGAGTAAAGGCTTATCAATGAAGCATAATGCAAACCATCAAGCAGTTTACGATAGATTGGATTACTCGGAAGCTTTGTTGTACGTATTGTACTCTTAAATTTTGTCACACTATAGAAAATTGAGCTAGGTTAACATGGGCCTTGGATTCCAGTTATTCTGAGCTATAAATCAAAAGTTATGAACGATATGTCAGACATGTCAAGTCCTTTGGTCAGTTAAAATTATCATTATAAAGTGATCTTTGGTCCTGATTGCGTAAAAGGTTATTAATGAAGCATAATGCATCGTATCACACAGTTTGCCATAGATTCGATAACTTGGAGGCTTTGTCATAGGTATTTTAGTATTCATTTTTGTCACAATATAGAAAGATTTAGCTAGGTTAACGTGGGCATTGGATTCGTGTCATTCTAAGCTCCGAATAAAAAGTTACAAACGATTTTGTACAGACATGCCAAGTTGACTGGTCGTTAAAATGATCATTCTAAACTGATCATTGGTGCTCCTTTAGTAAATGCTTATAAATGAAGCATAATGCTTTGCATGAAGAGTTCAGGATACATTGGATTACTTGGATGCTCTGTCGTAACTATTTTGGTTTTTAATTTTGTCACAATATATAAAATTGAACATTAATGTGGACGACGGATTCGTGTCATTCTGAGCTTTGAATCAAAAGTTACGGACGATTTTGTGCGGATATGCATGTCAAGCTGATTGGCAAGTTAAAATGGTAATTCTAAAATGATCATTAGTGCTCATTGAGTAAAGGCTTATTAATGAATCATAATGCTTAGAATCAAGCAGTTTGCGATAGATTGGATTACTCAGAAGCTTTGTCGTAGCTATTGCAGTTTTAAATTTTGTCACACTAATGAAAACTGAGCTACCATAACGTGGGCATTGGATTCCTGGGATTCTGAGCTATGATTCAAAAGTTACGGATGGTTTCGTGCGGACATGTCAGGTTGACTGTTAGTTAAAATGATCATTCTAAACTGATCATTGGTGTTCCTTGAGTAAAGGCTTATAAATTAAGCATAATGCATGGTATCACGAGATTGGGATAGATTGGAGTACTTGGATGCTTTGTCGTATTATTTTGGTATTTAATTTTGTCAGAATATAGAAAATTGAACCTTAATGTGGGTGTTGGATTCTTGTCATTCTACGCTCTGAATCAAAAGTTACGGATGATTTTGTGCGTACATGTCAAATTTAGGGTTTAGGGTTTAGGGTTTAGGGTTTTGGGTTTAGGGTTTAGGGTTTAGGGTTTAGGGATCAGCTAGTTAAAATGATCATTCTAAACTGATCATTAGTGCTCATTGAGTAAAGGCTTATCAATGAAGCATAATGCAAACCATCAAGCAGTTTACGATAGATTGGATTACTCGGAAGCTTTGTTGTACGTATTGTACTCTTAAATTTTGTCACACTATAGAAAATTGAGCTAGGTTAACATGGGCCTTGGATTCCAGTTATTCTGAGCTATAAATCAAAAGTTATGAACGATATGTCAGACATGTCAAGTTCTTTGGTCAGTTAAAATTATCATTATAAAGTGATCTTTGGTCCTGATTGCGTAAAAGGTTATTAATGAAGCATAATGCATCGCATCACACAGTTTGCCATAGATTCGATGACTTGGAGGCTTTGTCATAGGTATTTTAGTATTCATTTTTGTCACAATATAGAAAGATTTAGCTAGGTTAACGTGGGCATTGGATTCGTGTCATTCTAAGCTCCGAATAAAAAGATACAAATGATTTTGTATAGACATGCCAAGTTAACTGGTTGTAAAAATGATCATTCTAAACTGATCATTGGTGCGCCTTGAGTAAATGCTTATAAATGAAGCATAATGCTTTGCATGAAGAGTTTGGGATAGATTGGATTACTTGGATGCTCTGTCGTAGCTATTTCGGTTTTTTATTTTTTCGCAATATATAAAATTGAACATTAATGTGGACGTTGGATTCGTGTCATTCTGAGCTGTGAATCAAAAGTTACGGACGATTTTGTGCCGACATGCATGTCAAGCTGATTGGCTAGTTAAAATGATAATTCTAAAATGATCATTAAAGCTCATTGAGTAAAGGCTTTTTAATGAATCATAATGCGTGGATTCAAGCAGTTTGCGATAGATTGGATTACTCAGAATCTTTGTCGTAGCTATTGCAGTTTTAAATTTTTCACACTATAGAAAACTGAGCTACCTTAACGTGGGCATTGGATTCCTAGGATTCTGAGCTATGAATCAACAGTTACGGATGGTTTCGTGCGGACATGTCAAGTTGACCGGTAGTTAAAATGATCATTCAAAACTGATCATTGGTGTTCCTTGAGTAAAGGCTTACAAATTAAGCATAATGCATGGTATCACGAGATTGGGATAGATTGGAGTACTTGGATGCTTTGTCATATTATTTTGGTCTTTAATTTTGTCAGAATATAGAAAATTCAACCTTAATGTGGGTGTTGGATTCTTGTCATTCTACGCTCTGAATCAAAAGTTACGGATGATTTTGCGTACATGTCAAACTGATCAGCTAATTAAAATGATCATTCTAAACTGATCATTAGTGCTCATTGAGTAAAGGCTTATTAATGAAGCATAATGCAAAGCATCAAACAGTTTATGATAGATTGGATTACTCGGAAGCTTTGTTGTAGGTATTGTACTCTTAAATTTTTTCACACTATAGAAAATTGAGCTAGGTTAACATGGGCCTTGGATTCCTGTTATTCTGAGCTATAAATAAAAAGTGATGGACGATATGTCAGACATGTGAAGTTCTTCGGTCAGTTAAAATTATCATTATAAAGTGATCATTGGTGCTCATTGAGTAAAAGGTTATTAATGAAGCATGATGCATCACATCACACAGTTTGCGATAGATTCGATAACTTGGAGGCTTTGTCGTAGGTATTTTAGTCTTCATTTTTGTCATAATATAGAAAATTGAACTATGTTAATGTGGGCATTGGATTCGTGTCGTTCTAAGCTCTGAATAAAAAGTTACAAACGATTTTGTATAGACATGCCAAGTTAACTGGTTGTTAAAATGATCATTCTAAACTGATCAT
The DNA here is from genome assembly GCA_018901945.1 of Pugionium dolabratum. Taxonomy (NCBI): domain Eukaryota; kingdom Viridiplantae; phylum Streptophyta; class Magnoliopsida; order Brassicales; family Brassicaceae; genus Pugionium; species Pugionium dolabratum. Next base: position 146,722 of record JAEVFF010000571.1, on the reverse strand, counting down.
TGGTGCTCCTTGAGTAAATGCTTATTAATGAAGCATAATGCTTTGCATCAAGAGTTTGGGATAGATTGGATTACTTGGATGCTCTATCGTAGCTGTTTCGGTCTTTAATTTCGTCACAATATATAAAATTGAACATTAATGTGGTCGGTGGATTCGTGTCATTCTGAGCTCTGAATCAAAAGTTACGGACGATTTTGTGCGGACATGCATGTCAAGCTGATTGGGTAGTTAAAATGATAATTATAAAATTATCATTAGTGCTCATTGAGTAAAGGCTTATTAATGAATCATAATGCGTGGATTCAAGCAGTTTGCGATAGATGGGATTACTTAGAAGCTTTGTCGTAGCTATTGCAGTTTTAAATTTTGTCACACTATAGAAAACTGAGCTACCTTAACGTGGGCATTGGATTCCTGGGATTCTGAGCTATGAATCAAAAGTTACGGATGGTTTCGTGCGGACATGTCAAGTTGACCGGTAGTTAAAATGATCATTCTAAACTGATCATTGGTGTTCCTTGAGTAGAGGCTTATAAATTAAGCATAATTCATGGTATCACGAGATTGGGATAGATTGGAGTACTTGGAGGCTTTGTCGTATTATTTTGGTCTTTAATTTTGTCAGAATTTAGAAAATTGAACCTTAATGTGGGTGTTGGATTCTTGTCATTCTACGCTCTGAATCAAAAGTTACGGATGATTTTGTGCGTACATGTAAAACTGATCAGCTAGTTAAAATGATCATTCTAAACTGATCATTAGTGCTCATTGAGTAAAGGCTTATTAATGAAGTATAATGCAAATCATCAAGCAGTTTAGGATAGATTTGATTACTCGGAAGATTTGTTGTAGGTATTGTACTCTTAAATTTTGTCACACTATAGAAAATTGAGCTAGGTTAACATGGGCCTTGGATTCCTGTTATTCTGAGCTATAAATAAAAGTTATGAACGATATGTCAGACATGTCAAGTTCTTTGGTCAGTTAAAATTATCATTATAAAGTGATCTTTGGTCCTGATTGCGTAAAAGGTTATTAATGAAGCATAATGCATCGCATCACACAGTTTGCCATAGATTCGATGACTTGGAGGCTTTGTCATAGGTATTTTAGTATTCATTTTTGTCACAATATAGAAAGATTTAGCTAGGTTAACGTGGGCATTGGATTCGTGTCATTCTAAGCTCTGAATAAAAAGATACAAATGATTTTGTATAGACATGCCAAGTTAACTGGTTGTAAAAATGATCATTCTAAACTGATCATTGGTGCGCCTTGAGTAAATGCTTATAAATGAAGCATAATGCTTTGCATGAAGAGTTTGGGATAGATTGGATTACTTGGATGCTCTGTCGTAGCTATTTCGGTTTTTTATTTTTTCGCAATATATAAAATTGAACATTAATGTGGACGTTGGATTCGTGTCATTCTGAGCTGTGAATCAAAAGTTACGGACGATTTTGTGCCGACATGCATGTCAAGCTGATTGGCTAGTTAAAATGATAATTCTAAAATGATCATTAAAGCTCATTGAGTAAAGGCTTTTTAATGAATCATAATGCGTGGATTCAAGCAGTTTGCGATAGATTGGATTACTCAGAATCTTTGTCGTAGCTATTGCAGTTTTAAATTTTTCACACTATAGAAAACTGAGCTACATTAACGTGGGCATTGGATTCCTAGGATTCTGAGCTATGAATCAACAGTTACGGATGGTTTCGTGCGGACATGTCAAGTTGACCGGTAGTTAAAATGATCATTCAAAACTGATCATTGGTGTTCCTTGAGTAAAGGCTTACAAATTAAGCATAATGCATGGTATCACGAGATTGGGATAGATTGGAGTACTTGGATGCTTTGTCATATTATTTTGGTCTTTAATTTTGTCAGAATATAGAAAATTCAACCTTAATGTGGGTGTTGGATTCTTGTCATTCTACGCTCTGAATCAAAAGTTACGGATGATTTTGCGTACATGTCAAACTGATCAGCTAATTAAAATGATCATTCTAAACTGATCATTAGTGCTCATTGAGTAAAGGCTTATTAATGAAGCATAATGCAAAGCATCAAACAGTTTATGATAGATTGGATTACTCGGAAGCTTTGTTGTAGGTATTGTACTCTTAAATTTTTTCACACTATAGAAAATTGAGCTAGGTTAACATGGGCCTTGGATTCCTGTTATTCTGAGCTATAAATAAAAAGTGATGGACGATATGTCAGACATGTGAAGTTCTTCGGTCAGTTAAAATTATCATTATAAAGTGATCATTGGTGCTCATTGAGTAAAAGGTTATTAATGAAGCATGATGCATCACATCACACAGTTTGCGATAGATTCGATAACTTGGAGGCTTTGTCGTAGGTATTTTAGTCTTCATTTTTGTCATAATATAGAAAATTGAACTATGTTAATGTGGGCATTGGATTCGTGTCGTTCTAAGCTCTGAATAAAAAGTTACAAACGATTTTGTATAGACATGCCAAGTTAACTGGTTGTTAAAATGATCATTCTAAACTGATCATTGGTGCTCCTTGAGTAAATGCTTATTAATGAAGCATAATGCTTTGCATCAAGAGTTTGGGATAGATTGGATTACTTGGATGCTCTATCGTAGCTGTTTCGGTCTTTAATTTCGTCACAATATATAAAATTGAACATTAATGTGGTCGGTGGATTCGTGTCATTCTGAGCTCTGAATCAAAAGTTACGGACGATTTTGTGCGGACATGCATGTCAAGCTGATTGGGTAGTTAAAATGATAATTATAAAATTATCATTAGTGCTCATTGAGTAAAGGCTTATTAATGAATCATAATGCGTGGATTCAAGCAGTTTGCGATAGATGGGATTACTTAGAAGCTTTGTCGTAGCTATTGCAGTTTTAAATTTTGTCACACTATAGAAAACTGAGCTACCTTAACGTGGGCATTGGATTCCTGGGATTCTGAGCTATGAATCAAAAGTTACGGATGGTTTCGTGTGGACATGTCAAGTTGACCGGTAGTTAAAATGATCATTCTAAACTGATCATTGGTGTTCCTTGAGTAGAGGCTTATAAATTAAGCATAATTCATGGTATCACGAGATTGGGATAGATTGGAGTACTTGGAGGCTTTGTCGTATTATTTTGGTCTTTAATTTTGTCAGAATTTAGAAAATTGAACCTTAATGTGGGTGTTGGATTCTTGTCATTCTACGCTCTGAATCAAAAGTTACGGATGATTTTGTGCGTACATGTAAAACTGATCAGCTAGTTAAAATGATCATTCTAAACTGATCATTAGTGCTCATTGAGTAAAGGCTTATTAATGAAGTATAATGCAAATCATCAAGCAGTTTAGGATAGATTTGATTACTCGGAAGATTTGTTGTAGGTATTGTACTCTTAAATTTTGTCACACTATAGAAAATTGAGCTAGGTTAACATGGGCCTTGGATTCCTGTTATTCTGAGCTATAAATAAAAGGTGATGGACGATATGTCAGACATGTCAAGTTCTTCGGTCAGTTAAAATGATCATTATAAAGTGATCACTGGTACTCATTGAGTAAAAGGTTATTAATGAAGCATAATGCATCGCATCACACAGTTTGCGATAGATTCCATAACATGGAGGCTTTGTCGTAGGTATTTTAGTCTTCATTTTTGTCACAATATAGAAAATTGAGCTATGTTAATGTGGGCATTGGATTCGTGTCGTTCTAAGCGCTGAATAAAAAGTTACAAACGATTTTGTATAGACATGCCAAGTTAACTGGTTGTTAAAATGATCATTCTAAACTGATCATTGGTGCTCCTTGAGTAAATGCTTATAAATGAAGCATAATGCTTTGCATCAAGAGTTTGGGATAGATTGGATTACTTGGATGCTCTATCGTAGCTATTTCGGTCTTTAATTTCGTCACAATATATAAAATTGAACATTAATGTGGTCGGTGGATTCGGGTCATCCTGAGCTCTGAATCAAAAGTTACGGACGATTTTGTGCGGACATGCATGTCAAGCTGATTGGGTAGTTAAAATGATAATTATAAAATGATCATTAGTGCTCATTGAGTAAAGGCTTATTAATGAATCATAACGCGTGGATTCAAGCAGTTTGCGATAGATGGGATTACTTAGAAGCTTTGTCGTAGCTATTGCAGTTTTAAATTTTTTCACACTATAGAAAACTGAGCTACCTTAACGTGGGCATTGGATTCCTGGGATTCTGAGCTATGAATCAAAAGTTACGGATGGTTTCTTCCAGAATGTCAAGTTGACCGGTAGTTAAAATGATCAATCTAAACAGATCATTGATGTTCCTTGAGTAGAGGCTTATAAATTAAGCATAATTCATGGTATCACGAGATTGGGATAGATTGGAGTACTTGGAGGCTTTGTCGTATTATTTTGGTCTTTAATTTTGTCAGAATTTAGAAAATTGAACCTTAATGTGGGTGTTGGATTCTTGTCATTCTACGCTCTGAATCAAAATTTACAGATGATTTTGTGCGTACATGTAAAACTGATCAGCTAGTTAAAATGATCATTCTAAACTGATCATTAGTGCTCATTGAGTAAAGGCTTATTAATGATGCATAATGCAAATCATCAAGCAGTTTAGGATAGATTTGATTACACGGAAGCTTTGTTGTAGGTATTGTAGTCTTAAATTTTGTCACAGTATAGAAAATTGAGCTAGGTTAACATGGGCCTTCGATTCCTGTTATTCTGAGCTATAAATCAAAAGTGATGGATGATATGTCAGACATGTCAAGTTCTTCGGTAAGTTAAAATTATCATTATAAAGTGATCATTGGTGCTCATTGAGTAAAAGGTTATTAATGAAGCATAATGCATCGCATCACACAGTTTGCGATATATTCGATAACTTGGAGGCTTTGTCGTAGGTATTTTAGTCTTCATTTTTGTCACAATATAGAAAATTGAGCTAGGTTAATGTGGGCATTGGATTCGTGTCGTTCTAAGCTCTGAATAAAAAGTTACAAACGATTTTGTATAGACATGCCAAGTTAACTTGTTGTTAAAATGATCATTCTAAACTGATCATTGGTGCTCCTTGAGTAAATGCTTATAAATGAAGCATAATGCTTTGCATCAACAGTTTGGGATAGATTGGATTACTTGGATGCTCTATCGTAGCTATTTCGGTCTTTAATTTCGACACAATATAAAATTGAACATTAATGTGGTTGGTGGATTCGTGTCATTCTGAGCTGTGAATCAAAAGTTATGGACGATTTTGTGCGGACATGCATGTCAAGCTAATTGGCTAGTTAAAATGATAATTATAAAATGATCATTAGTGTTCATTGAGTAAAGGCTTATTAATGAATCATAATGCGTGGATTCAAGCAGTTTGCGGTAGATGGGATTACATAGAAGCTTTGTCGTAGCTATTGTAGTTTTAAATTTTGTCACACTATAGAAAACTGAGCTACCTTGACGTGGGCGTTGGATTCATGGGATTCTGAGCTATGAATCAAAAGTTACGGATGGTTTTGTGCGGACATGTCAAGTTGACCGGTAGTTAAAATGATCATTCTAAACTGATCATTGGTGTTCCTTGAGTAAAGGCTTATAAAATAAGCATAATTCATGGTATCACGAGATTGGGATATATTGGAGTACTTGGAGGCTTTGTCGTATTATTTTGGTCTTTAATTTTGTCAGAATTTAGAAAATTGAACCTTAATGTGGGTGTTGGATTCTTGCCATTCTACGCTCTGAATCAAAAGTTACGGATGATTTTGTGCGTACATGTAAAACTGATCAGCTAGTTAAAATGATCATTCTAAACTGTTCATTAGTGCTCATTGAGTAAAGGCTTAGTAATGAAGCATAATGCAAAGCATCAAGCAGTTTACGATAGATTGGATTACTCGGAAGCTTTGTTGTATGTATTGTAGTCTTAAATTTTGTCACACTATAGAAAATTGAGCTAGGTTAACATGGGCCTTGGATTCCTGTTATTCTGAGCTATAAATCAAAAGTGATGGACGATTTCGTCAGACATGTCAAGTTCTTCGGTCAGTTAAAATTATCATTATAAAGTGATCATTGGTGCTCATTGAGTAAAAGGTTACTAATGAAGCATAATGCATCGCATCACACAGTTTGCGATAGATTCGATAACTTGGAGGCTTGTCGTAGAAATTTTAGTCTTCATTTTTGTCACAATATAGAAAATTGAGCTAGGTTAACGTGGGCATTGGATTCGTGTCATTCTAAGCTCTGAATAAAAAGTTACAAATAATTTTATACAGACATGTCAAGTTGACTGGTTGTTAAAATGATTATTCTAAACTGATCATTGGTGCTCCTTGAGTAAATGCTTATAAATGAAGCATAATGCTTTGCATCAAGAGTTTGGGATAGATTGGATTTCTTGGATGCTCTATCATAGCTATTTCGGTCTTTAATTTCGTCACAATATATAAAATTGAACATTAATGTGGACGTTGGATTCGTGTCATTCTGAGCTCTGAATCAAAAGTTACGGATGATTTTGTGCGGACATGCATGTCAAGCTGATTGGCTAGTTAAAATTATAATTATAAAATGATCATTAGTGCTTATTGAGTAATGGCTTATTAATGAATCATAATGCATGGAATCAAGCAGTTTGCGATAGATTGGATTACTCAGAAGCTTTGTCATAGCTATTGCAGTTTTAAATTTTGTCACACTATAGAAAACTGAGCTACCACAACGTGGGTATTGAATTCCTGGTATTCTGAGCTATGAATCAAAAGTTACGTATGGTTTCGTGCGGACATGTCAAGTTGACCGGCTAATTAAAATGATCACTTTAAACTGATCATTGGTCCTTATTGAGTAAAGGCTTATTAGTGAAGTATAATTCATGGCCTCAAGCAGTTTGCGATATATTGCATTACTTTGATGCTTTTTCATAGCTATTTCAGTCTAAACTTTTTTCACAATATAGGATATTGAGCTAGTTTAACGTGAGCGTTGATTCGTGTGATTCCTAGCTCCGAATCAAAAGTTACAGATGATTTAGTGCGGACATGTCAAGTTGATTGGTCAGCTAAAATGATCATTCTAAATTGATCATTGATGCTCATTGAGTAATGTCTTATTAATGAAGTGTAATGGGTGGCATCACACAGTTTGCGATAGATTGGATTACCCGAAGGCTTTGTGGCACCTATTTCAGTCTTTAATTTTGTAACACTATAGAAAATTGAGCTAGCTTAACGTGAGCGTTGGATTCGTGTCATTCTAAGCTATGAATCAAAAGTTACAGACGATTTAGTGTGTACATGTCAAGTTGACTGGTAGTTAAAATGATCATTCTAAACTGATCATTGGTGCTCCTTGAGTAAAAGCTTATTAATGAAGCATAATGCATGGCATCACGCAGTTTGCGTTAGATTTGATTATTTGGAGGTGTTTTTGTAGCTATTTTAGTCTTCAATTTTGTCACAATATAGAAAATTGAGCTAGTTTAACGAGGGCATTAGATTCGTCTCATTTTGTGCTCTGAATCAAAAGTAACGGATGACTTTGTACAGACATGTCAAGTTGACCTGTAGTTAAAATGATCATTCTAAACTGATCATTGGTGCTATTTGAGTAAATGCTTATAAATGAAGCATGGTGCATGGCATCACGAATTCGGGATATATTGGATTACTTGGACGCTTTTTTGAAAAGTTATTCTAAGCTCTAATTGAAAAGTTATGGACAGTTTTGTGCGGAAACGTCAAGTTGACCGGCTGATTAAAATTATCATTATAAACTGATCAATTGTGCTCATTGAGTAAAGGATTATTAATGAAGTATAATTCATGGCATCAAAGAGTTTGCGATAGATTGCATTACTAGGAGGCTTTTTCATAGCTATTTCAGTCTTAAAGTTTTTCACAATATAGAAAATTGAGCTAGCTTAACGTGAGCGTTGATTCGTGTGATTCTAAGCTTGAATCAAAAGTTACTGGCGATTTAGTGCGGACATGTCAAGTTTATCGGTCAGTTAAAATGATCATTCTAAATTGATTATTGGTGGTCATTGAGTAAAGGCTTATTAATGAAGCATAATGCGTGGAATCTTGCAGTTTGCGATAGATTGGATTACTTGGAGGCTTTGTCGTAGCTATTTCACTTTATAATTTTGTCACACTATAGAAAATTGAGATAGCTTAACGTGGACATTTGATTTGGGTAATTATGAGCTTTTAATCAAAAGTTACGGACTATATCATGCGGACATGTCAAGTTGACCGGCTAGTTTAGGATAAATTGGATTACTTGAAGGTTTTGTGGTAACTATTTCAATATCAAATGTTGTCACAATAGAAAATTGAGCTAGTTTAACATCGGCACTGGATTCGTGTCATTCTGAACACTAAATCAAAAGATACAGACGATTTAGTACAGACATGTCAAGTTGATCGGCCAGTTAAAATGATCATTCTAAACTGATCATTGGAGCTCCTTTAGTTGATGCGAACCTCCCAAGGAATGCACTTCTGGATGTGGTTGATATAGGCTTTGCAACATAATGAATCGAAATTCAATATGTTCAAAGGTTGTGGATGAAGGGTCACACAGTAGCTGCGGAAAAGACTATTGATTAACCTAAGATAGTAGCTTAGATATTACACACTAAGGCTACTAAATGTTGACTGAAGGATATTACACACCAACAATCAGATTAAGAAGAAAACCACTTTCAAACTTAACAAAAGAAGCTGTTTTTATTTGAAAAATTGAATGATCAACTTTACAACTGAAACCCCCTATTTATACTGTAAGGAAGCGTAATATGAGGAGCCTACAACATTAAATTGGTTACAATTACTAGGGAAGACTTGACCAAAGACCTTGACCAAAGACCTTGACAGAATGGGGACATCAGGTCGTATGGCCGGCCAGGAGACCAGACTGGCCGTCCAGGAGACCAGACTGGCCGACCTGGGAGCTTGCCCGAGACAGCCGGGCCATTTGGCGCGTCTGCCGGCCCAAGCGGTACCGCCGAGCCTTCGACCAGCCAGGCCGGACCGACCAACATTTCCGGCGGAGAGGCTTGTATCATTTTGGTATCAGAGCTTAAAGCTCCTAAACCAGGTTGTTTCTATCATTTACTTAGTTTTGTTTCCAGTTCTTGCATTAGTTTAAGTCGCATTCAAGAAAAATCAAAAATATAACATCAAACTCCAAACCGAGTGCATCTAGATTCTACGTGCATCACTAGGGCTTAGGTTCATTCTTGCATTGCCATTTTTTCGTCTTTCCTTTTTATTAAAAGCATATTTCCATTAAGTTAAATCCAAAAGCAAAAAAAACTAATATAGAAAACTACCAAAAGAAGTTGACCAAAAACAGATAGCACTAGTTAATAGGGAGTTTCCATTTTTCTAAACTTTCCATTTTTCAAATTTTTCCTTTTTTCCCAGTTTTCCTTTTTGCATTGGAGAAGCAACCGAAGCCATGATGGCCATGTTCACCAAAGAATAGAGAAGAGAATAGAGAAGCAACCGAAGCCATGATGGCCATGTTCACCACCCTCCAAACGCAACTCGCATCCATAGGCGAGAGATTGGAGCGCGTGGAGAGGCCTGTGAGGTTCCTGGCCATAAGGCACGGGAGAGCTGAACAAGACCGTGCTGAGGGTCCTGAGCACCTTAGGACACGGCATGAACAGGAGGAGCCCCAGCCAGATGGAGATGAGGACACACAATCTCATAACTATCACCATAGGCCGAGAGGACCTCCACGGCAACCAGAGGTAGAAGATGATGGCTTCGAGCCATATGGTCTTCACCAGAGACCAAGGATGCCTCCTAGACATCATGAGGATGGAGATGAAAACGCCTACAACCGGGTAACTCATCCTGATGTTAAGTTAACACCTCCAAGTTTTGCAGGAAAAGTAGACCCCGAGGCTTACCTAGATTGGGAGAGAATAATGGATCATATCTTCGATCATTACAACCAACCAGGGCCTAGGAGATTCTCAATGGCAGTAGCACAACTCACGGACAATGCCCTCATCTGGTGGGATCGTGAGGTATCTGACAGAAGGAGGAAAAGAATGAGGCCCATGGACTCATGGGTCGACATGAAAGATGTCATGTGACAAAGGTTTGTTCCACCTTACTTTCATAGGGACTTGCAACGTCGTTTTCGTACTCTTAAGCAGGGTACCAGATCAGTAGAGGAGTACTATGAAGAGTTCGAGAAGCTAAGGAACAGGCTGGAGCTCAATGATGATGAAGAAGCGTTGATGGCACAATTCTTGGATGGACTCCAAGAAAGAATCAGCCGCAAGGTGGAAAGGCAAATCTACAATGACTTCAAAGACTTGTTCCACCTATCTGTCCAGGCTGAGCAGCACATCAAACGTAAGAGCCAAGACATCTGCAGCAAGCCTAAGACGCCTTGGGCACCAAGCAACATTCCCAAGCCCGTAGACAAAGGCAAGAGCATAGAGATCGAGTCAAGGTTCAAGAGCAAGCCTCCTGAACCCACCCGTGACCAGAGAGAGCCTGGTAAGTCTTCTAACCCTCAAAGATCACGTGACATCACTTGTTTCAAGTGTAGGGGTCGTGGACACATCTCAAGGGAGTGCCCAAACAACCGGGTCATGCTGATTACGGAGGCTGGAGAGTATGAGTCCCAAGATGAAGAGGACTATGAACCAGAAGGAGAATATGGTGACATTGAGTACCCTGATGTGGGGGAAGTGCTGGTCACTAGACGCATCCTCAGTGCAATGGTGGATCCTTCAGAGACCATCCAAAGGGAGAACATCTTCCACAGCCGTTGCACCATCAAGGGCAAGGTATGTAACCTCATCATAGATGGTGGTTCTTGCACTAACGTTGCTAGTGCATACATGGTTGATAAGCTAGGTCTAGAGAAAACAAGGCATCCTCGACCATATAGACTGAGATGGCTCGATGACAAAGTGGAGCTCAAGATCCATGAGCAAGTCACTGTGCCATTCAGTGTGGGCAAGTACCAAGACCAAGTCGTGTGCGACGTGGTGCCCATGCAAGCTGGCCATCTTCTGCTAGGAAGGCCATGGCAGTTTGACAAGGAGACCAGGCATGATGGCCAAACCAATCTCTACACTTTCGTGCATGACAAGAGAAAGGTCAGCCTAGCTCCTCTCACACCTGCCCAGGTACATGAGCTTCAACAGCAAATGAGTAAGGAAAAGAAGCTCATTAAGTCTAATTTTCTCATTCAACCAAGTCATGTCCGGAGAGCTTTAGCCTCGAAGGATCTAATGCTACTAATGGTTTTCAAAGAAGTGTTGAATATAGAGAAAGAACAGGTAGAGCTACCTCTTGAAGTAGCAGCTCTCCTCAACAAGTTCCAGGATGTGTTCCCGGAAGAGATACCAGCAGGCTTACCTCCCCTACGAGGCATAGAGCACCAGATCGACCTCGTGCCCGGAGAAGCCCTGCCCAACCGGCCAGCCTACCGGATGAGTCCAGAGGAGTCCAAGGAGCTTGAGAAGCAAGTCAAGGAGCTCCTGGAGAAAGGCTATGTTCGAGAGAGCGTACCAGTGCTACTAGTACCCAAGAAGGATGGGACGTGGCGAATGTGCGTGGACTGCCGAGCAATCAACAACATCACAATCAAGTACCGGCATCCGATACCACAGCTGGATGACATGCTAGATGAGCTGAGTGGAGCCACGGTCTTCTCCAAGATAGACCTCAAGAGTGGATAACACCAGGTCAGAATGAAGGAAGGTGATGAATGGAAAACTGCTTTCACGACAAAACAAGGGCTCTACGAGTGGACAGTCATGCCATTCGGCTTGACTAATGCCCCAAGCACCTTCATGCGCCTTATGAACAAAGTTCTTAGGGCGTACATCAGTAAGTTTGTAGTAGTTTACTTTGATGATATATTAGTTTATAGTAAGTGCCTACGGGAACACCTCACACATCTTGAGATGGTACTTAAAACCCTTCGACAAGAAGAGCTTTATGCCAATCTCAAGAAGTGCATCTTTTGTACTGATAAACTTGTCTTTTTAGGCTTCGTTGTAAGTTCACAGGGCCTACAGGTTGATGAAGAGAAGATTCGAGCCATACAAGAATGGCCAACACCAAGCAACATCAGCCAAGTAAGGAGCTTCCACGGACTGGCCAGCTTCTATAGGAGATTTTTGCCCAACTTCAGCAGTATTGCCTCACCATTGCCAGTAGTAGTGAAGAAGAACGTGGGATTCAGCTGGGGAGAAGCTCAGGAGAAGGCATTCCAGGCCTTGAAGGACTGCCTTACACATGCACCAGTGCTAGTCCTGCCCGACTTCAACAAGACGTTTGAAGTGGAGTGTGATGACTCTGGAATAGGCATAGGAGCAGTGCTAACCCAAGGAGGGAGACCAGTGGCATACTTCAGTGAGAAGCTAGGTGGTGCCTCACTGAACTACCCCACTTATGACAAGGAGCTTTATGCCCTTGTCCGAGCATTGGAGACTTGGCAGCATTACTTGCTGTCCAAGGAGTTTGTGATCCACACTGATCACGAGACTCTCAAACACCTCAGAGGGCAAACCAATCTCAAGAGGAGACATGCCAGGTGGATGGAGTTCATAGAGACCTTCCCGTACGTCATCAAGTACAAGAAGGGCAAAGACAATGTGGTAGCCGATGCACTATCAAGGAGGTTTGCCTTGATATCAACCATGGAGGCAAAGGTCCTAGGATTCGAGCACATCAAGGACCTGTACAAGGATGATCCTGACTTTGCTGAGAGCTACAAGGAGTGTGGCACAGGGAGTCATGGCAAGTTTTACATCAATGAGGGATTCTTGTTCCGAGAGAGGAGGCTGTGCATACCACAAGGATCATTAAGGGAGCTTATCATATGAGAAGCTCATGGAGGAGGACTCATGGGACACTTTGGTGTCGACAAGACTCTAGCAGTGGTCAAGGAGCACTTCTACTGGCCACACCTCAAGAGGACAGTAGAAGCTCATTGTGCAAGGTGCATCACTTGCAAGAAGGCAAAGTCCCGAGTGCAACCTCACGGGTTGTATCTCCCACTGCCCATACTGATGCATCCATGGCTGGATATATCAATGGACTTTGTTCTAGGTCTTCCCAAGATCAACCACAAAGATGCAATCTTTGTAATGGTGGACATATTCTCCAAGATGGCACAGTTCATTCTGTGTGCCAATGTCAATGATGCCACGTAAACAGCCGAGCTGTTCTTCAGCGAGATAGTACGGCTTCATGGAGTGCCAAGGACCATCGTATCAGACAGGGACACCAAGTTCCTCAGCCATTTCCGGAGGACACTTTGGAGGAAGCTAGGAACGAAGCTACTCTTCTCTACCACCTGCCATCCTCAAACCGATGGCCAAACTGAAGCTTTCAACAGGACACTATCAACTCTTCTCAAGACTACACTAGGGAAGAACCTCAAGACTTGGTTGGAGTGCCTGCCATTCATAGAGTTTGCTTACAACCGAGCCGTGCCCTCAGTAACCAAGAAGACACCATTTGAAGTAGTATACGGCTTCAACCCTCTCACCCCATTGGAGCAAATGCCACTGCCACCAGCAGAGATGACCAACCTCAACGGAACATCCAAGGCAGAATTCATAAGGAAGTTACACCAGAAGGTAGCAGAGAACTTGGAGAAGAGGACCGGGCAGTACGTGACTCATGCCAACAAGGGAAGAAAGGAGGTGATCTTTCAACTAGGCGATTGGGTGTGGCTACATCTACGGCAGGAGAGGTTCCCCAACCTAACGAGTTCCAAGCTAGCACCAAGAGGAGATGGACCATTCAGAGTGCTGGAGAGGATCAACAACAACGCCTACTGGATCGAGCTCCCAGGTGAGTTTAATGTGTCCAACACGTTCAACCTAACTGACTTAGCCCCTTTCCATGCAGATGAACCAGTTTTGGGGTCAAAACCTACTGAAGAGGGAGGGGATTATGAGGACATCAGGTTGTATGTCCGGCCAGGAGACCAGACTGGCCGACCAGGAAGCTTGCCCGAGACAGTCGGGCCATTAGGCACGTCTACCGGCCCAAGCGGTACTGCCGGACCCTCGACCAACAGGACCGGACCGATCAGCATTGCCGACGGAGAGGCCCAAGTCTCCGGCACAATTGGTAGTGACATGGATGACACCGCCGGTCCCATTGGTGATGCCGGTCCAGAAGGCATTCCGGCCAGTACCTCGCACAGTCCAGCCGGTACAGCCGATCCAGCCGAGTACATGAGCATTTCAACTTCTACACAAGGAGACTCGGATCAGATAAGCTACCAGCTTCAGGACATGCATCTAGAGGAAGTCTCTACACCAGTAGTGCCACCAGGAGCAATGACAAGGAGCAGATCAAGAGCACTCTTCCACAAGTTTAGCTTATGGGTCGACAAGGTCCTAAAGGAAGATCGACTAAGGACAATGGGCCAGAAGTGCAAAGAAGAGTCCAAAGGCTTCTCAACAATGCAAGGGACTTCAGAGACTTGGGCTTTAGTGGCAAGAGAGGTCAGGGCCCAAAGATTCCTAACCCTACTCAAAGTCAAAGACTAGGAGCAAGGCGCGTGCATGCCACAAGGACGGCCACCTTCCATTTCTTGGCCGTGAGGTGAGTTAAGGTAAGTTTACATTCGAATATATGCCTCTTTCTGTTTTGCAGGGTAGGATCTAGTTGCTTTACATTTTTGAGTCAAGAACATTTTAGGAATAGGTCCTTTTTCGGTTATACACTTTTGTATTTTTTCCTTTTGTGCACTTTTGTAAACTTTCCTTTTCCTTATTTGAGTCGACCCTAGAAGGTCAAGCTGTCGAGCATATTAATAAGGCTCCTTCCAGCATTGTAGTTTGACAACCTTTTTGATATTAATAAAGTTGAACTTTCTTCCAACAAGTTTTCTCTCTAAGAATCTTGTGAGCTTAGAACCTAGTTGAGACCAGCCCTCCTAGCTCTAAGTTTGTGATTTATCTCGAGGTTCATCACCCCTCGTGTGGTTCACTTCACCTTTCCATCGAATAACAACCCAAAAACCCTTATCCAAGAAGATGAGGATGGCAGGTGGTAGAGAAGAGTAGCTTTGTGCCTAGCTTCCTCCAAAGGGTCCTCCAGAAATGGCTGAGGAACTTGGTTTTCCTGTCTGACACGATGGTCCTTGGCACTCCATGAAAGCCGTACTATCTCCCTGAAGAATAGCTCGGCTGTTTGCGTGGCATCATTAACATTGGCACACGGAATGAAGTGTGCCATCTTGGAGAATTTGTCCACCACTACAAAGATTGCATCTTTGTGGTTGATCTTGGGCAGACCTAGAACGAAGTCCATGGAGATGTCCACCCATGGATGCATAGGTATGGGCAGTGGGAGATACAACCCGTGAGGGTGCACTCGGGACTTCGCCTTTTTGCAAGTGATGCACCTTGCATAATGCGCTTCTACTGACCTTTTGATGTGTGGCCAGTAGAAGTGCTTCTTGACCACTGCTAGAGTCTTGTCAACACCAAAGTGTCCCATGAGTCCTCCTCCATGAGCTTCTCGGATGATAAGCTCTCGTGATGACCTTTGTGGTGTGCACAACCTTCTTTCTCGGAACAGGAATCCCTCATGGATGTAAAACTTGCCATGACTCCCTGTGCCACACTCCTTGTAGCTCTCAGCAAAGTCAGGATCATCCTTGTATAGGTCCTTGATGTGCTCGAATCCTAGGACTTTTGCCTCCATGGTTGATATCAAGGCAAACCTCCTTGATAGTGCATCGGCTACCACATTGTCTTTGCCCTTCTTGTACTTGATGACGTACGGGAAGGTCTCTATGAACTCCATCCACCTGGCATGTCTCCTCTTGAAATTGGTTTGCCCTCTGAGGTGTTTGAGAGTCTCGTGATCAGTGTGGATCACAAACTCCTTGGACAGCAAGTAATGTTGCCAAGTCTCCAATGCTCGGACTAGGGCATAAAGCTCCTTGTCATAAGTGGGGTAGTTCAGTGAGGCACCACCTAGCTTCTCACTGAAGTATGCCACTGGCCTCCCTCCTTGGGTTAGCACTGCTCCTATGTCTATTCCAGAGGCATCACACTCCACTTCAAATGTCTTGCTGAAGTCGGGCAGGACTAGCACCGGTGCATGTGTAAGGCTGTCCTTCAAGGCCTGGAACGCCTTCTCCTGAGCTTCTCCCCAGCTGAATCCCATGTTCTTCTTCACTACTGCTGTCAATGGTGAACCAATACTGCTGAAGTTGGGCACGAATCTCCTATAGAAGCTGGCCAGCCCGTGGAAACTCCTTACTTGGCTGATGTTGCTTGGTGTTGGCCATTCTTGTATGGCTCGAATCTTCTCTTCATCAACCTGTAGGTCCTGTGAACTTACAGCAAAACCTAAGAAGACAAGTTTATCAGTACAAAAGATGCACTTCTTGAGATTGGCATAAAGCTCTTCTTGTTGAAGGGTTTTAAGCACCAACTCAAGATGTGTGAGGTGATCCCTTAAGCATTTACTATAAACTAATATGTCATCGAAATAAACTACAACGAACTTACTGATGTACGCCCTAAGAACTTGGTTCATAAGGCGCATGAAGGTGCTTGGGGCATTAGTCAAGCCGAATGGCATGACTGTCCACTCGTAGAGCCCTTGCTTTGTCTTGAAAGCAGTCTTCCATTCATCACCTTCCTTCATCCTTACCTGGTGGTATCCACTTTTGAGGTCTATCTTGGAGAAGACCGTGGCTCCACTCAGCTCATCTAGCATGTCATCCAGTCGTGGTATTGGATGCCTTTACTTGACTGTGATGTTGTTGATTGCTCGGCAGTCCACGCACATGCGCCAAGTCCCATCCTTCTTGGGCACTAGTAGCACTGGTACAGCACATGGACTGAGGCTCTCTCGAACATATCCTTTCCCCAGGAGCTCCTTGACTTGCTTCTCAAGCTCCTTGGACTCCTCTGGACTCATCCGGTAGGCTGGCCGGTTGGGCAGGGCTGCTCCGGGCACTAGATCAATCTGGTGTTCTATGCCACGTAAAAGAGGCAAGCCTGCTGGTATCTCCTCTGGAAATACATCCTGGAATTTGTTGAGGAGAGTTGCTACTTCAGGAGGTAGCTCTACCTGTCCCTGTTCTACACTCAAAATTTCTTTGAAGACCATTAGTAACATTAAATCCTTCGAGGCTAAAGCTCTCCGGACATGGCTTGGTTGAATAAGAAAATTAGACTTGATAAGTTTCTTTCCTTACTCATTTGGAGTTGTAGCTCGTGTACCTGGGCAGGTGTAAGAGGAGCCAAGCTGACCTTTCTTTTGTCATGCACAAAAATGTAGAGATTGGTTCGGCCATCATGCCTGGTCTCTTTGTCAAACTGCCATGGTCTTCCTAGCAGAAGATGGCCAGCTCGCATGGGCACCACGTCGCACACGACTTGGTCTTGGTACTTGCCCACACTGAATGGCACAGTGACTTGCTCATGGATCTTGAGCTCCACTTTGTCATCGAGCCATATCAGTCTATATGGTCGAGGGTGCCTTGTCTTATCTAGACCTAGCTTATCAACCATGTATGCACTAGCAATGTTAGTGCAAGAACCACCATCTATGATGAGGTTACATACCTTGCCCTTGATGGTGCAACGGCTGTGGAAGATGTTCTCCCTTTGGATGGTCTCTGAGGGATCCACCATTGCACTGAGGATGCACCTAGTGACTAGCACTTCCCCCACATCAGGGTACTCAATGTCACCGTATTCCTCTTCTGGTTCATAGTCCTCTTCATCTTGGGACTCATATTCTCCAGCCTCCGTAATCAACATGACCCGGTTGTTTGGGCACTCCCTTGAGATATGTCCACGACCCCTACACTTGAAACAAGTGATGTCACGTGATCTTTGAGGGTTAGAGGACTTACTAGGCTCTCTCTGGTCACGGGTTGGCTCAGGAGGCTTGCTCTTGAACCGTGACTCGATCTCTATGTTTTTGCCTTTGTCTACGGGCTTGGGAATGTTGCTTGGTGCCCAAGGCGTCTTAGGCTTGCTGCGGATGTCTTGGCTCTTACGTTTGATGTGCTGCTCAGCCTGGACATATAGTTGGAACAAGTCCTTTGAAGTCATTGTAGATTTGCCTATCGACCTTGCGGCTGACTCTTTCTTGAAGTCCATCCAAGAATTGTGCCATCAAAGCTTCCTCATCGTCATTGAGTTCCAGCATGTTCCTTAGTCTCTCAAATTCTTCATAATACTCCTCTACTGATCTGGTATCCTACTTAAAAGTACAAAAACGTTGTTGCAAATCTCTATGAAAGTAAGGTGGAACAAACCTTTGTCTCATGAGGTCTTTTATGTCGACCCATGAGTCTACGGGCCTTAGTCTCTTTCTCCTCCGGTCATAAACCTCACCAGATGAGGGCATTGTCCGTGAGTTTTGCTACTGCCATGGAGACTCTCCTAGGGCCTAGTTGATTGTAGTGATCGAAGATGTGATCCATCCTTCTCTCCTAATCTAGGTAGGCATCGGGGTCTACTTTTCCTTCAAAACTCGGAGGTGTTAGCTTAACATCAGGATGAGTTACCCAGTTGTAGGCATGTTCATCTCCATCCTCATGATGTCTAGAAGGCATCTTTGGGCTCTAGTGATGTCCATATGGCTCGAAGCCATCACGTTTTCCTCTGGTTGCCGTGGAGGTCCTCTCGGCCTATGGTGATAGTTATGAGGTGGTGCGTCCTCATCTCTATCTGGCTGGGGCTCCTCCTGTTCGTGCCGTGTCCTAAGGTGCTCAGGAACCTCAGCACGGTCTTGCTCAGCTCTCACGTGCTTTATGGTCTGTAATCTCATAGTCCTCTCCACGCGCTCCAATCTCTCGCCTATTGATGCGAGTTGTGTTAGGGAGGGTGGTGAACATGACCATCATGGCTTCGGCTGCTTCTCTATTCTCTTCTGCCATTGCGGACTACAAAGAAAGAAGACAAATTATTCTGCTCCTAAATTGATTAGGAGGGTTTACTTTTATAGGGGAATTCGAAAAAATGCAAAAAGAAAAATCTGAGAAAAGGAAAAATTTGAAAAAATGGAAGATTGGAAAAATGGAAACTTTCTTGACAACTATTGCTAGCGGTACTAGTTGAATTCTTTTGGTATTTTTACTATTTTCTTTTTCTTTTCTTTTTAATTTAACTTAAAAATAATGGAAATATGATTTAAGCAAAAAGGAAAACGTGAATGGCAATGCAAAAGTGAATCTAAGCCCTAGTGATACACGTAGAAGCTAGATGCACTCGGTTTGGAGTTTAATGTTATTTTTTGATTTTTTTTTTAATGCGACTTAAACTAATGCAAGAACAAGAAACAAAACTAACTAAAGGATAGAAACAACCTGGTTTAGGAGCTTTAAGCTCTGATACCGAAATGATACAAACCTCGATTCAAGGCTTGGATGCGCGTGGGCTGTTTGGAGAAGTTTAGGTGAGAAACTCGACCTTAAGCTTCTAGAAAGGGGTTTTCTACTTGGTATTGGATGGAAGGGTGAGGTGAACCACACGAGGGGTGATAAACCTCGTGATAAATCATAAACTTAGAGTGATGGGAACATAAGGTCGTATGGCCGGCCAGGAGACCAGACTAGCCGACCAGGGAGCTTACCCGAGACAGCCAGGCCATTTGGCACGTCTGCCGGCCCAAGCGGTACCGTCGGACCCTCGACCAACACGACCGGACCAATCAGCATTGCTGGCGGAGAGGCCCAAACCTGCGGCCCAACTGGTGGCGACGTGGATGACACCGCCGGTCCCATTGCTGACGCCGCCGGCTCTGGGAT
>JAEVFF010000571.1:0-113325 GCA_018901945.1 Pugionium dolabratum | reverse complement strand
GGTTATGCACTTTTGTACGTTTTCCATTTGTGCACTTTTGTAAATTTTCCTTTTCTTTCTTTGAGTCGACCCTAGAAGGTTAAGTTGTCGAACATATTAATAAGGCTCCTTCCAGCATTGTAGTTCGACAACTTTTTTTGATAATTAATAAAGTGCGAATTTTTTCTACAAGTTTTTCTCTCTAAGAGACTTGTGCGCTTAGAACCTAGTCGAGACCAGCTCTCCTAGCTCTAAGTTTGTGAGTTATCACGAGGTTCATCACCCCTCGTGTGGTTCACCTCACCTTTCTATCCAATACCAACCAGAAAACCCCTATCCAGAAGCTTAAGGTCGAGTTTCTCACCTAAACTTCTCCAAACAGCCCACGCGCATCCAAGCCTTGAATCGAGACTTGTATCACCTAGGGCCTGATATGAGCATCTTACTCAATTCTTGGTTGAAACAGGTTTCAAAAGAGGTGAATGGACAAGAGACTGTTTATTCAAGAAGAATCCACGTCGCCACCAGTTGGGCCAGAGGTTTGGGCCTCTCCGCCGGCAATGCTGATCGGTCCGGTCCTGTTGGTCGAGGGTCCGGCGGTACCGCTTGGGCCAGCAGACGTGCCAAATGGCCCGGCTATCTCGGGCAAGCTTCCTGGTCGGCCAGTCTGGTCTCCTGGCCGGCCATACGACCTGATGTCCCCATCACTAGGTGCTTGCTTCAGCCCATATAATGCTTGCTTAAGCTTGTATATATACATAATATGGATGTTTTGGATTCTCAAAGCCTTTTGGATGTGCAAGATAGACTTCCTCCTGTAGTAGCCCCTTCAAAAATGCACTCTTCACGTCTATTTGAAACAACCTAAAATTCAGCTTGCCAAGTAGTAGTCTAATGGATTCAAGGGGTGCTACAGGTGCAAAAGTCTCATCAAAATCAACACCTTCGATTTCATAGTAGCCTTGTGCAATTACCCGTGCCTTGTTCGGGACAATGTTCTCATCTTCATTAATCTTGTTCTGTAAAATCCAATTAGTATCCACCACATTAGCTTGTTCTGGTCTTGGAACCAAACCCCATACATCATGCCTAGTAAACTGATCCAGCTCATCTTGCATTGCCTTGATCCAAAACTCATCGCACAATACTTCATGAACATCCTTTGGCTTGCACAAAGTGACACAATAGGCCAATTTCACCATGGTTTTTAAAGTCAATGTGTATCTTTCGGGTTTTTCTCCCATCCTGGACTTCACCAATGATATTATCAACCAAGTGATTACGATGCACTTGAACTTTTTTAGGTTCTTCAATCAGTCTATCATGTGCAACTACCTGTTCATCCTCAACTAGAACCTCTGGTTTCTGGTTGCATGATGCAGGCAGATCCTGTGTAACTTCTTCAAGTATCGGACAACATCTATCATCGAAGACCACATTCACCAACTCCATAATAGTTTTGAGTGTCTTGTTGTAAACTCTGTACGTCATACTGTGTGTCAAATATCACATGAATAAACCTTCATCACACCTAGAATAAAAATTTCCTAAGTTGTTCCTATCATCCAAGACATAACAAACACACCCAAAAACATGGAAATAACTCAAATTATGAATTTTTCCTTTCTAGATCTCATAAGGTGTGGTCATGGTAACAGATTTGACATACATCCTATTCACAATATAATAGGCGGTGTTTATAGCTCAGCCCAAAATCTTATTGGAACATTGTTTACATGCATCATTTCACTAGCCATTTCTTAAAGCGTTCTGTTTTTCCTTTCCACGACACCATTCTATTGTGGTGTTCTAGGTCCAGAGAATTGATGACGTATCCCTTGTTTCTAACAGAACACTTTGAAGCCTTCGTTCTAGAATTCTCCTTCATGATCGCTTATGATTTGCACAATTATATTTTTCTTGGTTTGAAGTTGCAGAGCAAATATCTTGAACCTTTCCATTGCATCTGATTTGTCTCTAAGAAACTGCACCCAAGTGAACCGCGAGAAATCATCTACCATAACAAGAATGTACCTCTTTCCTACGATACTCTCACTTTGAATCGGACCCATCAAATTCATGTGTACTAGATCAAATATCTTTTTGGATCCGAATTCTTTAACTTGCTTGTGCTACACCTTTATTTGTTTACCTTGAAAACAGGCTTTACAAGTAGTGTATGTACTGCTTTCCAGCTTGGGAATCCCTCGAACTACTTTTGCCTGAACGATTCTATGAAGACCATGTACATTCATGTGTCCAAGACGCATATGTCACAAGTATAACTGAGACTCAAATGCTGATAGACATGATTCTGATGTAGTCCACATGTAACCAGTTGTTAGTTGATCTAACCCAAACAGCTTTGTGCACCCTTTCTCATTTATAACTCAAAAGTCTGTTTTGGTGAATTCTACTATGCAACCCTCGTCGTACAGTTGACTGATGCTGATTAGATTTGCTTTCAGACCTTGGACGTCGTACACATTTCTCAAGCAAGGTTGTGTATCTGGATCAAGTTCACCAACACCAATTATTTTTCTTTTAGCTCCATCTCCAAAGGTCACAGTGCTTGTTCTAGATTTGACACAATTTTTCAAGAGCTTTGGATCTCCCGTCATGTGTCGTGAGCATCCACTATCAAAGTACCACATAGTGCGTTCCTGGCTTAATCCATATATATATGCCACCTTGACAACAAGTTCTTCTTTCCCCTTTTCATTTTGTTCCTGCACACACTGATTGCACATAGATTCCATGTTTAACACAGTAGCTATCTTCTCGTATAACATTGTTTTGTCAATCCAAACAATACGAAACCTCTTAGGTTCTGGATAACATTGACCTTTTGCCAAGCCTTTCTGATGCATGTTCGAAAGGCTCTACACTTTCGTCTAATATGCCCCCTCAATCCACAATAGTAGCATCCATTATGTCTGAGGCTTGTGTAACCATTTACTACAGGATTATTTCCAAAATTAACTGAGTTTTTGACAGTAGATTGATTCTACAATTCACCAGCATGCCCTTGAGACTTAATACCTTTAACAAAGTTCTTCAGACTGGTGCATTCAGCCTTAGAATTTGAGCCCTCATTTTCTGCGTATCTTGTGTAATCTAGTCTCTAGTTTTATTTTGCAGAACTTCCCATAGCTAAGATCTGATCCAATGTCTCAGATCCTTTATTCAGCATTCGAACCTTCTTGTAGTGTTCTGTCAGATCGTCTTCCAGCGTTTTGCCCTTATCACTTTGTTGAATTAGTAGCTCATTCATCCTGTCCAACCCTTTTTCCAGAATTTAAATCCTTTGTATGTTTGATTGTTCCTCTTGCACAGTGTTTACTGCTTGCACATAACTCGTTTTAGTAGTGTTTATGTCGTTGCTACTATGTAGCTCCAAAATATTGCTCGAGCATCGCCTTATCTTTGAGCAATTGTAGATTAGTGTTACTCAACGACACCCAATTATCAAACAACAATCAATATTCTGTATTTGCATCCTTCTCAGCATTGTCATCTGAATCTGAATCGAGTTCATCATCATGATCAACTTTCTCTCCTATAAATGCAATAAAATTCATCATATTATTCTCATCATCACTATCATCAGATTCTTTGTCACTAAAAAACTGAGAAGAGATTTTTCACTTCTTTTCTTAAGGTTTGGACATTCAGCTTTTGTGTGTCCAATTTCTTTGCACTCGAAACATTTGAGCTTTTTTCTCTTAATGAGTGGACAATCAGATTTGAAGTGACCATAACCATCACATTCATGGCATTGAACCTCACGTCTTCGGCTTGACTTGGCATTTTCACTTCTCTCCACTCTGTTCGAGTTACGATCATCATTATATTCGTGTGCATGTGAAACTGGTTTGGATTGTCCTCTTTCGATCCTTTTCAAAACCTTTTTAAAGCTCCTGGCCATCATGCTTACGCTTTCCTCGATCCGTTGATTCATGTTCTCCACGAGCTTCTTTATTCGATCCTCTCCTTGATCAGCCGTGAAAGAAATTTCTTTTCCTGATTTTGGTTGCTCAGTCACAACTTCCATCTCCTCAGCCTTTAGTATGCCTAGTAATTGTGAGAATTTTATATCATCGGTGTTCATGGCCATCTTGATAACAGCCTTGTGCAGCCCAAATTTTGCAGGTAAGCATGTCGACAACTTCTTGACAAATTTTTTTTTGTCTTTTTAGACTTCCCCCAAAACCGTGGCCTCATTAGCAATAGAACTCAACTTAGATCCAAAGTTAGAGATCTATTCTTCACTATCCATACAAAGATTCTCAAACTGTAAGGTTAAATGATCTAACCTTGTTCTTTTTACAGTAGACATACCTTCAAAAGAGTTTACAAGAATATCCTAAGCGTTTTTAGCCGCTTCACATCCCTGAACTAGTTTGAACTATTCAAGGTCGATTGCACAAAAAATTTCAGTAAGTACATTTCTTTCGGTTTTGGCACCTTCTCTCCTTCTTGAGTCAAAATGGTTGGTTCTTCCTAGCCCATCTCAACAACTGTCCATGCCTCTTCATCGATTCCATGAATACGCTGTCTCATCCACACTTTCCAATGCCCAAAGTTATTCTCATCGAGAATAAGAGGTCTCTGAACAAAAATCGTTTCTTTCGTTTCTCCATATTATTCCACAGGATCTCAACCTGTTAATAGATTTCAAATCTATTGGCGGTGAGCCGCTCTGATACCAGTTGAAAAAACTAGAATATAAAGAACAGTTTAACATAGAGGTTTACGTGTGGAAACTCACACAACTTTATTAAGAATCACTTAAACAAGTTCCTTACAACTCGTGTAATCAGCTTTATGTGATGTCACACCCGACTCGCCCCTGACCAATTTCTAATCTACCCGAGCTCACTTGTGCAATGATGTTGCACACATTCTTTTTTCACTCGCCAAGTTCTCGTAACCCATGAGCTACTCCTTTTCTGAACCTCAGAAAACCTAATCCTATGATTTTTCATTATACAACTATTTATATGATTCCTTAGATATTCCATACTTCCATATTTAATGAATCTTCAATATTCATCAAATATATCTTACCTTATTGTGCAGATTCTTGTCTTACACAATATTCTCTAGTACTCATCCACTTGTGATTCACCACATCACACCTCATGAGCTCCAATCAGATTGCACTACATGTGTAACGTCCACCTGGACACTTATGTGCTGTTGTACCACCTGTGCAACGTTCACCTTCGCACTTCTGTGCTAACAATAAAGGCATCGCATGGCACAACGAGTCAGGTGACTCCATATTCGTCTTTTTCATTGTTTCAACGAGAACTTGAACTCATACAACAAATTGAAAAATTGAATCAAAATTTTCAAAAGGATGCTCAATTTTATGAAATAGCCAAGCCGACCGACGAAACTATTTTATAAAATATATAACCGAAGGAAAATAATTTTTAATGTATAAACTATTGTTTTAAAATTTTATAATATCTTTGTTTTTTACTAGGAATTTTAATAATTTAAATAATTAATTAATAAAACAAATAAAATTTAAATTTTATATAAAAAATAAAATATTGTTGGAATTCAGTTGAAAAATTTTGACAACATTTTCCTTCGGTTATTCGTTGAAATATACTGAAGACATATTTGAAAATCTGTCGGTGTATATTATTGATGTATTTTTGACGAAGTGCTGTCAAAATTTAAGATGGATATTCTAATAGATTTAATACAATTATGTGATGAGTCGTTGTCATCGTCAGCAAAATCTTTCAAAAAATCATCTTTCTTACGAATTTCCAATGATTAATATTCAGTCGTATCGAAGAAATAATATTTGTAATTCAATTATGTCATATTGTTAATGTTAGTTGTTATATTTTCTATTATTTTTGTTTGATCATTTAAAAAAAATTATGTGCTGTTGTACCACTTGTTTAACGTTCACCTTCGCACGTCTATGCTAATAGCGAGTTAGGCGACTCCATATTCGTCTTTTTCCTTGTTTCAGTGAGAACTTAAAATCGTACAAAAAATTGAAAAACAGAATCAAAATTTTCAAAAGGATACTTAGTTTTATGAAATAGCCAAGCAGACTGACGAAATTCGCTAAACTTTCACTTGATGGACCAGTTTATGCTTCATCAAGTTGTGAAAAAGTTTATACGTTATCAATAATTTAATTAGTTTTTATTTTAACTATGTATTTAAATCTTTTTTTGAAAATATTTTATTTTATGTATAAACTATTGTTTATAAATTTGTAATATCTTTGTTTTTAGTATGAATTTTAATAATTTAAATTATTAATTAATAAAACAAAATAAAATTTAAATTTTATAAAAAAAATCAAATGTTGTCAGAATTCAGTTGAATTTTTTTGTATTTTCCTTTAGTTATTCATTGAAATATAATGAAGAAATATTTGAAAATCAGTCGGTGTATGTTACTGATGTATTTTTGACAACGTGCTCTCAAAATGTACGATGGATATTCTAATAGATTTAATACAATTATGTGATGAGTCGTTGTCATCGTCAGCAAAATCTTTCAAAAAATCATCTTTCTTACGAATTTCCAATGATTAATATTCAGTCGTATCGAAGAAATAATATTTGTAATTCAATTATGTCATATTGTTAATGTTAGTTGTTATATTTTCTATTATTTTTGTTTGATCATTTAAAAAAAATTAGATCACTAATAACTACAATAAATACCAAATAATAATATTTCATGAATAACTATAATCAATTTATAATTAAAACAACATTATATTTAATTTAATAATTATTTTATGCCGTGTATAACATATATAAATCTAGTTTCTATGAATTTCCAATAATTTTTGTAGTAATTATTTTACATATTTTCTTCTTCTACTCACTATAAGAGTACATTTAAAGTGATTGTGCACAAAATGTATGCACTTAAGCAACCGACGGAGTGACTTTTCATGTCATGCATTGCAGCTAACATAGTTAAACTGAAACACAAAATAAATCTCTGTTTCCTATTCCAAGCCGTTCTAATAAAAATCCATCACTACAATTTTACACTTCTTATTATATAGATCGTTTTAAACAATTATAATAAAAATCTATCATTGCATTTGTAAAATCCAGCATCGCAATGGCAACTAATTTCAAAACAAATAACTATTTTTCCTTTGTGAAAGATTTTTCACATACGAGAGTCATGTCAATATAGTTTATAGCTAATATTGTATAAATCAATATATGAATGGTAGAGAATTCTTTGATGCTCAACACTTAATGTTATTGATTTCATATCACTTTTATTCACATACAAATCTATTGTGTCAACAAGAACCATATTTAATTTTTTTATAACTTACCTATTCTTTGAAAAAAATAATTTTGTAACTTTTTAGTCTTTAGTGGATTCGATCCTTTAGTAATTGTACACTTGCAGTTAGATCATTGTGTTTGTTGGTATAACTTTACATACATCAATTTTTGGTCGGACACTGAATTAATATTGTATGTAAGATTAAAACAAAAGTTTATCCTAAGACCTTTATATATTGTCTATTTTGTTGATGGGAGAAAAGTTTATTTGCATTTTTTTGAGTATTTCAGAAATAAAGACAAGACATAAAACCAATCTTGATACTCTCAAAATACTTCATACACATGTCTTTGAAGACAAAAGTTATATTATAAACTTAAATAACACATATTTACTTCTTAAAAGAATATTTACTTATTAACTCTATAAAAGACCGAGAAATAAATACTTTTTCGAAAACAAGTTAATGATGCCACTGATTTTTTTGTGATTAATATTCTATGTTTGCATGAAAAGGAGAATATAAAAATTATTTTTATTGATAGAACCTTACATACATCAATTTTTGGTCGGAAACTGAATTAATATTGCATATGAGATTAAAACAATAGTTTAGCCTACGACTTTTTATATAAATTTTTTTATTTTGTCGGTAGGAGAAAGGTTTATTTTGTATTTTTTTTAGTATTTCAGGGATAAAGACAAGACATGAAACCAATCTTGATACTCATGAATCTTGAACAAAAGTTATATTAAAAACAATTCATGATTTAACTGAAATTGTCAACTTCTCATAGAAAATCGTTAAAGAGTGATTTAATAAAAAAATATGTTTCTGAATCCACCAAAACCTAAAATCCCTAAATAAATTACATGTAAGTAACATTGCCGTCTTAGCTTAGTGATAGAGCACGTGACTTTCAATCCCGTGGCTGTGGGTTTGATCCCCACAGACGACGAATATATTATTTTTTGCATGATTTAACATATAATGACTTTCTTCTACCAAAAAATTATATGGAATTCAATTCTTGTATCCTCCAAATTTTGATGTTTTAAAACGACAATTAAGTGATTGTCTGGTAAATTTTAATTATTTTGATTTGTTATTTACACTTAAATTTCAAAATTTTGTGAAACTGCAAAAATATTTTTTCGAGCTATACCCAACTTAGAATCTAACTCAATTGGACTAATGCATAAAAAACATCATACTCTATAACATCTGTTGTCACCCCATTTTACAAATAAAAAACACAAAGTTACTATTTTCACATATTTACCAACAATTTCAAATCCTCATAACTTTTTTAATTCTTAACATAATTGAAATATATTGTGTGTTACTCCACTTGATTTTTCAAGCTCAATCCATTCATCTAAGTTTCATCTTGCATCTGCAAAACTATTAAAAGTTCATATAGAACTATTGAAACGAGCCAAAAAATAGTTCTAACAAAATGCAAATAATAGACATAGCATAATGTGCTGATGTGGAATTCATATCAATTGGAGAAACAATCACAATAGAAGAGAAAGTTTCAAAGTAAAGATTTGCAGGAATCCAACCTTGTTGTGGTTGTTGAGAAATTTTTCTTGCTCATTTTATAAAAACGAGTTGAAGGAAATGCTTCGAGATCAAGTGAATAACGATTAAAAAAAGGTTTGAAGAGCACTTTTTGTGAAAGTAGTGATTACTCTATTTGGCTAATCACATAGAAAAAGAGAGATCAGTGAGATTTTTTTTTGTTTTTTACGAAGATACTGATTTTGAGTTGCTATTCAAATAGAAGTATGTTCATCCGGTGACAAGACTACATGAATCTGATGACCTGTGTTGATTGAGTATCAAAAGGATATTTGCTGGAGATGTTTGGAGATGTTTAAGGAAGGATAAAATTGGACAGAAAGTTTTTCTTTCTTTGAAGGATTGTATAAAGATAATAAAGTTTAGAAATTAAATATTTCATGTGATATAAATAGTCTAAAAAGATTTAGGCTTGACTTAACATTTTAGACGTCATGTGAGAGGATTGTAACCTTAAAGCTCTAAAAACAAGCTCAGAAGGTGAGTATTTGTAAAAAAGTTTGTGTTTTACAGTTGGGTGAAAAGCATCAAAACCTGGAGGAAAGGTGTAGCACTCGCTTTCACGGATAATTAGAGCAAGCAACCTGACAATCTAGAAGACATAGTGGGACTTATGGCCAGGAAGTACTTCAAAAAGATGGAGAGAGGACAGTGAAAAAGGACTTTCGCTCAACTGAAACAAGACTCTAACAAGGAAAGAATGAAAGTTGAAAGGATCTTGATAAGTTGCTCACATCAAGACGAACGGGAGCAATTGGGTACTTGGTTATCAGGGATATGCATGTGACTTCTACTCTATGTTTGTGAAACCTATCATTGTAAGCAAAACTTTCTCAAAAACTGAATATGGGAATTCAGTCACAAAATAGGTAAAAATAGCCAAAAATTGCTGTTAGAAATTAACATGAGGGGTTGTTGGTATTGTGGAAAACATGAGCACATCAGGGTAAACTGTTACAAGTTTTGAAATAGAGTTGCACCGATCATACATCAAAAAAGGCGCACTAGAAGGTCCGACACAACATCGAGAAAAATATTGAGGACTACATGTGGCGAGTTGAAAAGAAATGCAAGAAGCTCATTATTAAACCTGGAAAATGGGTTTAGCTCACATGAGACATGAGAGGTTCCCATCAAACCAATTTCATATTCAAGTTAACCTGTTTCTCTGTCTTGTCGCCAATACTGATTTTAACCTATTGGTGGGAAGTCTTCCATGCAATGCAAATCTTGTGATGCATAGAATATGATCTAATAAGTAACATGCTTTGTTTTTGGTCATTTTGACCTAAATAATCTGAAACCTTGTTAAAAACTCTAAAGGGACTAAAATCACCTAAAACACTAAGCAAAAAACTAAATGCTTCAAAAAGCTATTAATATGAAAGGTGTTATCAAGAGTCATTTTAGGTTTTAGGAAACTTTTGACCACTAGAAGTATGATAATGAACAATCGAGTTTTTACCTATGGTTCAAGCTCAAATTTGGTAACAAGATAAAGTAAGAATTCAACTTTCAAAAGCAAGTGGTTTGAAGTAAATCTAGTGGAGCAATAAAAGATATGGAAAAATAAAAATGGAGAAGCATAGTGGATAGAAATTGGCCATGGTAGGACCAAAGGTGGCCCTCGGTGAGGGTCCTCCTTGCCAAGGTTCACGATGTTTAATGTATAACCGTAGTCGATCTTCATTTTTGGCCAAATCTCTTGTCTACAGTCGTATATATGCATCTTTGCCCGTTTGATAAGACTCAAAGAGAAACTTATATGGTTGTGATAGTGATCTAACAAGTTGGCCTTTTCTTTTTTGTTAGATTTCATAATATAAAAATATTTTTAGTATAATATTAAGTTATTTTCAATTTATTTTAAAAACTATTTTATAGATTTTCAAAAACTGTTGGGTTTACTTCCGTCAACTACATGAATTTATGCGAATAAACCTATTTCCACCTGTACTTTTTGGTTCTTTTATAAGTTACATAAACTGTGTTTTTCTTTCGTAAACAACATAAACTTAATAAATTATTCCAATTACAGAAATTTCGTTAATATTTACACATTAAATAGCTACTAAATCTGGTTCTAATTCGAAAATCTAGTTTTATTATCAAAATAAACTCAAATTAAAACTAGATTTTCGAATTAAAACAAGATTTAATAGCTATTTAACGCATAAACATTAATACAATTTCTGCAATTAGAAGAATTTATGAAGTTTGTGTAATTTATGAAAGAAAAATACAGTTTATGTAGTTAAAGGAAGACCCAAAAAGTACAGGTAGAAATAGGTTTAGTCCATAAGTTTGTGTAGTTGACGGAAGTAAACCCAAAACTGTTTTACAATTTTTTAGATTTTTTACCATTTGTATAAATACATTTTTATAAAAATGTTATGTTTAATATAATTTAAAAAATTAAGAATTTTTAGTTAAATTTGTGGATTAAAAAGGTTTTCTACCATTTAAATTTTAAGTATTTGCTTTCCTGATAATTTGTTTATATATTTATTTAAAATTAAATACTTTATACTTATAACTTGGAAGTAATAGGATGAATTCTTGTTCATCATGGGCCAGCCGTGTGTTGGGGAGTGGTTCATTGTCTCCTATGTCGTGTTCTTCTCTAATTCTTGAAACACAAAATTCGGCGGCTCGAATTGAAATATCTATAGAATAATTAGTTCAACAATCCGAACAATAATATATCTCAATACCTCATTTTTATCAACTACACAGAACAACACGGTAATAACAATGTACTATGTTTAATTTGTTATAAACTTTTTATTATATCATACATATATTTTTATTTTATGTGTATAGGTTTAAATACAAGGGTTGCAATAGAAAAGTCATACTTAGCATCTTTCACACTATGTTTGACTTATGCTAACGTCCCAAGCAAAATATGAGAATATTAGATTCTCTCGTTTTTGGAAATACTTTTATAAAACTTATTTTTAAAATTTAATTTACTTATAATTTTTTTATTTTATTACATTCACATCAGTCTTTTAATTGGCTCCATGAAATAATGGAATCAGTTTGTTGAGAACTTCACAAGGCCGATGCGATTTTGAATTTTAACATGTATGAATGGAAAAAGATATGGAAAAACAAAAAAGATAAGCCGTAAATTTTGAGCAACATAGATTCAAAGCATATTATGAGCTGGAGAAGAGAGAATCAAGTTCCCAAAAAAACTCGAAGAACTCGATGGGTGTTCACATCTTATATTTATGACCAATTTTCCACCACTTTTCAAATGCAATGGCAATATAGTGGCAAAGTAGTCATAATTAATACTCCAGATCCTAAATTTTATGATTTTGTTAAATAGAATTATATAAGATTGATAACTTGATTAGAAGTTTTACAAACTTCAATTATTAAGAAAACAACAACATTTACCAATTTTACAAATCATTTACCTAAAACGCTTAACACATTTCTTTAATCTTATACCTCTTATATACATTTCAAATATTTCTAAAAATTAAATGAACATAAATATGATTTTGTGTATATTTGGCCATTTATAATGGTTAGCACTTATCTAAAAATGTAAAAACAAGTTATAAATGTGGAAAATACTTGGAAAAAATGTGAATTTATCCTATGTAGTAGCAAAGTGGTCGGTATTTTGCGATCAATTTGCGACTGCAATACAAATTTTGATCATGTGGTCGCAAAGCACTCGCATATTTGCGACTGATTTGCGAGCACCTGTAATATTGTGACCAATTTGCCACCATATTCCCAATGCAGTAGCAATGTGGTGGCAAAGTAGTCACTATTAATACCCCAAACCCTAAATTTTATGATTTTGTTGAATAAATTAAATTATATAATATTGATAACCTGATTAAGAGTTGTACAAACTTCAATTATTAAGTAAACAATAACATTTACCAAATTTACAAATTTTATATATCATTTACCTAAAACATTTAAAACATTTACTTAACCTTATACCTCTTATATATATTTCAAATGTTTCAAAAATTTACATGAACACAAATATGATTTTGTGTATATTTGACCACTTATAATGGTTAGTACTTACCTAGAAATGTAAAAACAAGTTGTAAATGATAAAAAAGGAGAAAATGTGAATTTACCCTAAGTAGTCGCAAAGTGGTCGCTATTTTGCGACCAATTTGCGACTATGGTC
Source organism: Pugionium dolabratum (assembly GCA_018901945.1). Classification (NCBI taxonomy): domain Eukaryota; kingdom Viridiplantae; phylum Streptophyta; class Magnoliopsida; order Brassicales; family Brassicaceae; genus Pugionium; species Pugionium dolabratum. The sequence continues at coordinate 100,282 of JAEVFF010000571.1, read as the reverse complement.
AAAATTTTAATACTGTGGTGGCAAATCAGTCACAAATATACGACTAATTTGCAATCATCAGTAATATTTATGACCAATTTGCCACCACATTCCCAATGTAGTGGCAATATGGTAGCAAAGCAATCACAATTAGTGTCATAAAACCTAAATTATATAGTTTTGTGAATACATTGAATTATATAAGCATCAAATGTCAAAAATACATAAACGTTAAATATATTAATTACATCTCTTCGTCCTCGTCATCATCTGAAGATGAAATATTACACTGAAATTCATCTTCTAGTTCGGCATCTCTAACATCGATATCAATTTATTTGGTATGATTAACTCTATCGACCAATTGTGAACACACATGTGAATTGTATAAAACGAGAGCTCTAAATTTTGCATCAATTTTTTGGTTTCATAATATGAACCCGTTGTCTGATTCTCCTCGGGAAAATACTCTGTAAATAGCTCCGCCTAAGAATCCATACATTTTGCTGGTATATTAAAATCATATTTAATGTTTATGAACCGATCAACTAAAGATAACTGTGAGTGCCCTTCATGACAACCATCATACAATAGATTTTTCGCAGATTCTAACATGTTGTAAAAAATTTGTGCTTCTACATTAGGTTCTTCTTCATTATTATATTCTTCCTCGTTCTGATTATAGTACTGATCAGTCGTAGTCTCACGAAATGCATTCGTCACCATTGCAACATATCTATTACCGGATGTACCAACTGTTTCTTCACTAGTACCACACGTACCTCCCTGATTTCTTTGGACATCACCCCGACAACTTGTCCCTAACTGAACATTGAGCTCTTCTCCATGTTTATACCAAATATAATAATTTGGCATAAATCCTCGACTATATAGATGACTCCATATTTTTTATTCCGTAATAAATTTATCGTTTTGCAATTAATACAAGGACATAAAGCTATTGATTGACTACTTGGAAAATTCATGAACTGCTCTATGCCTTGTGCAAATTCTATCGATATATTTCTTAGTTTGATTATCAATCTTTTGTACATCCAATCTTTCGAATTATTATAATTTCCCCACATGTTTGAAGTTTTTTTTCTTTTGATTGTACAAATGAGAAAATGGGATGGGGCATATATATACAAGATTTTGCCACTACTTTGCTACTGCTTTGCCACTACTTTGCGACCACATCAGTGTAATCGTTTAAAATTCGGTATACCAACCACACACATGTTTTTTATGTTGTCACTTTGCCACCACTTTGTGACTGAAGAGCCACTCCAAATGTAGTCGCAAAGTGGTCGCATATTTAGCGACCAATATGCGACTAACATGTGCTTTTTCTACATGTAGTCACTAATCAATCGCAAACTAACGACTGATTAGCAAGTGCCTCGTCTAGTCGCCAATTAGTCGCAGTTTAGTCGTATAATGGTTGCGTATTATGACCAATATGCGACTACACATTTTAGTCACACTTTTTCGATCACTTTGTGACTACATCTTCGTAGTCACAAATTGGTCGTAAAACTGTTGCAAATATAGTCGTAAAATTTGCGAACACAAATGTAATCGCAAACTATTGTGATATTTTGGCAGTTTTCTTGTAGTGTAAGCAAAAATGTCTCACAAACTAAATATGAGAATTCAGTCACAAGAGTAGGTAAAAGTAGTCAAAAGTTGCAGAAATTAACATGATGGGGTTGTTAGTATTGTGGAAAACATGAGCACATCATTAAACTGTTACAAGTTTTGAAACAGATTTGCACCAATCATACATCAGAGGCAAATACAATAAAAAATTCGAGACAACATAAAAAAATACCGTGAAATATAATAGGCGAGTTGAAAAGAGATACAAGAAGCATAATTTTAAATTTGGAAAATAGGTTTGGCTACACATGAGACAATAGTGGTCCCCATCAAACCAATTTCATATTAAAATTAACTTTTTGTATCTTGTTATCAATATTGAGTTTAATTTACTGATGGCAAGTACTCCGTGTAATGCAAAACTTGTGATGTATAGAATATGACCCAATAAATAACATGCTTTCTTTTTGGTCATTTGTACCTAAATAATCTGAAACTTTGTTAAAAACTCTAAAGGCATTAAAATCACCTAAAAGATTGAGAAAAAAAATAAATGCTTAAAAACCTATTAAAATATGTATTAAGAAGGTAAATATGTTATCAAGAAGCATTTTAGGACATTGTTACCACTAGAAGTATGATATTGAACAATCGTTTTTCTACCTATGGTTTAAGCTTAATTTTGGTAACAAAATAGAATACGAATTCAACTTTCAGAAGCAAGTGGTTTGAAGTAAATGCATTGGAGCAATCAAAAGATATTGAGAAATAATTAAGAAAGAGAAGCATAGTGGATAGAAATTGGCCATGGTCGGACCAAAAATGGCCCCTCGGTCAGGGTCTTCTTTGCATGCGGTTGCGATGTTCAATGTATAACCATAGTAGATTTTCATTGTCGGCCAAACCACTTTCCTATGGTCATATGCATCGTTGCATGTGTGATGTAAGACTCAAGAGAAACTTATATGGTTGTGATGGTGATTGAACAAGATGACTTTTTCTCTTTTGTTGGATTTCATAATATAAAAAGTTATTAGTATAATATAAAGTTATTTTCAAAAAATTTAAAAACTACTTTATAGATTTTCAACAAATCTTTTATTATTTTTAAGATATTTTAAAAATATTTACAAATACTTTTCTATAAAAATGTTTTAAAATGATAAAAGTGTTTTCTAAATTAAAAAAATTAGGAATTTTAATTCAATTTGTGGATTAAAAAGGAGGTTTTCAATTTAAATTTTTAAGTATTTGCTTTTTCAATTAAAAGCTGTTTTCTATATTTATTTAAAATTAAATATTTTATATTTATAACTTGCATGTCATAGGATGAATTCTCGTTCATCATGGGTCAACATATGTTCGGGAGCGGTTTATTGTTTCCTATGATGTGTTATTCTCTAATTTTTGAATAAAAAATTTGGTGACTCAGATTCAAATGTCCATAAAATAATTAGTTCAACAACCGAGACGATAACATATCCCAATATCTCATTTTTATTGGCTATGTAGAGCAACGTAGTAACAAACAAATTTTATGTTTAGTTTTGTTATATTTTTTTACAATATCATAGATATATTTTTATTTTATGTTTATAGATTTAAATACAAGGGTCGTACTAAAAAAGTCATCTTTAATATCTTTCACACTATGTTCAACTTATGATAACGTCTCAAACAAAATACGAGAATTTTAGATTCTCTCGTTTTCGTAAAATACTTTTATGAAGCTTAATTTTAAATTATAATTTATTTATGATTTTTTTTTCTTTTATTACATTCACATCAATCTTCTAGTTCTTCCTGAAAACTGATGCGACTTTGTATTTTAACAATATGTATGAATGGAAAAAGATGTGTAGAAAAAAAAGATAAGTCATCGGTTTTGAGTAACACAAATTTGTTTCAAAGCATGCTCTAAGCTGCGAAATCAGAATCAACCTCCTTAAAAACTCAAAGAACTAGATGAGTGATCACGAGTGATAAATGAAAGAATTAGAATATGAAATAGTTGAACATAGAGTTTTAGGTGTGGAAATTCACACAACTTTTTTAGAAATCACTTAAACAAGTTTCTTACAACTCGTTTAATCAGCTTTACGCGATGTCACACCCGACTCGCTGATGTAAGATTGAGTATCAATCTTACAAGTGGTACGATCGTGACTCGCAAGGCCTAGAATCTCTCTTGACTTAAGTGGGCAAAGGAACTAAAAGGAGGGGGTTTTGATCGAATCACACAATCAAAAGTGAACCAAGGGAGTTTGAATATCTCAAACTAACCTGGTTGTGGCTTCAATAGAAAGGAAGTGAATCACACACTTAGTTTCTAAAGAATAAGAACAAGTTCAAAGACAAGGCTTTGAAGAAAATACTTTGTATTCAACTTTTATTTCAATGGTGGTGTATCTTTACAATGAGGTCGTGTTGAGGCTATATAGTGCTCATAGCAACGGTGCTAAACCTAAAAAGGAGAAAAGGAAATCAAACATTTATATGGATGTTGGCCATTAATGTCTAGTTGGACCAACAAAGAAAGTGTATATGCTTGTATCTTGAGAGCTTTGGGGCAAATGTAAGGTGTCTAGGTACATCCTAGATGCTTTAGAAAGTGTTCAATACGTGCCCAAGTTGCAAGGAATAGAGATATTGCAATCTAAACACATTAAGTGTACTTCGGTCCATATATAGAAAGTTTTGGAGGAAAGAGATTCGCCTGATCCTATGGTGTCTGGTGCATGGTAGATTTATTTTGGACTTCCTTAGGGCCTTAATAATATCTCCTGGACGCCATGTTTTGGTTTACAAGTGATTAAACCAGTTGGCTATCTCACTTGCCATAAAGGGCTCCAATCGGTTCATTTGAAGGCATGGATGGATCCGCCTGGTCCAAGGCATATTTGCACATCTAGAAGTGCTTAAGGGAGCTCCTAGAAGTACCAAAAAGTCTCGTGGTCACCAAAGAAACGTTTGGAGACTTTCATATAAGGAAAGTTCCAAATATGGTAAGTTTTGAAAACTTCAACTTGATGTATCGTGCATGAATTGATCTGGCCTGGTTTGGGGTGAGCTCCATGTCACCGCGTATCCTCTGTGAGTCAGGATTATAGGCCAGGTTTTGTCTTGGCTGACCGCTTCTTTGTTAGGCTTGGATTCATGAATATACACCCATGTAACACCCATGTATCTTTTTGTGTGTATTTGGCCGCCTTTTTGTGCTCCTTGGGCCAGCCGGACCGGGCAGTTGGCCGGGGGTTGTGCCGATGACCTTATCATACCCTCCCCATTCAAACTGTTTTGCCCTCAAAGCAGTTTGGCCTGCACATAGAGATGGCAAGTTAATACCTTGATTTACTTGTGGGTTTAGGGCATTACCTCGGTTTATGGCTCTTATATGGTTCGGATGTGGCCATGGTGCATCTGGCGGTTACTCCCTGATAAGTAAGGAAGAAATTACTCCTTTCCATTGCAGCTGGTTGCTTTGCTTTGCCTCCAAGGTGTTGGTTTCTCCACGGTCTCCTCTTGATTCCAAACATCGGTTTAATGTAGGAGGGGGGTCTTCTTGATCTTTGTTGAAACCTTTCTTTATTAGACCTGTTTCAACAACCTTTGGGAAAGACAAGTGCATTATGCTAGTACTGGAAATTTCAAACTGAAGCTCCTTTATTGCCTTAACACCTTTAGGCTTAACATTTGCACGTTCTACTTGTAAGCTTGTTGTTGGTTGTCTAGTTGGACATGTCTTAGCAAAGTGTCCTCTTTCTTGACATCTATAGCATATAATTTCATCGGTTTACACATTGTTAGAGGACTTACCTGTCATTTCCTTAACGTCTATTCCAAGCAATGGCTTTGATGGTTTCATGTGTGTTATGGCTTGAGGCTTTTGAACTTGCTGGTCAACTTTTGTTTTGACCATCAGCTTAGCTACCTTTTTTCCTTCTAAGGTGTTTGAAAACACGTTGTTATGCTCAGTGCAGTAGGCAAGCTTGGGCTTATGAAAGGGCTACATGTTTGGTGTAGACATCCCACTCCTTGATGTTGTTGGGTGCATAGGTTGTGTGGTGATGTTTCTGTGTGTTTGGTACTTGTTCACAAACTCCCTATACATTCGTGCCTTAAGGTCTCCCCAATCAAGGATTGGTTTGTTGTATAAGGTCCGTGCATTTTCTTTCAACCACCAATTGTAGGCATCTCCAACGAGCATATCAACGGCATATGAAAGCTTCTCCTCTTTGGGGATGTTGTTTGAGCGCAGCCATTGTTTCATGTTGGTTTCCCATTGGAGGTATTCATCTGGGTCCTTGTTATACCCTGAAAAGGTTAGAGATTTGGAATTGTAAATACGTACCTTACTGGTCCGATTCCTTGATCTAGTTGGAGTGGTGTAGGTTGGTACTCGGCTTGACACAACGAAGTGACAAGGTGCAATTTTCTTTGGCCAGCTTCTGTCAGCGGAATAGTAGTCTGGTGGCACTGGTTTGAGTTCTTCAACTTCTGTTTCATTGTCAAAATCATATTCGGAATAGTGTTCATGCCATGTTTCATATCCATTAGAAACATCTACGTCGGACAAGTCTTGGTCATAGTTGTAAGAATATTGAGATTATAGAGGAGAAATGTGAAGAATTGAATCTGAAAACTCAAAGAGAAGTATGAGAAAATGAGAAATGACTTAGACTTATGGAGAAGAATCTCCTAAGAGTGTGTTATACATTGAGTCTTTACAACCCTTTTATAGAGGATTTACAATGTGAACACAAAAGAAAACGAATTCAAACTTGTGGATGAGTTTGAATAGAGGAGGAGCCTGTCAACAACCAATGAGAAGAGAGGAGACAGCAGGCATGACTGTTTGGTGTGGTTACCAAGACTGTGTGCAGCAGGCATGACTGTTTGGTGTGGTTGCCAAGACTGTGTGCAGCAGACATGACTGTTTGGTGTGGTTGCCAAGACTGTGTGCAGCATGGGCATGTCCTTTTCACCTTGATTCTTCTCCCAAGGTAGCTATTTAACCATTTCAACCATGTGGTTAATAATAACCCATCCTTTTTCATTTCCTTTGTTATTCAAACTGAATTTTCGTGCTCACACTTGCCTTGTAGGTCAAGATAGGTCTTATTTGATTTTCCTATGTCAATACTCTCCCTCAAGCTAAAGACTTTGGAATCACCCTAAAGTCTTAAGCTTGGGAACCCAAGGCAACACCTCATTAAAAACCTTATTAAGGAAAACCACTTGGGACAAAATCTTAATATGGGAAAAAGAGTGTGTTGCTCTTGGATTAGGAGACTTTTGATCATGGATGTGATAAATCAACAAGCCCAAGTTTGCTAAAGATGTTCTTGCAAACTTTGAGACTTGCTGCCTTTGTGAAGATGTCAGCTAGTTGGTTTTCACTCCTTGTATAACATGGCAGAATGGTTCCATCTTGAACTTTCTCCCTAACCTTATGGCAGTCGATCTCTATGTGCTTGGTCCTCTCGTGAAACACTGAGTTTGAAGCTATGTGAATGGCTGCCTGATTAACACAATGGAAGGTAATTGGCCCTGGTTGTGCAATACCGAAATCTTTCAAGAGTGCTTTGAGCCAAGTTACTTCATTTGTCAGCTTCCTCATAGCCCTATATTTTGCTTCAGCACTAGAACATGATACCACCTTCTGCTTCTTAGTCTTCCAAGTGACTAAGTTCCCACCAACGAAGGTGCAATACCTAGTGGTTGATTTCCTATCCACCCTATCACCAGCCCAATCCGCATCACAATACCCGACAATCTCAGTGTTCCCATTCTTGCCCATCCATATACCTTGACCAGAGATCCTTTGATGTATCTAAGGATCCTTTCTACCATGCTCCAATGATATACAGTAGGCTTTTGCATATGTTGACTCACTTGATTCACAGCAAACACACAAGTCTGGTCGTGTGAGGGTGAGGTAGATCAGCTTCCCAACTAGTCTCCTATACTGAGAAACATCCTTAAATAACTCATCAGCTTTCTCCCCCTTTCCATTGACCTTGTAGCCATCTTCAAGAGGAGTTTTGGCCGTTTTAGCCCCAAGCTTTCCCGTGTCTGTCAACAGATCAAGAGCATACTTTCTTTGGGATAGAAAGAGCCCTTCTTGAGACCGACACACTTCAATACCCAAGAAGTACTTCAACTCTCAAAGATCCTTGATGTCAAATGATCTGTTTAAGAAGGCCTTTGTGGACTGAATTCCTTCCTTATCATCTCCTGTGATGATAAGGTCATCCACATAAACCAAGACCGCCACGATTCCTATGGAGTTTTGACGAGTGAACAAAGTATGATCTGAATGGGATTTCCTAAACCCATTATCAGTAAGTGTGGAGCTTAATTTGTGATACCAGGCCCTTGGTGACTGCTTCAACCATATATTGCCTTCCTAAGTCTTAGAACCTGTCCCTATTTGCAAAAGTCTTCAAGGCCTGGTGGTGGAGTCATATACACTTCCTCTTCAAGTTCTCCTTGTAGGAATGCGTTCTGACATTCCATTTGTCATAAGTCCCAAGTCAGATTTCGTAGCTAGTGAAAGAACAACCCTTACAGTGTGTAGCTTAGCCACTGGTGCAAAGGTATCAGTATAGTCCTCTCCATATGTCTGAGTGAAACCTCTTGCAACTAGACGTGCCTTGTACCTTTCTATGTCCCCATTGCTCTTATACTTGATGGTGAACACCCACTTGGAACTCACAGCCTTCTTGCCTTTGGGAAGTTCTTGTATATCCCATGTATGATTCCTTTCCATAGCTCCCTTCTCATCTCTTACTGCATCTAACCATTCTTTCTTGCTCTCAGCTTCTTCATAAGTCCTTGGAATCTGACTTTGTTCAATCTTTCCAAGGAATGCTTGATGACTAGATGGCAAGAGGTCAAGGGAACAAACAGCTTGTATGGGATGAGCCACGGCCTGGTTGTTGTAGAATACCCTAGTGTTCCTAAGTCTAGTACTCCTCCTTAAATGCTGAACAGGTGGTGCAGCCTCCTCTACAACCGTTTCCTCTTCCATTTGGTGAATAGGTTCCTCTATACCCACTTCCAAGTCGTCTTGTTCTTGATTTTGGGCCATAGCTTCTTCTTGGATTGGAGTTGGTTCTTGAGTTACCACCACCCCTTGTTCATTCTCTTGGGTATCTTGTGAACTACTTAAGGTTCTTGTTTCTTCGTGTCTTGAATCCTTTGGCAGATCATTTCCCAAATGATTCAAGAGAAACCTCAAACTCGTAGCCAAATCAGAAGGTGACCTTGAGAGATCCTTCAATCCTTCCCAATCTTTCTGATCATAATAGCTTTGTTCTTCTATGAACTTGACATCTCTAGACACATATGTCCTGTTGTTGCTCGGATCATAGCACTTATAACCCTTTTGTGTTGTCGAATATCCAAGGAACATACACTTGATGCTCTTTGCCTCCAACTTGTTTCTTAGATCACCTGGAACATACACAAAGCACACACACCCAAATACACGTAAATGATCAATGGAAGGTTTAGTTTTATTGAGTACCTCAAATGGGGATATATCTTGCAAGACTTTGGTTGGAATCCGATTGATGAGGTAGCAAGCAACCAAGACTGCATCTCCCCAAAAACTTTTAGGAACATTGGTATGAAACATCATGGATCTTGCTACTTCCATTAAGTGTCGGTTCTTCCTTTCAGCAACTCCATTTTGTTGTGGTGTGTGTGGACAGCTAGTTTGATGTAGTATTCCATGTTTGTTTAGATGAGCTTTGAATCTTTGACTTGTGTATTCCCCTCCATTATCTGATCTTAACACTTTGATCTTGGCATTGAATTGATTAGTAACATAATTATGAAAGTTTATAAATGCCTCATAAACCCTATCTTTAGATGGAAGTAATGTAACCCATGTATATTTCGATTTCTCATCTATAAAGGTCACAAAGTATTTATTCCTATCTCTAGACATGTAAGGTGAGGTCCAAACATCGGAATGTACTAAATCAAAGCAATGCTCATAAATTGTAGACGATTTAGGGAAAACAACACGACAATGTTTGCCAAGGATACAAGCCTCACAAACTGAGTGATCATAAGCGACATTAGGAATTATTAAGCTTAAAGCACGAGCATGAGGATGTCCTAATCTAGCATGCCATAAGACATCTTTATTAGCAAAAACACAGGATTTGAAAGCTAAGGAATCCAAATTGCTTGGAGGGTCTTCAAGAACATAGAGCTCATCTTGAGTTACACCACCTCCAAGTATCTTACCACTCTTAATATCCTGAAAGTAAACATTGTTAGGCCCAAATGTAACATTGCAATTGAGGTCTTTAGTAGCCTTTTTGACAGAAACTAGATTAGACTTAAATTTAGGTACAAAGAATGCATTAGTTTCTTTGTCAAATAGTCTTAATTTTCCGGTTCCTTCAATTGGAATACCCTTACCATCAGCTATAGTTACTTGTCCTAGACATGGTTCAATGTTCTTTAACAACCTAGCATTGCTAATCATATGGTGAGAAGCACCTGAATCCACTACCAACTTATGATCTGGTTTATCAAGCGATTTATGGGAGTAGAGTGTGATACCGGAGAGTTTGAGGCATAGGCCTTGATGAGATCCTCCAAGTCACTCTTCTTAACATACTCCATGGATACATTCATAGCTAGCTCCCCTCCTTGGTTGGATGAACTTGCCGGTTCAGTCGCAACCATTTGAGAGATGTTAGCCTTTGAATCCTTGAACCGGTTTGGCTTGAGATGAGGATGAAGTATCCAGCACTTGTCCTTGATGTGGCCATTCCTCTTACAATGCTCACACATCACACTCTTCCTATCCTCTTGCTTAAACACGCTTTTGTTGGCCATGACTAGTTCTCCTTTACCACCAAACAAACCAATGTTGCCTTGCTCCCTTTGAATCCGTGAGCACACCTCTTCGAAATCAGGGAGTTTTGGCTCTCTCAGGATGGACTTAATCACATCCTTAAAGGCTGGATTTAGGTTGAGAAGGAGCCCAAATATCTTGTCTTGTTCCTTCCTTTCATTAAGCACCTTTGGATCCATAGAACTTGGTCTCAACATGTCAAGCTCGGACCATGTTGACTGGAACTTGCCCAGGAATTTTGTGAACTCCATATCCTCTTGGTGTAGATCATTGAGAGCCTTCTTAACCTCATACACACGGCTGAGGTTTGAAACATCCCCATACACCCTCTTGAGAGTGTCCCAAAGAGACTTGGCAGTTTCACAATGTGAATAAGCTTCAAGAATGGATGGGTCCAATGAATTTTGGAGGAATCCAAGGACTGATTGATCTTCTTGGAACCACCTAGCTTCTTCTTTTCTTGTTGCCTCATCCTTCTTCTCCTTTGGATCATCTATAGATGGAGTATTATCCTCCAAGATGTGATTCCAAAGTCCTTTGCCACAAATGGCTGTCTTGATGGTTCTTGACCATAATGTGTAGTTCAAGCCTTTGAGAACTACTGCTATCACCGTAGGTTTCAGGCTGGAACTAATTTGAACTGTATCCTCCATTGTTAGGCTTTGAAGAGCTCAAAGGAAGCAGCTTTTATGGTTGAATGAAACCGTGAGTTTTTAGTCTAAAGACTGAGAGATTTTTGACAGAATTTTAGATTAGAAACTGAGAGATTTGAGTAGAAAAGATAAGAGAATGATCTTATGCTCTGATACCATGAAAAAATATTGAGATTATAGAGGAGAAATGTGAAGAATTGAATCTGAAAACTCAAAGAGAAGTATGAGAAAATGAGAAATGATTTAGACTTATGGAGAAGAATCTCCTAAGAGTATATTATACATTGAGTCTTTACAGCCCTTTTATAGAGGATTTACAATGTGAACACAAAAGAAAAACGAATTCAAACTTGTGGATGAGTTTGAATAGAGGAGGAGCCTGTCAACAACCAATGAGAAGAGAGGAGACAGCATGGGCATGACTGTTTGGTGTGGTTGCCAAGACTGTGTGCAGCATGGGCATGACTGTTTGGTGTGGTTGCCAAGACTGTGTGCAGCATGGGCATGACTTTTTCACCTTGATACTTCTCCCAAGGTAGCTATTTAACCATTTCAACCATGTGGTTAATAATAACCCATCCTTTTTCATTTCCCTTGTTATTCAAACTGAATTTTCGTGCTCACACTTGCCTTGTAGGTCAAGATAGGTCTTATTTGATTTTCCTATGTCAATACAAACATTGTCTCATGAGATCCTTCATGTCAACCCAAGAATCTACGGGTCTCAATCTACTTCTCCTACGGTCAGAAGCCTCACGGTCCCACCAGATGAGGGTATTATCCATGGGTTGTGCTATTGCCATGGAGACTCTCCTAGGGCCTGGTTGGTTGTAATTATCGAAGATGTGATCCATCCTCCTTTCCTAATCTAGATAGGCCTCGGGTCTACTTTTCCTGCAAAACTAGGAGGCGTTAGCTTGACATCGTGACTGTTTACCCAACTGTAGGCATAGTCATCTCCATCCTCATGATGTCTAGGGGGCATCCTTGGTCTCTGGTGATGACCATAGGGCTTGTAGCCATTGCTCCCTGCTTCGGGTTGTCGTGGAGGTCCTCTCGGCCTAGGGTGATAGTCGTGAGGCTGTTGGTCCTCATCTTCATCCGGCTGGGGTCCCTCCTGTTCTGGCCATGCCCTTGGGTGATCATGACCTTCAGCAGAGTCTTGGTCAGCCCTCACGTGCCTTATGGCCTGGAATCTCACCAACCTCTCCACACGCTCCAGCCTCTCGCCGATTGATGCGAGTTGTGTTTGGAAAGTGGTGAACATGGCCATCATGGCCTCGGTTGCGTCTTGATTTCCTCCTTCAGCCATCGTGTGCTACAAGAAGAAAACAAAGTTAATTTGCTCCTAAAAATTCTTTAGGAGAGTTTTCTTTTATAATAGAAGTAGATGCAAATAGAAAAGGAAAAAGTAGAAAAAAAAGGAAAGATTCTAACAATTAATGTTGCAAATCCTAGCAATTAATGCAAATCTGCTAGATTTCTTTTTGGTCGATTTTCTTGATTTTCTTATTTCCTTTTTTTGTTTTTGATTTAACTTGAATAATAATGTAAAATATGCTTAAACAAAAAGGAAAAACGAAGTTACAATGAAAAGAATGATTATAGATCCTAGTGATGCACATAGGAGCTAGATGCACTTGGTTTGATTTTTTTGATGTTATTTTTTTTATTTTTTGAAGGAAATTTAAACTAATGTATGAACTGGAAATAAAACTAAAGTAAAGGATAAAAACAACCTGGTCTTAGGAATTTAAGCTCTGATACCAAAATGATATAAGCCTTGAATCAAGGTCGTAACACTCGTGGCTGGTTGGAGAAGATTAGGCGAGAAACTTGGCCTTAGGCTTCTGGATAGGGGCTTTCTGGTGAGTATTGGGTGGTGGGGTGAAGTGAACCACACAAGGGGTGATGAACCTCGTGATAAATCACAACTTAGAAGCTAGGAGGGTGAGTCTCAACTAGGGTTTTAAACGATAGAGTTTTAGGAGAAAAACTCATAGGAAAAAGTGCTATCTTTATTAATAATCAAAAGTTGTCGAAATACAATGGTGAAAGAGCCTTATTAGTATACTCGGCAGCTTTGACCTTCTAGGGTCGACCCAAAATAAAAATGAAAAAGTTACAAAAAAAGTGTATAAGAAAAATGACAAAAAGGAAATAACCAAAAAATGACAACTACCTAAATTGTTCTTGACTCAATAAATAGAAAACTTACTATTCCTATCCTGCAAAACAGAAAATGCAAGTATATAATTAAAACTTACTTTTCTTACCTTTCGGCAAAGAAATAGAAGGTGACCGACCTTGTGGGTTGCACGCGCCTAGCTCCTAGTCTTCAACTTAGAATAGGGTTACGAAATGTATTAGGCCTTGACCTCTTTTGCCACGAGATCCCAAGTCTCTGTCTTTGCAATGTTAAGAAGCCCTTGGATTCTTCCTTGTACTCTTGGCCCAATGCTCCTTGTCATTGGTCTTCTAGGAGGTTGTCTACCCACAAGCTGAACTTGTGGAAGAGTGCCCTTGTTCTGCTCCTTGTCATGGCTCCTGGTGGCACCACTGGTGTAGAGACTTCATCCAGGTTCATGTCTTGAAGCTGGTAGCTGAGTTGATTCGAGTCTCCTTGTGTAGAGGTGGAAATGGTGGTGCAATCGCGTGAGCCGGCTGGATTGTGCGTGGAGCTGGCCGAGTTGAGATGTGAGCCGGAGGCATCGCCAGTTGGGCCGGCGGTGTTGCTCACGTTGCCGCCAGTTGGGCCGGAAGTTTGGGCCTCTCCGCCGGAGAAGTTGGCCGGCCTGACCGGGCTGATCTTAGGGCCGGCATTACCGCTTGGCCTGGCACACGCGCCAAATGGCCCGGCTGTCTTGGGCACGCTTTCTGGTTGGCCATTTTGGTCTTCTGGCCGGCCAGACAATCTGATGTCCTCATCACCACTTCAGTCTAATACGCATTCCCTGAATGGAGAACATAGCGGCAGATGCATTGGTGGCGCTTGGAGATCTTGTCGGGGTTCCAAGCATTGGAGATCTTGTTGGGGTGTGTCACATTCACCACGGGATGTTTGAAATCGAGGATACCATTATGAAAGAAAAGAAAGTTCTCGAAAAAGACACACAAGGTGATCGTGCAGAGCTTTCATATAGCGAAGGAGGAAACGACCTAGTCAGAGTCGATGTCAAGCATAGGGGTGAGACAGAAGATCATCGTGGAGATTGGAAATTCCGATTAAAGATTACATAACCAGAGGAGAGGTTCCAGCTGATAAGTGGAAATCTAGGAATATAAAATAGTGAGCACTCGATTTTGTGTGATAGAAGATAATTTTTATAACCGGAGTATGAAAAATTCATACTTAATATGTGTTAACAAGGAAGATGCTAATACAGTGATGCGGGAAATGCACGAAGAAATATGGTCTAGTCATTCCTTGGGATGCAATATTGCACTAAGGATCAAACGTCAAGGGTATTATTGGCCGACAGTGCTAGCAGGCTGTGAACGATATTCAAGATAGTGCAATAAGTGCCAGAGCCATACTTCTTTAAATCACCTCCTGACGGAGCAACTGAGCTCAGTTTGGACCCCCCATCCATTCATGAAATAGTCTATGGATATCATAGGCTCTCTGTACTCTTTAACCAAAAATATGAAGTATTTATTGGCTTTGACGGATTAATTTTCGAAGTGGATAGAAGCTCATGCATATAAGTCCATTATGGACTCAACAATTCAAAGTTTTGTATGGAAAAACATAATATGCCAACATGGACTACCATACGAAATAGAAATAGACAACATGTCACAATTTATCTCTAAAAAATTTGAATATTTTTGCAGGATTTGAAAAATCCGCCTGAGTAAATCAACTCCACGCTATCGCCGGAGAAACAGGTAGACAGAAGCAGCGAACAAATCCATTTTAAGAAATTTAAAAAAGAGACTAGGAATGCACAAAAGACAATGGATGGAGGAGTTATATGGAGTATCATGGGATATCGTACAACCCCAAGAAAGGCGACCAATGAAACCTCTTTTTCTCTGCTTTACAGAGTGAAAGCGGTTGTCCTTTTCGAAGCAGTTGTATCTAGTTTACAAAGTTGTGCATCGACTAGCGATGTAAAAACGTCAAAATGCTCCACAATAACCTCGATTTGATAAATGCTCGGAGAGATCAAACTTTGATTATAATGCAGAATTACCAAACCAACACAGCAAAGCATTACACCAAGGTAAAACCTCGTAGGTTTGGGATAGGAAAACTGGTATTGTAAAGAATATTCGAAAACACGATGGAGCCCGCAGCCAGAAAATTAGGCGTGACTTGAGAGGGTCATATAAGATCGCAAAAATAATCAAACATGGTGTTTACGAATTAGAGACCATAGACCAAGTACCAGTGATATGATCGTGCCATCCACCCCAAAAAATACTTTTGTTAAGATTGTCAAAAAAAGAATTTCTTTAATAAGGTTAACCCCTAAAAGGCTAGCTCCGGGGACAATAATGCTTTATTATATAAACCAAGTTGAGGATCACAAGGAAACATTCGTCCAAATATACTAAAAACACCATGAAGTCGTAACAAATATCAAAAATCTCATATTAAAATTCTTTACGGTTGTATAGATAATAAATCCGAGTTAAGTAAACAATGAGCACTACAACATGGTTATAAGGAAAACAAGCAAAGTTAGCGACATAAAATATGTTTATGAAGAAAACCAATCAAGTCAATAATTAAAAGCACAAAGTTTGAATAGAATCGAAAATCAATCGAAAGTTTTATAGGGAATAAAATGATTACAAAACAAGAAACTAATAATAAAATAATAAATTCTTATTGGCATAGATGCATGCACGAACAAAGTGTCGAGGTTTGATCCGAACTCATCAAGTGGAAAGTCATGTGAGCCCACCCTTGGCATATCGACCCGGGCGCTGAGAGTAAGTCAGGAGAGTTTAGATAGAGGAACTCCAACCTATAAAGATCCAGATCGGTAAGCCTAGCCTCGGCTTCACAGAGCTCGTTGGTTGTGACCTCCTTATCCCGCGCAGCAGTGTTATATTCGGCTTTGACGTCGTCAATTTCACTATTGATGATTGCATCGAGAAGTTCAAATTTAACCCTGCTCTCCGAGGTACGGATAAATAAGTTGTGTGCGTCCGTGCTCTCCACCAAGTATAATTTGAGCTGACAAACATTATTCTTCAACTCAAAAGTAAGCTCATTTCTCGCAGGTTGGGCATCGCGCTTCACGTCTTTCTTTCTGGTGCGTGTGACTCGAGGTCTCGGGAGCTCGAAGGAGGTGTGATTTTGGGGCAAACTCGAGAGCTCGGAGGCACGACTCGGGTAGGGCCTCAAGGAAGGCCGAGCTCGGGAGCCCGAGGTGAAGCGCATCTCGGAGAGGTTTTGGCATATCGGGCGAACGTGCTTGGGTGCGAGCGTGCTCGGATGCGAGCTCGCTCGCCCCCGAGCTCGCTCGGCGATGTTGAGCTCGGACGAGGCGTGACCGATAGCTCAGAAACTCGGGTGCGACCCCGAGATGGAAAACCCGGATGTGACCCGGTGGAGGTGCGACGTCACCCGGAAAAGAGAAGCGTTGTGCGACCAGAGGAAGAGAGGAAAGATAATGAAGGAGAATGGAAAGAGGGGAAGAAGTGAATCTTCAAAGATCTTATGAAGATTTTCAAGAAGCTATGAAGATCTTCTAAGATTTAAGAAGAATTTTCAAAGAGTCTCACCAAATTCAAAATAAAAGGGACCAAAATGTTTGAAGAAAGCATGTTTCAATTCAAAAATAAATTCATTTCAAGAAAACGAGAAGTTTTTCTAGAAAGAATTAAAAAAAAAGTGAAGTTACTTTCCAAATGAGATTTCAATGTTTAAAAGAGTCAAAAAGCAAAAGAACTACTTAAATAACTACATCTCGGAACCGTAAAAAATAAGATGGAAATCTCGAGATAGATAAGTTTCTCGCATCGATGACGTGTAAAACTTTAGAGACAAATTGTTGGCACCGGATCCGGTTCCAAGATCCGAATCCGTTAAGAGAAATTCGAATAAGCTAAATGGGCCGAAAGAAATTAGAGGTTCAAGAATCGAGTTTGGGTAGAAATCCAAAAATCCAATTCATACTGGAGAAGCGCACGGCGAAAGAAACGGAATAACATCGAAACAAAAAAAATACGAATCACATTGTTATAACAATTCGGTAATCAGTATAAAGGGGTTGGTTGCAACATAAATAGTTTAAAAGATTCCTCGAGAATAGACTTTTTTTTTTAGAGATAATTTTAAGAGAGATTAAGAAAATATAGAAATTGTAATTTTTCATTGTGAACTCGACTTTTCAACTTCAATGCTCACAATTAATACTAACAACTGTGTGGGATTGGAGGGAGCAGTCGTATGAGGAGTAAGCTCCCAAAAAAAAAAAGAATAAATGTGATCACTGATTCGAAACTTTTGAGTAAGACAATCAATTTTATCAAAAGGTATCAACGTTGGGAAGATATTATGTCAAGTTTTTGATATTTGACCAAACCGTTCAATTTTTATTTCAAATAACCAAAGGAAAACTCACAATGTAAAACTATGAAATTTCAAATACAAGTACACCATTTTCAAATAAAATCGATACAATCAAACACAAACAAGTAATAATAAGGGAACGTAAATAAGAAGACACAATGTTCTTTTAAATCCGAAAAGAACGTTCAACGAGGAAGAGTAATAGTAATGGAAGCATCACTAATAGAAGAGTCTCGGACATATGGTGAACCGGTGGTTTCAAATTGATCTTGATTTGGAAAGCTAAATCCCGGTTGGTTAGGAACCGGTAGGCTCGTGATTCGACTATAAAGCATCATTAAGATGGTTCCCATTGTTGGACGATCTACAGGATCTTCTTGAACACATAATAAACCAATATGGATGCATTTTATAACTTCATCTTTCTCACAACTCTCTCTTATAACAAGATCCGCCAATTCTTCAGCTTTTCCTTCTTTCCAAATTCTCCATGCCTAAATATAATTAACCCAAAATTTTACTCATTAACAATATTCAAATAGACTTGAGTAATATAAGTTGATTGTACTCACATATGAGGCCAAGTCAGAATCACCATCAGTTTGGTAAAAGTTGTTATTCCTCTTGCCACTTATAATCTCCAGAATTATAATTCCAAAACTGTAGACATCTGACTTCATAGAGAATTGTCCATGCATTGCATACTCCGGAGACATGTAACCACTGTGATTAAATTTTAAATGACTTCTAATTAAATATTTTGAAAAACCAAAAAACATTTCTTTTTAAAAAAAATCCATAGTAATTTTATTTTTCTGAAAATGCTATTAAAAGATTATGTTAGTAAAAATAATACGAACATTAAAAATATTTTTTAAGAATTTATAATTTAAGTATTTCAATTTAATTTTAATATTCTGGATTTTGAATTTAGTTTAGAGTTTAAAATATAATTTTTAGAGATTAATGCAAAGCCATCTACTTATCCTTTTTCTAGCATTTTTAAAATTAGAAATGAAATATTGTTTACTAGAATAATTTTATAGATTCTATTTGAAAATAAAAACGTCTAATTATTATATAATTTAAAACTGAGAGAATTTTTATATAAAAAATGACAGTAAGATCGCAATGAGTCACTAAAACTGTTCTTGGTATAAATTTTTTAGTTTTATGTATATTTTTTGAACAAAATTGATTTTAATAGTAAATAAAAATAATTGTATTTTTAAATTTTTTGATATTTTTGAGAAATTATGCATTTTAATTAACACTTAACATTATAACAAGGATAAAATGAGACACTAGTTTACTTACAATGTTCCAACAATCCTGCTTGTATTGGACTGGGTTTGGTCCATTCCAAAAATCCTTGCCATTCCAAAATCTGCAATTTTGGGGTTCATATCAGCATCCAAGAGGATGTTGCTAGCTTTGAGATCACGATGTATAATTGTAAGTCGCGAATCTTGATGAAGATAAAGAATTCCTCGAGCGATCCCTCCGATAATCCTGTGTCGTATTGCCCAGTTCAATTCATTTTTCTTTGTAGGATCTGCGCAGTGCACACACACAAGAATGTATATATCCAATCAATAACCATGAGGTTTTAGAGATAGACTTATAATAAGAACATCAAGATTCCAAAAAGGCGATAACCAAAGAGGAAGTAGTCGAGGCTTTTGTTTGTGACAAACTCGTAGATAAGTATTTTTTCGTCTCCTTCAATGCAAAACCCGAGAAGCCGAACAAGATTTCTATGCTGAAGCTTTGCGACAAGAGTAGCCTCGTTCTTGAACTCATCCACTCCTTGTTCTGATGATTTTGATAATCTCTTCACTGCAACTTCTGTTCCATTCGGTAACATACCCTCATAAACATCACCAAATCCTCCTTGACCAAGCTTGTTACTGTCGGAGAATTTGTTTGTCGCTACTTCAATTGTCTTAAAATCAAATTGTAGAGACCCTGCACGTATATACAACAACACTTTCCTGTGATTATCTCGTGACAAATAAAAAAAATTGGATGTGTCTGAAGCTATTATTGTTACCATCATCAGAAACTGTAGATTCATAACTCTTCTTTGATCTCTTCACGAAGTAACAATGAATAGCTAAAAGAAGCAGTAACCCCACAGCGATTGGCACAACGATGGCGACGATTATCAAAGTGGAGTTTCGATAAATTCTAGGTTGTGATTGTGTAGGTGGTGGCGGACGGGAGGTTGAAGCTGGTGTTGGCGGCGGAGGTGGAGGAGCCAAGGTTTCTGAGTAAAATGGGTAAAGCTCGTACCTTACGTTACAGCTGGGAAGAAGGTTTCTTCCACCAACTTGCTCACGAGGTAATCCATCAATGGCTCGACGAAGGCAAACGTTACACTCATCACTAGTCAGATCAGGCGTGCATTGAACCAACCCGTAGAATCTCTTGGACGGTGTGAAATCCGATTTTCGTAGCGAGAACTTCCTTGAACTATTTATGGCGATCCTTGCCGCATCGTTCATGGTTGAGTTAAGAACATCTCTGAGTCGGTCTCGTAGATCGGCTGTTACATTGTTGGTGTTGGTCAAAAGAACGCCGGGACTAGTCGCGAGCGTAGAGAGAATGTTTCGGTCGGAGTACCGAAGTGTGCAAGGGTTGTACCAAATCGTGGCTTCTTTCTGGTCGGGGCAATGGTTAAAAGCGTCGTCGACGGCGTAGAGAGCATTATCACTACAAATTTCTGGTATGATGTCTCCACGGCAAAGGAAAAGGCCAGTGACAGTGTCGGCACCTCTCCCAACGGTGGCGCTATGGAATCCGGTGGCGTATGAAGCGTTTGGGGAAGAGAGAGTGGATAAGAGTGATCTGAGATTGGAGAAGTAAGTGCTATTTCTGGTGAAGTTTCCTCTGTTCCCACAGAAGTGACCGATGTAAGGAGGGTCTTGTCCTGAAGCGTGGAAGATGATGAAGAGTAAGTGAAGGATAATGAAAATTGGGTAATTTGACATGGCTCTGTTTTTCTTTTCTTTGTTTCTATCTCTCGTTTCTATTTCTTCTCTCTCTCCTACAATTCAACTTTTGTGAAGGACATATAGAGACCCATTTACATCAGCATACGAGTGATATAATCTTCTTAAAGAAAAAAAAAGTCAAGTCAATTGGCCACTGCAATTATTTGAGTTGGTTTTCTTTTTTGAAATATGATTATTTAGTCAAAAATTAAGTGGCACATAATTGAAAATCCTACGTAATGTTGTAAATAATAATTATTCAACCGCCTTCTAAGATCGGTTAATAGCACTATAAATATGAACTATCATTATAAAAGATAGAAGTAAGAAAAGAGATTTTCACTTCTTCCCTTGTCAACAAAGTTTTACTTTTCCCTTGTAAACAAAATTTCACTTCTTAAATTCATTTCTCTTCACCTTTCAAATATTATACAACATAAATATTATATAACACGTTATCAGCACGAGTGTTTCTACTATCTATCTGAGATCTTAAAATAAAGTAAAATACTGTTTTATTATTACATGTATACATTATATGGTAGGCTCTGCCTTCTGAATATTATATGGTAGACTCTACCTTCTAAATATTATATGGTAGGTTGTGTCTTCTAAATATTATATGGTAGGCTCTGCCTTCTAAATATTATATAGTAGGCTCTGCCTTCTAAATATTATATGGTAGGCTTTGCCTTCTGAATATTATATAGTAGGCTCTGCCTTCTAAATATTATATGGTAGACTCTCCCTTCTGAATATTATATGGTAGGCTCTGCCTTCTGAATATTATATGGTAGGCTTTGCCTTCTAAATATTATATGATAGGTTCTGCCTTCTGAAAATTATATAGTAGACGCTGCCTCTTCATTTATATGGTAGGTCATGTCTCCTGAAATTATTTTAATTTATTTGTTATTATATTCACTAATGTTTTATAATTTTATCATAAATTAATTTATATCATCATTATGTTTAAATTCTTAAAACTGATTATACATATTTATTAAAAATATATATAATAATAATATTAATAAATTAAAATCTATACCCAAAATTTTATCATGATTATTTATTAAAAATAACTATAAAATAATTTTTTTTATAAAACTGATGTTTAACACATTGTTTTATTATGTGTATAGTTATTATGTCAAATTTGGCAAAACTCAAGATTGTTGCCCTTGATATATCTGGAAAAAATTACATGACATGGGCAGTAGCTGCAAAAATGCATTTAAAGGCAAAAGACCTTCTTGGCACCATCGATAGGTCGAAAACAACATCCGATGGAAAAAAAAGCAAAAGCCATGATATTTTTATGCCACCATATTCATGATGTTTTAAAAGATGAATATATCACAAAAGAAGATCATGCAGATCTTTGGCAATCACTCAAAGATAGGTTTGATCACCATAAATATGTGATCTTACCAAAAGCCAAACATGAGTGGTTAAACCTCCGGTTTCAGGATTATAAAAGTGTAAGTGAATATAATTCCGCGTTGTTCGGAATCACTTCTAAGATGATATTATGTGGAGAAAAAGTAAGTGATTATGATATGATTGAAAAAACTCTCCAAACATTTCATCCTGGAAATGTAATCCTGCAACAACAATATCGAGCAAAGGGATATACTCGTTATTCGGAGTTAATGCAAGTTCTCCTTGTTGCTGAACAAAATAATGAACTTGTGATGATGAACCATCAATCTCGTCCCACTGGATCAGCTCCATTCCCAGAAGTGAATGTTGCATCATCCAGTTACAATAATTGGCAAGGACATGGACGTGGTCGAGGCCATGGTCGTGGTCGTGGACGTGGACGAGGAGGTGGACGTGGACGAGGAAAAGGAAGATTTTTTCGTCCTAATGAATTCAAATTCGGGAGAAAGAATAAAGTCCACGAAAATGAAGTTGGTCGCGTACCTGCTGTACGCCAAAATATACAATATGAAAATGTTTGTTACAGATGTGGCATGAAAGGTCATTGGTCTCGTACCTGTCGTACACCAAAACATTTGGCTAATCTGTATCAAGAATCACAGAAACAAAAAAGAAAAGAAAGTGAAACCAACTTTATCTCGGATGAATTCGGACCTTCTTTCGATGGAAATGCATATCTCGATATTGCTGATTTTCTGGTTGATTCCGAGAATACCAAAGAACAAGATAATTAAGTTTAATGTTATATATATAAAGTTGTATTTAGTTCCCTTATGAACAAAAACAAAACTTAATGTCTTTTTTGAAAAATATATGTAAGTTTGAACTTTAATTACTTAATGTAAAATAGTTTTGCTATAATATAAGTTGATTTTAAAATATATGAGTTTAACATTTATTAATACATTTTTATCAATATTTTAATCCAAAAAATGTATTTTTTTGAGAATGAGAATGGAGATATATGCCTAGCAGACAATGCCACAACACATACAATACTTAAAGATAAAAAGTTTTTCTCCTATCAAAAAATGAAAAATTCCGCCGGAAGCGTGAATACAATATCAGGTAATGCAAATATTATCATAGGCTCCGGAAGATCTAGTTTTTCAATACCAAGGGGAACAAAAATTGAAATAAATGATGCTTTATATTCCCCCGAGTCTCAAAGAAACTTATTAAGTTTCAAAGACATCTGTACAAATGGATATCACATAGAGACAATGAGCAAAAATAACATTGAATATCTTTACATTACATGGGAGCAGAAACAAATACTGGAAAAATTATCAATGATGTCATCTGGATTATATTACACAAAAATAAATATAATTGAATCGTATATCACGGTAAACCAGAAGTTTATGAGTACATTCAAAGTCTGGCATGAAAGACTAGGACATCCTGGATCAGTCATGATGAGAAAAATTGTGCAAAATTCTAATGGCCACCCATTGAAAAACCAGAAGATTTTTCAATCACGCGAGTTTTCTTGTAAAACATGTTCTCAAGGAAAACTTATTACTCGGCCATCACCAGCCAAAATTGGTAATGAATCTCCAGTATTCTTAGAAAGAATACATGGTGATATATGTGGACCTATTCACCTATCATGTGGACCATTTCGATATTTTATGATTTTAATTGACGCATCTAGTAGATGGTCACATGTGTGTTTGTTAACCACACAAAATATGGTTTTCGCAAGATGTATTGCCAAATAATCAGGTTAAGAACGCAATTCCCTGATTATACTATAAAAAAAGTAAGACTTGACAACGCTAGTGAACTCATGTCACAAGCCTTTAACGATTATTGTATGGCTCTCGGAATCGATGTTGAACATCCGGTTCCACATGTTCATACACAAAATGGTATGGCTGAGTCTTTGATAAAACGGTTACAACTCATTGCGAGACCATTAATTTTGGGAACAAATCTCCCAATTTTAATATGGGGTCATGCTATATTGCATGCGGCAGCATTGGTCCAGATAAGACCAAGTACATATCATGAATATTCCCCATTACAATTAACATCTGGCCAGAAGCCCGATGTATCTCATCTCCGAGTTTTTGGGTGTGCGGTTTATGTTCCTATAGCCCCACCACAAAGAACAAAGATGGGGCCACAGAGAAGATTAGGGATTTATATTGGATTTACATCATCAAGTATCATTCGGTATCTTGAACTGCGAACTGGTGACATGTTTACGGCACGATTTGTCGATTGTCATTTTGATGAAGAAGAATTTCCTACGTTAGGGGGGAGAAATTAAACAACTGCAAGAAGATATTAAATGGTGTACGCCATCTTTGTTGTATCTTGATCCTCCCACAAAACAACGTGAAATGGAAGTTCAGAAAATCGTACATTTGCAAAATATTGCAAACCAGTTGCCAGATACATTCATAGATACAAAACGAGTGATGAAGTCATATATACCCGCTGTGAATGTCCCATCAAGAATTAATGTTCCTGTAGAATATATTGATGGCGATAAAATAAATGAACCCAAAGTTCAGTTAAAGAGGGGGAGACCAATGGGCTTAAAAGATAAAAATCCCCGTAAGAAAAAGTATTTGGGAGAACAAAATCAAAAGATTCCGGAAGAACCCCACAAAGAACGTCTCAAAAATATTTGTGAAAAGATTATAGAGGAACCAACTCAAACGGAATGTCCGGAAGACATGTGCAAACAGTTTTTTGAAAACCGTGAAGTGGAAGTCCGTCCAGAAGACGAACGTAATATAGAAATATATGAGATTTCAATTAACTATACCCAAAATAGAAAATTATGGGTTAGAAATGAAATAGAAGATATTAATGGTATATTCTCCTGTTCTGTATACAAAGAAATTGAAAATGAAAATGATGACGCAGAACCAATATCTGTAACAGAATGTCAAAAAAGATCTGATTGGGAAAAATGGCAAATAGCCATGAGAAATGAATTATTCTCTCTAAAAAAAGAAATGTTTTCGGACCCATTGTCATTACACCTGAAGATGTAGTTTCAGTTGGGTGCAAGTGGGTTTTTGTAAGAAAAAGAAATGAGAAAAATGAGGTCACTAGATATAAAGTCCGTCTTGTTGCACAAGGTTTTTCTCAAAGGCCGGGAATAGATTATGAAGAAACATATTCTTCGGTCATGGATGCAATTACATTTAGATATTTAATGAGTTTATCATCATCCAAACTGTTAGAAATGCACCTTATGGATGTCGTGACTGCATACCTGTATAGAACCCTTGATAGTGATATATACATGAGAATCCCAGAAGGATCAAAAATCCCTAAAGGATGCAAAGAACTATATTCGGTCAAATTACAACGATTATTATATGGGTTAAAACAATCCGGACGCATGTGGTATAATCGCTTAAGTGAATATCTGTTGAAAAAGGGATATATTAACAATGCGATATGCCCTTGCGTATTTATAAATAAATTCCCATCAGGCTTTGTGATCATTGCTGTTTATGTAGATGACCTGAATATAATTGGAATTCAAAAGGAAAGTAATAATGCAAGAACTCATATGAAAGAAAAATTTGAAATGAAAGATCTTGGAAAAACAAAATTTTTTCTAGGAGTCCAAATTGAGCATCTCCAAGATGGGATATTTTTGCATCAATCAAATTATACGAAAAGGATATTGAAACGATTTAATATGGATAAAGTGAATCCTTTGAGTACTCTAATGGTTAATCGATCGCTTAATATAAACAAGGATCCATTTAGACCTTGTGAAGATAATGAAGACATATTAGGTCCTGAAGTACCTTATATGAGTGCTATCGGTGGACTTATGTATCTCGCAAACTGCACTCGACCATATATAGCATTTGCTATCAATTTACTTGCGAGATATAGTTCATCACCTACACGAAGACATTGGAGTATAATAAAACATATTTTCCGTTATCTCCAAGGTACGATTGATTTGGGATTATTTTATTCTAGAAACCCCGAGTTTGGTTTAGTTGGTTTTGCAGATGCTGGATATTTATCAGATCCACACAAAGCTCGGTCCCAAACCGGTTATGTTTTCACACTCGGTGGAACTGCGATCTCGTGGCGATCTCAAAAACAAACTTTGGTTGCCACTTCTTCAAACTATGCCGAAATCATTGCCCTTCATGAAGCTTGCAGAGAAAGTGTATGGCTCAGATCTATGACTCAACATATAGAAAGAGCAAGTGGATTAATCAACAATAAAGAGCCAACAAAATTATTCGAAGATAATGCTGCATGTGTTACCCAAATCAAAGAAGGTTATATCAAGAGTGACCGAACAAAACATATTCTTCCGAGATTTTTCTCCTATATCCAAGAACTTGAGAAAAATCAAGAAGTTGACATCAAGTACATTCGCTCAAGTGATAATGCAGCAGATTTGTTCACTAAGGCACTTCCTACAACAACATTCAGAAAACATGTTCAGAATATTGGAATGCGTTATTTACGGGATCTATGAAGAAATTTATTTCATCTTTTGAGGGGAAGATTACGTATTTGCACTCATTTTCCCTTATCATGATTTTTATCCCGTTGGATTTTTATATGATAAGGTTTTTAACGAGGTAGTACGTAATATTTTTATGAATAATTAAGGAGGAGTGTTGTAAATAATAATTATTCAACCGCCTTATAAGGTCGGTTAATAGCACTATAAATATAGACTGTCATTGTAAAAGATAGAAGTAAAAAAAAGAGATTTTCACTTCTTCCCTTGTGAACAAAGTTTCACTTTTCCCTTGTGAACAAAGTTTCACTTCTTAAATTCCTTTCTCTTCACCTTTCAAATATTATACAACATAAATATTATATAACACGTAATATATTATTCAACAAATAAAAATTTGTCTTTCTTCTTTTTCTTCGAATATAATCAAAAAGTAACATTCCTATAAGTTAGTTGCTAATTAAAAATTATGAATTATCATTTTATATAATTGTGTATTTTCAATTATACACTCGTGTTTTTTTAACACAATAAATTTTATTTTTTCAATTATACAATCGTGTGATAGTCCGTTTTGTATAAATATAGATTGATTGTAGTTTTTATAAAAAATTGGAATATAATACAATCAAGTTAATAAAATGTTGTTTATATTTAATAAATTCTTTTTTTTTCATAATCATAAAAACTTCCAAATACCGACTTTTGTGCTAAAATCTTCTTTCAAACTCAACGTGCGTGGAAATTGATATATTAGATACATAATTTTATAGTTTTGTAGTTTAGGATGAAAAGATAGTAGTATGTGGCTGTGGTTTTGTGCATCACAATAGAATACTCAATAAAGAGAAAATTAATTGAACACATAAAATAAAAATGCTCGAACTTGCTAATGAGGTTTGGTTAACAAAGTAAACTTCGTTAAAAAATCATTCACTAAAATGACCGTAAGTTACAATTGTTATATGGCATTCACTACATTTTTTATATTTACAATAAACATAATGTCATACACAACTTGTGTAAGCGACTTTGATAAGAACTTGTACATCACAATCTTTCCAACGATGCAGTCTTCATTCACAAACCACATGTTTGACCCACACACAACATTGTGCATAAAACACTCAAAATCTAGGCGCAACCAAACCATGAAGAAATGGAATACGTGCACAACCGGCAACCTCACCATGATGTTAATTTAACTTCTCCTAATTTTGCAAGAAAAGTAGTCTGCAAATCCTATCTAGATTGTGAGAGAATGATAGACCACATTTTTTACCATTACAACCAGTTAGGACCAAGAAGAATTTCCATAGCCGTAGCTTAGCTCATGAATAAGGCTCCCATATGGTGGGATATAGAGGTCTCCGACCATAGGAGGAAGAGATTAAGACTCATAGACTCATGGGTTGACATGAAAGATCTCATGAGGCAAAGGTTTGTACTTTCCTACTTTCATAGAGATTTGTAATGAGGTTTCAAACTTTAAAGCAGAGCACAAGATTAGTAGAATAGTACTACGAGGAGTTCATAAGGTTAAGAAACTGGTTGGAACTCAACGATGAGGCACGTGGATAGCTTGCAAAAGAGGATCATCCGTAAAGTGGAGAGGAAAATCTATAGTGATTTCATGGACCTCTTCCACCTATATGTCCAGGCCGAGCAGAAAATCAAGCGCAAGAGCCAAAACCTACGCAACCGACCCAAGAGACCCTGGACACCAAATAGTGGCGGCGGCAAACCTATGGACAAGAGTAAAGGACTTGAACTAGAGTCAAGATTCAAGAGCAAGGACACTAAACCAACTCGTGACCAACGAGCCGAGCCAAGTAAGTCATTTAATCCTCAACGTTCATGTGACGTAACGTGCTTTAACTGTAGGGGGCGTTGCCACATTTCAAAGCAGTGCCCAAATCAACGAGTTATGTTGATCACGGAGACTGGAAAATACGAGTCTCAGGATGAAGAAGAAATATATTGAACCACAACGAGAGTATGGAGACATAGAGAATCCATACATAGGAGAAGTGTTGGTGACACGACAAATCTTCAGCGTGATGGTTGATCCAGCCAAGACTATTCAGCGTGAGAATATATTCCACAACCGGTGCACCATCAAATGCAAAGTATGTAGCCTCATGATAGATAGTGGTTCTTGCACTAACGTGGCAAGTACATATATGGTTGAAAAGTTAGGCCTTGAGAAAACAAAGCACCCTCGCTCATACCGGCTAAGATGACTTGACGACAAAGTTGACCTCAAGAAACCATGAGCGTGTAATGGTACTATTCAGCAAGGGTCGTTATCAAGAACAAGTCGTGTGTGATGTAGTACCGATGCAAGCCGGCCACCTTCTTTTAGAAAGACCATGGAAGTTGATCGAAAAATAAAACATGACGGTTGTACCAACTTGTGCACATTTGTACACAACAAAAAGAAGGTCAGCCTCGCTTCTCTTACTCCTTCCCAAGTACATGAGTTAAAATCACAAATGAGTAAGGAAAAGAGCATGATTAAGTATAACTTTCTCATTAAACCAAGTCATGTATGAAGAGTTTGGCCTCTAAGGATTTGATGTTTCTAATGGTCTTTAAGGAGTATTGAGTACAGAAAAAGAAGACATAGAGGTACCCCCTGAAGTGGTTTCCCTACTTAACAGATTCAAAGATGTATTCCTTGAAGAAATATCAGCCGACCTACCTCCATTAGGCGACATTGAGCATCAAATCAATCTCGTGCCCGGAGCAACTTTTCCCAACTGGCCAGCATACAGAATGAGTACATAGGAGTTCAAAGAGCTTGAGAAGCAATTCAAGGAGCTCATGGACAGAGGATATGCATAGGAGAGTCTCAGCCCATGTGCCATACAAGTGCTGTTGGACCCAAAGAAAGATGGAATATGGTGCATGTGTGTAGACTATCAAGCCATCAACAACATTACGGTCAAGTACTGACATCCCAAGTCCCGGTTGGATGATATGCTAGATGAGCTAAGTGGTGACACTATTTTTTCAAAGATAGATCTCAAAAGTGGATACCACCAAGTGAGGATGAAGGAAGGCGATAAATGGAAAACTATCTTTAACACTAAGCAAGGGTTGTACGAGAGGACAATCATGCCATTTGGCTTGACTAACGCCCCTATCACCTTCATACGTCTTATGAACCAAGTTCTTATGACATACATCAGTAAGTTCGTTGTGGTTTATTTCGATGATATATTAGTATATAACAAGTGCCTAAATGACCATATTTCACATCTTGAGATGGTGCTAAGAACACTTCGGCAAGAAGAGCTATACACCAATCTCAAGAAATGCATTTTTTGTACTGATAAACTTGTATTCCTAGGTTTTTTTTGAGTTCATAGGATCTACAAGTTTATGAAGAGAAGATCCGAGCCATTCAAGAATTGCCAACATCTAGCAACACCAGCCAAGTGAGGAGTTTTTACAAACTAGCTAGCTTCTACTAGCGGTTCGTGCCAAATTTCAGTACTATAGCCTCCCCCGCCCCCCTTAAAGAGGGGTTTAAAGAAGAACATGAGATTTAGATGGGGAGAAGCCCAAGAGAAAGCATTCCAAGCCTTGAAGGACGGCGTCACTCATGCTCCAGTTCTAGTCTTGCATGACTTCAACAAGACTTTTGAAGTGGAGTGTGATGTTTTAGGCATTTGCATATGCACGGTCTTGAAACAAGGAGGCTGACCAGTGGCTTATTTTAGTGAAAACCTAGGTGAGACCTCACTAAACTACCCCACCTACGAAAAGGAGTTCTATACCTTGGTTCGGGCATTAGAGACATGGCATCACTATTTGCTGTCCAAGAAGTTCGTGATCCACACTGATCACAAGAACTTCAAGCACCTAAGAGAGCAGACCAACCTCAAAACAGAGGCATGCTAGGTGGATGGAGTGCATTGAGACATTTCTCCACGTCATCAAGTACAAAAAAGACAAGGAAATATTGTGGCAGCTGCACCATCAAGGAGATATGCCCTGATATCCACCATGAAAACTAAGATCTTAGGGTTTGAACACATCAGAAATCTCTATAACGATGGTCCAAACTTTTCCGAAAGTTATAAGGAGTGTGGCAAAAGGAGTCACGACAAGTTCTATCTACATGATGGATTCTTAGTCCGAGAAAGGTGGTTGTGCATATCTCAAAGATCATTAAGAGAGCTAATCACACGAGAAGCCCACGGTGGCCGTCTCATGGGCCAATTTGGCATCGACAAGACTCTTTCTTTGGTCAAGGAGCCCTTCTATTGGCCACACATCAAGAAGGCTGTAAAAGCCCAATGCATAAGATGTGTAACATGCAAGAACGCGAAGTCTAAAGTGCACCCTCACAGTTTGTATCTCATTCTACCCATACCAACACATTCATGGGTAGACATTTCGATGGACTTCCCACGATCAACCACAAAGATGCCAACTTTGTTGTAATAGATCATTTTTCAAAGATGGCCCATTTCATACTTTGTGAAAATGTCAATGATGCCACACAAACGATATAATTGTTTTTCAAGGAGATCATGCACATTCATGGAGTACCCAACGACCATTGTGTCAAATCGAGAAAAAAAAAGTTATTGAGTCATTTCGGGAGGACTCATTGGAGGAAGCTAGGGACCAAACTCTTATTCTCTACCACATGTCATCCTCAAACCAATGGCCAAACTGAGATGATCAACCGGATGTTTTCTACTCTTTTCAAAACCCCACTTGGGAAGAACCTCCAGAAATGGGTGGAATGTGCTTGTCGTTCATAGAGTTTGTTTACAACAGTACTGTGCACTCGACCACCAAAAAAACATCTTTTGAAAGTGTCTATGGCTTCAACCCTCAAAACCTTTGGAGCAAACCCCACTACCACCAGATGAAATGACCAACCTGATGGAGAGGATTGGAAAATACGTGATTCATGCCAACAAAAGGCGATCTTCCAACCAGACGATTGGGTGTGACTACACTTATGGAAAGAGAGGTTCTCCCACCTAAAGAGTTCCAAGGTACCGCCCAGAGGAGATGGACCATTCAGGATCCTCGAAAGAATCAACAACATGCCTACCATCTTAAGCTCCCAGGTGATTTTAATGTGTCTAACACTTTCAACGTTATTGATTTGTCTCTCTTACTTGTAGATGATATAGTTTTGAGGATAAAACCTATTGAAGAGGAAGGGGATGATGAGGGCACCAGATCAAATGGCCGACCAGAAGGATCTTACTAAGAAAATGGCCAACCAGAAGACCTGCACGACATAGCCGGCACAATTGACGGCATGGTCCACCCGAGTGGCGACATGGACGACATGGTCGGATCAAGCGGCGAGGTGGCCAGGGCGAGCAACACCCTTGAAGACTCGGCCCAACTGACCAGCCAGCTACAAGACATGGATATAGAGGAGATTTCTGACCCAATTGTGCCATAAGGAGAAATGACCAGAAGTAGGACTCGTGCACTCTACCACAAGCTCAGCATGTTCGTGAAAGTGCCCTAGTTCAAACGGGCCAAAGAAACTTGGCTACGGGCCAGGAGTTCAGCAAGAAGGCGAAAGGCCTACCACTTCACCAAGCAACTCCAGAAGCATGGGCTCTCGTTGTAAAGAAGGTTAAAACTCAAATATTTGTAACCCTACTCCAAACACTACAAGAAAACTGCCAAAATGTCATTGCATTTTGTGACCACATTTGTGGTCGCAAAATTTATGACTACATTTGCCACGGTTTTGCGACCAATTTGCGAC
This sequence comes from Pugionium dolabratum, assembly GCA_018901945.1. NCBI lineage: Eukaryota > Viridiplantae > Streptophyta > Magnoliopsida > Brassicales > Brassicaceae > Pugionium > Pugionium dolabratum. The sequence continues at coordinate 67,970 of JAEVFF010000571.1, read as the reverse complement.
TACGGAGCAGTAGTCGCATATTGGTCATAATTTTGGGACTAAAAATAGTAGTCACAAATCAGTCGCAATACGCAACCATCTTACGACTAATATGTGACTAATGTGCGACCAGAGTATGCAGTTGCTAATCAGTCATCAATTTGCGATTGATTAGCGACTGCATGTGGTAGAACCACTTGTTGGTCGTATATTGGTCGCAAAATATACGACCAATTTGCGACCACGGTGGGAGTGGCTCTTCAGTCACAAATTTATGGCAAGGCCACAACATGAAAAACATGTGTGTGGTAGGTATACCGACATATAAGTGAACACACTGTTGTGGTCACAAAGTAGTGGTAAAATAGTGGTAAAATCTTATATATATATATATATATATATATATATATATATATATATGCCCCCATGTCCCATTCTCTCATTTGTAGAATCAAAAGGAAAAAAAAACTTCAAACATGTGGGGAAATCACAATCATTCAAGAGATTGGATGTACAAAAAGATTGATAATCAAACAAAAAATATATCAGTGGAATTTGCACAAGGCATGGAGCAGTTCATGAATTCTGCAAGTAGTCAACCAATAGCTCAAAGTAGCGGAGGTAAGTTTTTATGTCCTTGTATTAATTGCAAAAATGATAAATTTCTTCCGGGATGCAAAATTTGGAATCATCTATATAGTCGAAGATTTGTGTCATATTATTATATTTGGTATAAACATGGAGAAGAATTGAATGTTCAGTTAGGCACGAGTAGTCGGGGTGATGGTGTCCAAAGAAATCAGAGAGGTACATGTGGTACTAGTGAAGAAGCAGTAGGTACATCCGGTAATAGATATGTTGAAATGGTGACGTATGCATTTCGTGAGACTATGACTGATGAGTACTATAATCAGCACGAGGAAGAATTTAATTAATGTAGAATAACCAAATTCAAAAACACAAATTTTTTACAGCATGTTAGAAGCTGCAAAAAATCCATTGTATGATGGTTATCATGAAGGGCACTCACAGTTATCTTTAGTTGCTCGATTCATGAACATTAAGTCTGATTTTAATATACCTGAAAATGCATGGACTCTTGGGCGGAGATATTTACAGAATATTTTCCTGAAGAGAATCAGGCAACGGATTCATATTATGAAATCGAAAAACTGATGCAAAATTTAGGGCTTCCATTTTATGCAATTGACGTGTGTGTTCATAATTGTATGATCTTTTTAAAAGAAGATGAGAAATGGGAAAATGTAAATTTTGCGATTCTCCCCCCGATATAAGCTAAGCAAAGGTAGGACGAGAATATCTTTCAGTCGTATGTGGTATTTACCTATAGGCGACATAATTAAGAGAATGTATCAAAGCGAGAAAACCGTAGAGACAATGAGGTGGCACGCAGAGCATAAAGTAGAAGACGGAGAATAAGTCATCCATCTGATGTTGCGGAGTGGAAAAATTTTCAATATCTACATCCAAGATTTGTTGTTGAATCTCGAAATGTTTATTTTGGGTTATGTACTGATGGATTCAATCCATTTTGGGATGTCTCGTAATCATTCATTATGGTCAGTGATTATCATTCCATATAACTTGTCACCTCATATATATGTATGAAGAAAGAGTACTTATTTCTAACAATTTTGAAATTCGGGGCCAAATCATCCGCGTGCTATTCTAGATATGTTCCTCCGATCTTTGATTGATGAGGTGAAAGAATTGTAGTCTACGGGAGTTGAGGTATACGATGTATCGTTGAATCAAAATTTCAATCTAAAAGTCATGTTACTGTGGACGATAAGCGATTTTCCAACGTATAAAATGTTGTAATGATGGACAACACATGGTAGACTGTCTTGTCCAATTTTTATGGATAATACGAAGGCATTTCAGTTACCAAATGGTAGAAAGACATGTTAGTTTGATTGTCACAGAAGGTTTCTTCCTAAGGCTCATCTATTACGGAAAAATAAAACAAATTTTTTCAAGATCAAGCACGCTTTGAATGTTATAAAGTATTGTTGACCATTTCAAGATGCCATATGAAAAGGTCCCCAAATATTCATATGTATCAACTTAAGGACTTTTTTAGTTCTGTATGCACATAACTTTCTCTGTATGCACATAACTTTCTTTGTTTACCTCTATTTCTAGAGATGTTACATAGGCGTTTGTATCATAGAATTCTTGAATTCGCATTCTCAAATTTATGATTACTACCATTAATTCTACATTTAAACCTTCATATTTAGAAGATAAAGTGTTGAGCATATAATTCCAATTAAGATTGAGTTTAAATATAAAGTAGCTTTTTCATTCCGAGTGAGATATTAATAACTAAATTTGTCTAAATAATGAACAAAAAGCAAATTATGTCTAAAACACAATGCAACACAAGTGTCTTTCAAATCTAATAAACGAGTAGTACTAAAAAACAATTTAAAATTTGCAATTGCTTACACAGCCACCTTCTTTTTCATTAGTCATATGGATGCGTTTTTCAGTATCAGTTGATTTTTAGTAGTTCATTCAATTCTGAAGTGAAACATTGATGTTCATAGTTACACCACAATCTAACCACTATGTGTTTCTAGGTATTTCAACTAAATTCATTTATGAACATATCATAGTAAGAAACATACCTTTGTTACCAAGTTGTGCATTGCACTTTTGACAGCCCTTCTTTCATGTGTCCAACTCTATTACAAAAACATGTATTTTCAATATTAACGTGCTTCCTCTGAGTTGGACCTTTAGCACCACCATTCTTAAATGCCTCAATTTTCTTTCTTTTGTCTAAACAAGGTGTTAATAATATTAATACTTGTGGTCATTTCTCGTTTCATATGTTGTTTTTTTTGTACACAATATGAATGAGCTCATTAACAGACTATTTCTCCTTATTTGTGTTGTAATTAGACATTAACTTATTAAAATATTGAGTAAGATAGTTCAAGAAAAAAATGAGCACGTATTCTAAAAGCTCAACTTTAAGTGTTTTGAGCTTTGAAACAATGTTGGATATTTCCAAAATATACTCCTTTATATTTTTTTTGCCGTGATACTTCATTTTACTAAATCGATACAAAAACATGCTTATTTCTACCTTATTATTTTTTGTAAAACACAAATCCATCTTGACGAGAAATTGTTTGAGATTTTTGGCTTCCTCATCACCCCTGAAAGTTTTGTAAGGCTTCTAAAATGTTGTCCATAATAACCATGAGACGTATGCAATTAGAACATTTTCACTTTTCATAATTGTCTTAAACTTAATATTGCTCGTATCTTTAGAAACAATAGAGTATTCCATCTTTAATGCAATATCTAAATCCATATACCAAAGAATGATTTCAACATTAGTTTTCCACTTTTTAAAGTTGGAACCAGTAAAAATTTGAATTGATCCTAAGTTTGCATATACTGTAGTCAAGTTCGCTAAAAATAATAATATTTTATTAATAAATGACTAATTAACTGAAATAAATTAATAATAAGTTATTAAAAAATTGTACTATCCATCCCAATATACCAAATGAAATATTAATATCAAGTGTTTGGACAATAATATTAACTGCTAACTATATTGTTGTCGCAATAATTGACAATAATGTTATCATTCACATGTTTTATTCATAATAATAAACAATAATATTAATCATCATATATATATATATATATGCAGTTCGACCAAATAAAAACCTACATTTGGATTGATTTAATATTATTATAAATTTTTATATACACAAATTTAATATTTTCTATAGAAAATATTCATAAGAAAAGTCAATTTGACAACATCTTTCATCAATTAATCCATTTTAAATATTAAATATATATAGTCAAATTTAGTTACTGCTTAGAAAACCTAAATTTATTCATGTTCAAACTTATATTAATTAGTCTGAGGACTCTATACAGAAGGATTTAGCCACGACCTAATGGTTAAAGGGCAAAGAAGGGATAAAGCCAATGCACGCGACATGGGTTCAAAATTTTATGATATGAAATTACACAAACTTTATTTTAGATATATGATCTAAACATATTTTTCGAAAATACAAAAATTAATCTAGTATAATTTTAAATCTAACAAACAACTTAAACCACATATTTTAGAATACCAATTTAGTGTCAAAACCTTAAAAAAAACCACATTCACTAATCTGAAAATTTCACCAGTTATTATATTCAAATTTTTAATTAAAATTAATCTAATATTTTAAAATCTTAAAAAAATCAGATTCAACCATCTAAAAGTTTCACTATTAATTAAATCCGAATTTAACTAAAAGTAACATGATTATCAAACAAAACTGAACATGATATTTTGATACCAACTACTGAATTATTAAAACTGATGACTTGATTATCAATAGCTTGATAAAAGTAACATGATTATCAATAGCTTGTTCTTTTTAAACATGCCACAAGACTTCTTCTCTCTTGAAACAAGAAGGTTCCTATAATTCTGCTGATTTGCAAATCCCAGATCATGTAATTACTTTTACAGGTAGAGAAATCTAATTGAATCACTGTCGAATAACCACAAGTTTGTAGAACCACAATTTTGTGAAGATGTCTTTCTCAAAACTTTTCAATCCGAATCACACGTTACAGTACATGTGTCCAAAATAACCAGACTTTAAATTTTTATGGTCCTTCTACAAGAGATCTTCTTTGAAAACATAAGTGGAGGACATGAGATCTTCTTCTTCGACAAGGACTTTAACTTTTTTGGAGTAAACCAGTCAATTTGATCAAGCCCATACTGAAATAAAGACTATACCAAAACAAATTTGACTTTCAACGGAACTATGATGAAATAAAGACTATACCAAAACAAATATGATTTTCAACGGAACATATTTCATAGTGTTGGGAAAAACACAAAACACGTAATAATGTCACATCAGAATAAACTTTTTCACATTTGTGTGAAGAGAAAAATGTAGAAACGATAGTATCGATAACTCATAATAGAAAAATAAAGGATACCACCAACTTTAAACGTGGAAACCACTTCGATGTAAAAAAAACCACATAAAATCTACTATATCAAACCATAACATTCATCAAGCTACCAACTACAAAAACATATGAAATTTGTACCATATTTTCATTCTTTAAATCTGTACTCGGATTTTGTTGACTGCATAATATAAAATGTGTAGGTAGAGCAATACTATCAGCTTTAGATTTATTCATTTGAAACCTTTAAAGTATTAGAGAAAAACACAAAAACACACAACAATAGTGCAGCGGAACAAATTTTCCCGCACTTATGTGAATGTCCGAAAAAAATATAGAAACTATGGCAGCAATAACTCACAATAAAAAAAAGTAAACGAGACCACACATTGTCTACATGGAAAACCTTTTTGATGTGAGAAAAAACCACGGGATCGTAATCCACTCAAAAATACACTATATCAAATGAATATGAGTTACAACCACGTTTTCTCTGTTCCAATAGAAAGAATACAGAAATAAAGCTCTAGAAATCAATCTCAACATAAGAGAAAACACCATAAGAGAGAAGTACAAGAAACTAAAAATATGCAGTTCCAAACGATCCTAAGTTCACAAGGATTTCAGTTACTAAATCAGATCTCCATCGTACAAATTCTAGATAAACAAGTCAATGATACCTCTACAAAATTTCAGCTCAAACCGAGATGATTTTACCATTGGATTTCCCAAATACTCAAGACAATACTTGGTGAAATCTGAAATCGCTACTACACCAAACAGGCATGGTAAAACTCATTTTTCTTAGAAACCAACCGTTGAAATACAAATCCTTCCGTTTAATATTTAGATCAATGAGTCACGAAACTCTTCTAAAAATGTCAGCCAGATCGGATTACATTTGAGCCTCCAAACGCTGTCTGAACTTCTCTTTATTCGAAAATTAGGGTAAAAGTAGTTTATATACTTCAGCATAACCTTAAACCGAATAACAATAAAATAGGCACAAGTTTGATTCTTTTAACCAAACGTAATTGGTTTTCCCACTAGGAGAAGCACCAACATGAAAGTACCTTTTCAATATAGTTCTTTTGAGACAAGTGATTCAACTTCTCACCTCTATATCTAACAATTCTTATGCCAAGAATCTGTTTTGCCGGACTCAAATCTTTCATGGCAGAGAACTTGCTAAGCTGGTTCTTCAACTCCTGAATACTGCTCAATCTACAATCAACATATCGTCAACATACAACAAAATAATAAAATCATCTTCACCAAGTATCTGCACAAACACACAATGATCATAAATAGTATTTTTGTAAACATGCTTCTCCATAACTGACTTAAATTTATTGTACCACTGCCTTACAACACCCTCAAACTTAATGTCAAGTCCTAACCTTTTATCTTACACTTAAGCTAACACACAATATCATCATAGAAATCAAACTTAGTTTCACCTCTATTTTCATGGAACTTCCCTGTTGTTACAAAAACAAGATGATTCTCTCTAGTTATTGATCACCAATTAACTTCTTTTGTTGCAATGTGATCTCATTTCAAAAATCATCATCTGTGAATTTGTACCAGACTTTCCATGAAACTTTCCTCTCTTTGGATCAATATCTCTAATATGAATTCACATTAGTGTCATTTGTGTCCAATGCTACTCGGATTGAACTAGCATAAAACAGGCTTCTCATTTTCAATTTTGCAACTTCTAACCGCTTTCTCCTTCTTTCAAGGTGATATCACAATCATAGATATTTCCCACGATCTTATGTTTTCAACAATCCATCTGACAATTTTGCGGTAACAAACTCTTTTCTAGTGATGCTCTTTTGAGTCAATCTCTAGTATTTATGAAGGCACCAATTCAAATGGTTGGCCAGGAAGACCTAACAAAAAAATGGCCAACCAGAAGACCTGCACTTCATAGCCGATACGATTGGCGACATGGCCGGACTGAGTGGCGACATAGACGACATGGCCGGATCAAGCGGCAAGATGGCCAGCACGACAACACCCTTGAAGACTCGGCCCAACTGACCAGTCAGCTGCAAAGCATGGATTTAGAGGAGATTTCAGCTACAATGGTGGCACAAAAAGCAATGACCACAAGTAAGACTCGCGCACTCTACCACAAATTCAACATGTTTTTGAAAGAGCTTCTAGAGGTGTAATGGTGCTTTCAACCGTTGGTGTACCAATTGTTTGGGAAGAACACTATGTTGCGATTGAAATCGATCCTAAAACAAAGTTTCTTGACCTAGGAAAGTCTCGAATTTGTGTGTGGAAACAAAGTTGGTTTGAAAAGGCCAATGAAAACCCCAATAAGGAAAGGTCGCCGTTGTTTGATATCAAGGAAAAACTCCCCAAGAGCGAATTGCATAAGGTAAAAGGAAAAGACATCAAGAAAAAAACTCTCGACATAGGTTTTCTCCTGAATTTTGTGAGGGGCTAAAAGGAAAACTCAGGAGATTGTGAGCTTTAGGGAACCTTTTCGGGAAATTTTTAGAAATTTTTGGGAAATGTCTTCTTTTCTCCTCTAGGCGAATCTTCTCTCCTCTAGGCGAATCTTCTCTCCTCTAGGCGAATCTTCTCTCTTCTAGGCGAATCTTCTCTTCTATTTCCGACGGATCTATGTTACATTTTTTTAACATAAAACGGTGTTAATAAATTTAACACCGTCTAATAAACGCTATTAAATTCATAAACATTTGTTATACTGTTTTGTCGAAATCACAGAATTAGAAAGTTCGTGTATTTTTTGGATAATATTTATAGTTCATGATTTAAAACAAGAATGAAAATCGTTTGTATATTTTTCTAGCAAATATTGTAAAGTTTGTATATTTTAAAGATTTTTTCCTTAAAATTAATAAAATTATTATTAATTATGTATAAAAAATAATATAATTACTAAAATTACAAAGAATTATTAATTATTTAAAATTTATAAAAGTTTATTTGATAATTCAAAATTTTAATATATTTAATGTTTGACCAGGACAAAAGGGTTATAACCCGTCAAATTTCAAAATTTTTGAAAAATAAATTTGACGGCCCCTACTACAGTTGGACGGTCGTGCCAATTGAACGCCAAAAAAAGTATTTCATCAAATTTGCGGTAAATATTTTTAAATTATTATTTTTAATTAATTTTAAATTAATTTTCAATTTAATAAAATTGTAAAGTTTTTATATTTTTAAGATTTTTTCCTTAAAATAATAAAATTATTATTTTAATTATGTAAAAAAAGTATAATTACTAAAATTACAAAGAAATATTAATTATTTAAAATTTATAAAAGTTTATTTGATAATTCAAAATTTTAATATATTTAATGTTTCACCAGGACAAAAGGGTTATATAACCCGTCAAATTTCAAAATTTTTGAAAAACAAATTTGACGGCCCCTACTACAGTTGGACGGTCGTGCCAATTGAAAGCCAAGAAAAATATTTCATCGAATTTGCGGTAAATATTTTTTAATTATTATTTTTAATTAATTTTCAATTTAATAAAATTTAATAAATTTATTATTTTTAAAATTACAAGCAATCGTACACGTGAGATCCTATGATCACCTCGGTCGTACGAAAAGAATTCGAATCCTTATGTGTAAAATGGATGAAAAGGATGGTGAACACGGTTCATACGACCGGCAAACGTTCAAGTTGGATTTCTCCGAGTTTATACAAAACAATGACAAACTAGTGGGAAATGGAAACGTCCAATGAGAGAAGTAGCAAATCTTTAAATAACCTCAACTCCTCTCGAGATGGTCTTGGTACGCACAACCATTTGTCGGGCCAAAAATCCTACATCCAGATCAAACAGAAAATGATAAGTAGTTTATAATATTTAAATTTAAATTTAATTGTTATTTATTAATAATTTATTTCAAAATTTAGAAAATTAATTTAGGACGACCGGTCTCAATTGGTGAGGTTTTTTAGGCTAACACTCGGAAGAATGGTTTATATGTCATTTTGAAAACAAAAACTTCGGTGAATCATACGAATGAAACAATCAAGAAAAGATGGCGATCGTGGAGGTCGATCAAACTGAAACGTCCGACGGTACTTTCTGTCGAATTGAGATGACCCAATACGAGAAGAATGAGATATTCATTCAGGTATAAAATATTTTCTAAAAATATTTTTTTATTTACAATAAATTTATTTGTTCTAATTTTTTTAATTATTTTCTAGTCCTGCGTTGCGGATGACCGAGTACATCTTTATGGATGATCGAGGACGTCTTTATGGACTCGGTAGTCTAAACCACATTCACGGGTCGGGCAAACGTACTGACTTCTCATCCACTACCTCCGACTTTGTTGCGCTTCAGGATCAATTACTCGCCGCGCATCAACAGATCAAAGAACAAGTCGCACGGAATGCATGGATTGAAAAACAGAACGCGGAGATGATCGAAGCAAATCAGAGAATTGAGAAACGGTTCGCTGAGGAATGTAGAGAGCAGCAGGCCTTGCTAAAAGAAAATTAGAACCGGATTAACAACTTAGTGATGATTATCGGGTATTTCCAACAGACAGATCCCGCTTTCGCGTCGTTCATGCGGGATAACAATGTGTCAGCCGTACCATCGAATGTTTCACCAACATTTTCGGCATCTGATTTCCAATTTCTGCCTCCAGAGAATTAGTTTTTTATTTCATTTTTTGTAATTTGAATTTTTGTAATTTGAATTTTTTTATTAATAAAATTTATTATTATTTTTTAATTTCTTTAGATTTAAAAATATAATTAATAGAATTATTTATTATTTTATTATAATAGAAATATTTATAATATAAATAATTAATTAAAATATTTTAAAATTAAAAAAATATTATTTTTAATTTTAATTTTAAAATATTTTAATTAATTATTTATTTAAAAATAATAATTAAGTTGTGGTTGCAAAATGGTCCGCAAAAGAGTCACAAATATTTGTTATCAATTTGCAACTTCTAGTATTTTTTCCAAAATAGAATTATGGTCGCAAATTGGTCACAACAAATTGCGAACACGGTTTGTTGTAGTTACAAATCAATCACAAAATTTTATGACTGATTTGTGACTACGGTGTACACGTAATCGCAAAATGGTTACAAAACTTTGTGACCGATTTGCGACCACGATTTTTACAACCACGGATGTAATGACAAAATGGTCGCAAATTTTTTTACTACAATGCAGTCACAAAGTATTCGCAAAATCCAATAGCAATATTTGGTCGTTAATTAATCGCAAAATGTATAACTATTATCTTGGTCGCAAATCAATCGAAATTTATGACTAATTTGTGATCACATAAATTTGAGATGAATGATTTACAACCACGGAATGTGGTCGCAAATTAGTCGCAAATATGGAATTTACGACTACTTTACAACTATGTCCGTGGTCGTAAAACCCGTGTTTTTTGTTTAGAGTTATTGTAGATATTGTCAAACTTAGGAAAAGTTACTTTGCTTATAAGTCGATTATCAATGGCGTTGTTTCTCTAAACGTTAAAAGAATATATAATTTGATAATTTGATAAATAATATATATATATATTATAGATAAAATATAACAAAAAATATGGACATTTAATGTTTCGAAATGATGAACAGTTAACCTAAAATGCAGATAGGTTACTGTTCGTGTGAGATGTTGTCAATGGTGATGAGGAGATTTTTGAAAATTTTCTCTCCCGCGTTACAAAGATTATAATTGTTTGACTTTCAATGTTATTTTCCTAATATTTTGAAAATTGTTGTATTGTTATATATTGAGTTAATTAACTCTAAAAATTAAAAACAACCGATATTAACATAAAATGAATAATATAGAAATCGGACGTGTACGTTTAAAATAAAGTTCAAAAGTGAAAATAGATAAATTACGGATTTGGATAAGAAATATGGAAAGTATTGTATGTTATTAAATCGAATTCAAAGGGATTATAATCTATATATAGAGTACAATGTTCATTAATGATTAAATAAAGAATAAATAATATAATTGTTAGAGTTTGGTTATTTATTGCTTTCATTAACTCTAAATTGTTGGAAATTTATTATATTGGTTGTCTTTAACTTAACTGATTTTATTTGCATGGATCTATTTTTCGAAGAATTCATTTTTTTAAACTAGTTCTTATTTCTCACGAGAACTTTATTTTTGATTTAAGATGAGATTTAAATAAGTTTTTAATCAAAATTTATACACTAAAAATTACTATCACCAAATAATTTCTTAGAAGTGAAATTCAGGAGATTTCAATTAAAAATCCACGAAATTAATTGAGACTTGTAATGTAATTTGATATTTTTATTAGAAAAATTGTATAAAGTAGCACTTTTTTATGTTTTTATTACAAATGTAAAACTGATCGTTTAAATTTTTAAAAATAGCATAAATTTAATATTAAAATAATTAAAAAATTCTAATAAAATATTTAAACCTTAAAATAGAAAAAGTAAATCCAAATATTATATTTTACTTATATATAATTTATTTTAGATAAAATTTTAAAAATTTTATTTTTAATATATTAAAATTGAAAGATAAATTTAAAAATATATTATTTTAAAGAATTAGTCTTTATTTTTATTTAAAGATTTATATGTTTTCCCTTGACTGCACTCATTCTTTTTTTAAAAAAGAGAGGTGCATGTGGTCCTCTTATCACTCCTAGACATCCGCCAAGGCACATTTCTAAGCATGCATCTATGTTTTCAGAGCATGTATCTGTTTTCTATAGCAAAAACTAAATTTAGATGGATGATATGTATCGAAAAAAATATTTACACATTATAATTAATTATTTATATAGTAACTATAAATTTGATATATGCATAATTTATTTTTTCTTTAAAATATTTATTTTAAAAAATTTTAATATTGATTATACAAATAAAATATATAATAAAATTAGATTATATAAAATAATTTAAATTATTTATATTTTGGATAGATAATATTATTAAATAGGTAAATAATTATAGATGTGATAAATATTCAATTAATTTAAATTTTTATTTTCTATTTTGTTTGTAATTTTCTAAGATTCATAATATTTTGTTTTATATTGTGTTTTGTCTTTTGTGTCGAAATATTAAAGACTGATATATAGTATACTATTAAATATTTGTATAATATTATTTTTTAAATACTCTACTAAATGATATCTTATGTAATATTTGCTATAAAATGTTTTATGATGTGACACGTTAGCATGATATATTTGTAACTTATACGTGAGGTTGATGTTTCTTTATAAAAATATTTCTCAAATAATATTAAATATTAATTTAAAATTAAGCGTTTAAATATACATATAATATTATATAAATATTTTTGTAAGTGGATGTAGGTCAATGTTTCCAAATTTATCACTTTAAATATCCTCGGACTTGTAGGTTTCACAACTCTAATCTGTATCGAAGAAATTATCTATTAGGCCAACATACTAACTCTAATATTTATTAGAAATCGAAGCCAATATATATATTTTTTTTCCACTACACATTATAGATTAAAAATCTACTCCTGTAATTCGTTATCCAACTAGGAAAAGAGTATTATCATTTTTGTTTGCTGAACATTAAGAAATTGTAATGATATACGAAAATATTATTTTTATTACTGCAGCTATCATTATCAACCAATTTTAAATTCCAAATTCATCATTTAACCACTTTCAAGTTTTAAATATTCATCAAATAATTTTTAAAATATAAATCTCTTATTTTATCTTCAAAAATTTTCAAAATTGTCTCACCAAAAGATGTTTTAAATCTTGTAAGTTTGTGAAATATATCATCACTTTTTGCATAAACAATATTGTGATAGTAGATTTTTTGGTAATCATTGAAGCTAGCACTCATTCAGCTAAAAAATTGACTAAATTTCATATTTTTCAAAGTATACTTTTGATACATTTGCTTTGTATTTACACAGCAGAAAAATGAGTTTTGCAATTTTCGCAATTTTTAAAGTAAACTTCTCAATAAATCTAAATTTACCTTTTTTATGCAAACTTTGCAAAAAAAATTCTTTTGAAAACAGAAATGTTAATTTTGTAAATAACTAAAGTTCGCATTTTCCAAACATACTCCTCGAGTAGTTTGTATTATATTCACATTTTTATGTAGTTTCTCGAGAAATCCTTTTTAAAAACAAAAAGATATAAAAAATTTATGAAAATTTTATTCAATCATTTCATCAAACACTTTTCGGATATAAAATTTCTAAAGTTTATATATTGAGTCATCAAGTTAAAACTACCATTAAGAGCAAACTAAGTGAAGGGTCTAATAAGAATCAACCTAAATCACCATTATTCAACCATCTAATATTCTAATCTAACATAACTCATGATACAACTAAAGACTAAAGTGTAAATATGAAAAAACAAAACAAAAGAAATAAATATAATAAAAATGTATTAATAAAAGATAAGAGTGAAAAATTTTCATTAGAGCAACATGAATGTTGAAAAACAATCTAGATCATCAAAAAAAGAAAGTTTGGATTTAATCCAAGGCTAGAGAGAACAAAAAAACTTAGGTTTAATGTGTATACACACTTATTTATAAGGTGGCTAAAAGAAATTAGATCAATTCAAGACAAACAAAGTCAAACAAAGTCAAACAAGGTAAAAAAGTGAATGTGTGTTTGTGTATACACCGATCTTACCAACTACACTGCTTCTTCTTCATTTCCAGGGTTGTGATGCTGTCATCAGTGTGTGGGATCGATCAACTTACTAATCTCATAAACCACAATGAGTTTCTCTTTCTCGGATGATTTCTCCTATTGCGACAGATTTGATATGTGTCCAATTAAGTGGACATAATCCTTTCAATACAAGTCCAATGACTTGAAACAACTCTTTCATGAATTTAACTAAATTTCCTATATCGTGTCAAAATTTGAGTTTCATCCAAGATGTATAACGTTTTCATCCGATACAATTTTTCAGAAACATTTTCTTGTCTCTACATTTGCATTTTGTTTCATGTGCTTTCAAAGGTGAATTCTTCATTTTCCTTAAGTTCCATGTATCTTTTTTGATCCAAGCCACTTTCAAATACATAAATTAACACTATATACCCAAAAAAAGATACAAAGGTGCCATAGGACTCCTAAAATAAAAACAAAACTAAGTGAAATAAAATTTCCTATATCGTGTCAAAATATAAATCTCTTATTTTATCTTCAAAACTTTTCAAAATTGTCTTACCAAAAAATGTTTTAAATCTTGTAAGTTTGTGAAATATATCATCACTCTTTGCATAAACAATATTTTGATAGTGGATTTTTCGTAATCATTGAAGCTAGCACTCATTCAGCTAAAAATCGAGATCTAATATAATTTTTTTTTTGCTATGACTTTTTTGTCCACACATTGCACACTTATCGGAAAATCAAATTTGTATTTATATTTATTCAAACTTCTTGTGAATTCTGATTCCTATTTACATTTTAAAAGGAGACTATTCGAGAAATGTGTTTTGAATTTATAGTTTTAAACCAGAATTCTCAAAATTTTTGCTTTGTATTTATAATTTAGAAACAAAATTCTAGAAAAATCAACTTAAATGATTACTTTTGCAATTAACTAAATTTCATATTTTTCAAAGCATACTTTTGAGAAATTTGCTTTGTATTTATGCAATAGAAAGATGAGTTTCGCAATTTTCACAATATTTAAAGTCAACTTCTCGATAAATCTAAATTTACATTTTTATGCAAACTTTGCAAAAAAATTTCTTTTGAAAACAAAAATGTTAATTTTGTAAATAAATAAAGTTCGCATTTTCCAAACATACTCCTCGAGTAGTTTTACATTTTTATGCAGTTTCTCGAGAAATCCTTTTTGAAAACAGAAAGGTATGAAAGAATCACGAAAATTTTATTCAATCGTTTCATCGAACACTTTTCGGATATAAAATTCCTAAAGTTTAGATATTGAGTCATCAAGTTAAAACTAGCATTAAGAGCATACTAAGTGAAGGGTCTAATAAGAATCAACCTAAATCACCATTATTCAACCATCAAATATTATAATCTAACCTAACTCATGATACAACTAAAGGCTAAAGTGTAAATATGAAAAAAAAACAAAGGAAAAGAAATAAATATAATAAAAATGTATAAATAAAAGATAAGAGTGAAAAAAAATTTCATTAGAGCAACATGAATGTTGAAAAAAAAATCTAGATCATCAAAAAAGAAAGTTTGGATTTAATCCAAGGCTAGAGAGAACAAAAAACTTAGGTTTAATGTGTGTACACACTTATTTATAAGGTGGCTAAACAAACAAGGTCAAACAAGGTAAAAAAGAGAATGTGTGTTTGTGTATACACCGATCTTACCAACTATAGAGTTTCTTCTTCATTTCCAGGGTCGTGATGTTGTCATCAGTGTGTGGGATCGATCAACTTATAAATATGAGTTTCTGTTCTTCTGATGATTTCTCTTTCGCGACAGATTTGATATGTGTCCAATTAAGTGGCTATAATCCTTTCAATACAAGTCCACTGACTTGAAACAACTTCTGTCATGAATTTAACTAAATTTCCTATATCGTGTCAAAATTTGAGTTTCATCCAAAATGTCTAACGTTTTCATCCGATATAATTTTTCAAAAACATTTTCTTGTCTCTACATTTGCATTTTGTTTCATGTGCTTTCAAAGGTAAATTCTTCATTTTACTTAAGTTCCATGTATCTTTTTTGATCCAAGCCACTTTCAAATACATAAATTAACACTATATACAAAAAAAAGATACAAAGGTGCGACATGACTCCTAAAATGAAAACAAAACTAAATGAAACAAAATTTCCTATATCGTGTCAAAATATAAATCTCTTATTTTATCTTCAAAAATTTTCAAAATTGTCTCACCAAAAGATGTTTTAAATTTTGTAAGTTTGTGAAATATATCATCACTTTTTGCATAAACAATATTGTGATAGTGGATTTTTTGTAATCATTGAAGCTAGCACTCATTCTGATAAAAAATCAAGATCTAATGTAATTTTTCTTTTTTGGCTATGACTTTCTTGTCCACACATTGCAGACTTATTGGAAAATCTAATTTGTATTTATATTTATTCAAACTTATTGAGAATTTTGATTCCTATTTACAGTTTATATTTACAGTTTAAAAGGGAACTATTCGAGAAATGTGTTTTGAATTTAAAGTTTTAAACCAGAATTTTCAAAAATTTTGCTTTGTATCTACAATTTAGAAACAAAGTTCTAGAAAAATCAACTTAAATGATTACTTTTGCAATTGACTAAATTTCATATTTTTCAAAGCATATTTTTGAGAAATTTGCTTTGTATTTACACAATAGAAAGATGAGTTTCGCAATTTTCGCAATTTTTAAAGTAAACTTCTCAATAAATCTGAATTTACCTTTTTATGCAAACTTTGCAAAAAAATTTCTTTTGAAAACAGAAATGTTAATTTTGTAAATAACTAAAGTTCACATTTTCCAAACATACTCCTTGAGTAGTTTTACATTGTTATGCAGTTTCTCGAAATTCTTTTTGAAAACAGAAAGGTATGAAAAATTCACGAAAATTTTATTCAATCATTTCATCGAACACTTTTCGGATATAAAATTCCTAAAAGTTTAGATATTGAGTCATCAAGTTAAAACTAGCATTAAGAGCAAACTAAGTGAAGGGTCTAATAAGAATCAACCTAAATAACCATTATTCAACCATCAAATATTATAATCTAACCTAACTCATGATACAACTAAAAGCTAAAGTGTAAATATGAAAAATAACAAAGGAAAAAAAATAAATATAATAAAAATGTATAAATAAAAGATAAGAGTGAAAACAATTTCATTAGAGCAACATGAATGTTGAAAAACAATCTAGATCATCAAAAAAGAAAGTTTGGATTTAATCCAAGACTAGAGAGAACAAAAAAAGCTTAGGTTTAATGTGTGTACACACTTATTTATAAGGTGGCTCAACAAACAAGGACAAACAAGATAAAAAAGAGAATGTGTGTTTGTGTATACACCGGTCTTACCAACTACAGAGCTTCTTCTTCATTTCCAGGGTCGTGATGCTGTCATCAGTGTGTGGGATCGATCAACTTACTAATATGAATTCTTCCTGAGATGTTTTCGCGACAGAATTGATATGTGTCCAATTAAATGGCTATAATCCTTTCAATACAAGTCCAATGACTTCTGAAACAACTTCTATCATGAATTTAACTAAATTTCCTTTATCGTGTCAAAATTTGAGTTTCATCCAAAATGTCTAACGTTTTCATCCGATATAATTTTTCAGAAACATTTTCTTGTCTCTACATTTGCATTTTGTTTCATGTGCTTTCAAAGGTGAATTCTTCATTTTACTTAAGTTTCATGTATCTTTTTTGATCCAAGCCACTTTCAAATACATAAATTAACACTATATACCCAAAAAAAATATACAAAGGTGCCATAGGACTCCTAAAATGAAAACAAAACTAAGTGAAACAAAATTTCCTGTATCGTGTCAAAATATAAATCTTTTATTTTATCTTCAAAAAATTTCAAAATTGTCTTACCAAAAGATGTTTTAAATCTTGTAAGTTTGTGAAATATATCATCACTTTTTGCATAAACAATATTGTGATAGTGGATTTTTGGTAATCATTGAAGCTAGCACTCATTCTGCTAAAAAATCGAGATCTAATGTAATTTTTTCTTTTTTGGCTATGACTTTCTTGTCCACACATTGTAGACTTATCGAAAAATCTAATTTGTATTTATATTTATTTAAACGTCTTGAGAATTCTGATTCCTATTTATAGTTTAAAAGGGGACTATTCGAGAAATGTGTTTTGAATTTATAGTTTTAAACCAGAATTCTCAAAAAATTTGTTTTGTATTTACAATTTACAAACAAAATTCTAGAAAATCAACTTAAATGATTACTTTTGCAATTGACTAAATTTCATATTTTTTAAAGCATACTTTTGGAAAATTTGGTTTGTATTTACACAATAGAAAGATGAGTTTCGCAATTTTCGCAATTTTAAAGTAAACTTCTCGATAAATCTAAATTTACCTTTTTATGCAAACTTTGCAAAAAAATTTCTTTTGAAAACAGAAATGTTAATTTTGTAAATAACTAAAGTTCGCATTTTCCAAACATACTCCCCGAGTAGTTTTACATTTTTATGCAGTTTCTCGAGAAATCCTTTTTGAAAATAGAAAGGTATAAAAAATTCACGAAAATTTTATTTAATCATTTCATCGAACACTTTTCAGATATAAAATTCCTAAAGTTTATATATTGAGTCATCAAGTTAAAACTAGCATTAAGAGCAAACTAAGTGAAGGGTCTAATACGAATCAACCTAAATCACCATTATTCAACCATCAAATATTCTAATCTAACCTAACTCATGATACAACTAAAGGCTAAAGTGTAAATATGAAAAAAAAAAACAAAGGAAAAAAATAAATATAATAAAATGTATAAATAAAAGATAAGAGTGAAAAAAATTTCATTAGAGCAACATGAATGTTGAAAAACAATCTAGATCATCAAAAAAGAAAGTTTGGATTTAATCCAAGGCTAAAGAGAACAAAAAACTTAGGTTTAATTTGTGTACACACTTATTTATAAGGTGGCTCAACAAACAAGGACAAACAAGATAAAAAAGAGAATGTGTGTTTGTGTATACACCGGTCTTACCAACTACAGAGCTTTTTCTTCATTTCCAGGATCGTGATGCTATCATTAGTGTGTGGGATCGATCAACTTACTAATATGAATTCTTCCTGAGATGTTCTCTTTCGCGATAGATTTAATATGTGTCCAATTAAATGGCTATAATCCTTTCAATACGAAATTTTATTTTTTATTAAAAATATTTGTTATTAAGTTTTTATAAAGTAATAAAGAATTTACGTCGAATTTGTTTGTAATGAATTTAAAATAACTTTTTTAATTTATCGTTAGTTTATCGCTAATATCTTACTAAAATTACGATAATATCATTTATTGGCAAAATTGGTTGCATAAATATATGTTTGCTTATAGTGACTCGACTATCCGTTGAGATTGGTCTTGATGTGGATTTTCGTAAAAATTATCTCACTCATTATTAAAACTCGGAACGTTGCTGTTTCAGCCACATCGCTTGATGTGAAAGGTTTTGTGGTGCATGATGTTTTGATTGATATTTTTTGAACCTTCTGTCACGAATGAGCGCAACTCAGTAACAGCTTAAACCAAGGCAACATAATCTGTAATCATCTGATCAGTCTTCTCGGTTATCCTGACCATCACTGTATCCAACTTGTCATCATTTGTTTGGATGTTTTATCATGGAATTCAAGAATTATCATGGATAACTTTTCTATGATATGGTTTTTATCGGTAGCCATCACAATCCTGTGCAAACGGTGCTAAATTATTGATCTTAAAAGTTAAATAACCAATACTAACATACAAAATATAATTTAGTGATCGGGCTTGACTGCTGACCAAAAATCAAGAATTGATAATAGATAAAGTACAGATTTGGATAAGAAAGTTAAAAAGTATTAAATATTATTAAATTGAAATAGTGATAATCATGGTTTTTATATTATATGTATTTTATCACTAATTTTTTATCTAATATTTAAGTTCAAAATGATTAAAAAAATAAATAATATAATATTTTAAGTTCAAAGTCATTAAAAAATAAAAAATTTAATTATTAGATTTTAGTTATCTTTTTAGTTCCAAAGACTTTTAGTTGTCTTTCTCTTGTTTCTATTTTTTATATTCTAAATATGTGTTTATTTCTTTCATTAACATCCAATTATTCGAAATTTATTGCGTTGGTCTTCTTTCACTTAACGGATTTTATTTGGATGACTCTATGCTAATTTTTTTGAAGCATTTTCCGACGAACTATTTTTTTTAAACCAAAGCTTTTGTTTTTAAAACAACTTTATTCTTGATTTAAGATGAGATTTAAATGAATTTCTTAACTGAAATTTTTACATTAACAATACTACCACCAAAATATTTTCGTAGAGTTGAAGGTCAAGAGATTACAATGAAAACATTTAGGAAATTAAGTGAGAATTATAATGTAACTAGATTTTGACCCATGACATGCGTGGAAAAAAATTAATTAATTATTTAGTTAATGCAAATTATATATATATATATATAATTTATCTAATGCTTAAAATAATTTTTTAAATATTTTAATATTAATTACGAAAATGAAATAAATAATAAAATCGAATTATATAAATAGATTTAAATTATATCTATTTTGGATAAAATTATAGATGTAATAAATATTCAATTAAATTAAAATTTTATTTTATATTTTTGTTTTGACTAATTTTTCAAAATTTAAAATATCTTGTTTTATATTGTCTTTGCTTTTTACGAGAAAATATATTTATGTCAAAATATTATAGATTTACATATAATATAGTTTCTAATGCCAGTTTTCTTAAATACTTTAGTAAATTATATCTTATGTAATATTTATTTTAAAATACTCTAATAATATGACACATCAGCGTGATATATTTATAAATCATACGTCAACATAACATTATTTTATTAAAATATTATTAATTAATATGTTAAGGATATGATTTTTTTTTTGGTAAAAGATTTATTTGTGTGTTTTCCCTTCATTTGGGCTACATCTATTTTTTTTTTAAAATAGGGGCATGTGGACCTCTTATCACTGCTATACATCCGCCCAAGCACATTTCTAAGCATGCTTCTATGTTTTCTTTAACAAAATATAGTTCAAATTAAGCGTTTAAGTAAACTATAATATTACATAAGTATTATTAAGTGGGTGTAGGTCAATGTTTCAAAATTTATCAAATTAAACATGCACAGATTTCTAGGTCAACATACCAACTCTGACTTTTATTAGAAATGGAAGCCAATATATATTTTCCCATAAAAATCTACTCCACTAATAATTATCCAACTAGATTCATACCCACGTCATGCATGGGAAAAAATATTCACAAATTATAATTTATTAGTAATATAAGTTAAATATTTAAATTTTATTTAAAATTACTTTTAACATTAATTTTTGTATATACAAATTAAAAAAAGAAAAATAATTATTTTTTACGAATTTAATAGTATTTTTTTGTCAGTTTAATAAAATATATTAATTCTCTAACCAAATTAATAACAATGATATAATTGTCATTATTCTAATAAGTTAAACTCATTTATATATTTATTTGAAATTTATTATAGTGATGATATATCAGCATGATATTTCTGTTAATACACATCAGAATAAGGTTATTTTCTTAAAATATTTTTCAAATAATATATTAAGGATTACGGTAGTAACTTAAATCTATTTATATTTATTTAAAATTATTTATAAATTAACATATAAAAATTTTAAAGAAATAAAAATTATTGTTTTTGCAAATGTAATAATATATTTTGATTAGGTAAATAAATTATATTTATTCTCTGACCAAATTAATATCAGTGGCATATATCGTAATTATTCTAGTAACTTAAACCCTTTTATATATTTAAGCTGAAACTCATTGTGGTGTTGACACGTCAGCATGGTATTTTTGTTATTAACACGTCAGGGCAAGGTTACTTTGTTAAAAAGTTTCTCAAATAATATATTAGGGATTATGAAACTTAATCAATATTTCTAATATATCAATCGAAAAATATTTTAATAAAAAAAATTTACTTTTATATGTAATTTATAAGTATGTAACGTTAATATATCACAATATAATTTTTTTTAAAACAAATATTACATAATACATAATTAATATAATATTTATAAAAATGATATCAGATAAATATTTAACAATATACTTATATGTAAAACTACATAAAATATAAACATAATATAAAAAATATTAGAATTTTTTAAAAAATTAATAAACAAAATATAAAAATTAATTAAATATTTATCACATTTACAATTCTTCACCTATTTAATAATATTAGAAAAATAAATTTATTTTTATAATTAGATTTTATTGTATATTTATTTTGTATAATTAATATTAAAAATTAAAAAAATATTTCAAATAATAAATTATGTATGTAACAAATTTATATTTATTAAATAATTACTTATTTATAATGTGTAAATATTTGTTTGTACGAAAGACATGGATAATTAACTATTAAAACATGGATATATTTTCTTTATCATTTTTGTTTGCTGGACGTTAAGAAATTGGTAATAATAGAACACAAATAATTGATGCTCTATTATGACAGTCTGTGACTGTGCCTAAAACCAAGGAGCCATTCTATTAATAACTGAAGTTATTAATCAAAAGAAACCTTCTACTATAGAGGTCAAGTCATACCAATGACTAAACTAGCACAAAGATTCCCATAAATAAAATTTAATATACAAGAAAGTCTAAGGTTTCGTATATATTAGTCCCAAGATATCTTTATTTTCTTGATGTAGTTCTTTAGAAATTTGGCTGTTGACTCTAAATCCAATAACATGGATACATAAATAAATTAGATGTTTATACTCAGATCTGTAGTTTATCTATGTTTATTGATGGACCTATAAATAATATTTCCCGGGGGCAAAATATATATATATATATTATTTAATAAATTGTCACTAATAGAATTGAACTTGGCATATGGCATCAAATGCCATTTAATGGTTCTTAGAAACGATAAGTTCATAAGATTAGTATGGATCTAATATTGATCATTTTGTTTTTTGGTTGGACCAGATCAATTTAATAGTTTAATATTTTCATATTAATATTTAATACACTCATACGAATAAATATATAGTCATATTCTACATCACTGGGATAAACATATATGTGATACAACCAATAATCCATTTATTTTTTTCTATTTTGCTATGAAAGATTTGATATGGGCGATAGTGCGTGCGATCAATAATAAACAAATAATTGTCTTATAAATAACTGTGAATGACAAAAAATAATTTAAATTTGAATCTAAATATAAAGCTAATCATTTTAAATTTTATTGTACAAAAATAATTTTTTTAATTTTTATATCACTAACAGTTTTTATAATTACAGTTTTACTATTATAATATATTTTATGTTGTTATTAAATAAAAAATAAATAAAAATTAATAAATAAAAAATATATTTACGAAAATGCTATTTTTTTATTATTACAATCATTATTGCCAAACATTTTTGAGCTATAAATGAATTATTTAACCATTTTGGCTCTAAATCCTCCATCAAATCATTTTTGAAATATAAATCCTTCATTTTATTTTTAAAATTCTCTAAAATTTTATCATCATATGATGTTTTAAAACTTATAAGTTAGTAAAATATCATCATTTTTTGAATAAACAAGATTGTGAAAGTAAATATTTGGTCATTCGTGAAGTTTATAGGAGCTCATTCAGCTAAAAAAGTGAGATTCAATGTAAATGTTCGTTTTTGGTTATGCCTTTCTTATCACATATTGCATATTTCTGGGGAAATCTATTTTTAATTTATATTTTATATAAATTTATCGAGAAATATGTTTTATATATACAATTTACAAGCAAATTTATTTGTATTTATAGTTTCAAATCATACTTCTCAATCAATAAGTTTGTTTTGTATTTACAATTTATAATCAAAATTTTTGAGAAGCTTTTTATGAAAACAGAAAAATAAGTTTTGAAATTGAACAAAATTTGAATTTTTAAAGTATACTTTTCGAAAACTTTAGTTTTATTTACATTTTTATGCAAAACATTTCGAGAATTATTCTTCAAACAGAGAATAGTTAGTTTTGTAATTGATTAAAGTTCAAATTCTAAATAAGAGTTCTCTATAAGTTTGCATTATATTTATATCTTTATGCATTTTTTTAAAAGTTTTTTTATAAAAACATAAATATTATTTTTGCAATTGACCAAAGTTCATTTTTCAAAGCAAACTTCAAAACAAGTCTACATTTTCATGTAGATTTTTCAAAAATTTTTTGTTTAAATACAGAAATGTTAGTTTTGTAATTAAATAAATTTTGCATTTCACGAGATATGTACATGAATATGTAAATTAGAGTTCTTGAGAATTGTGTTTTGAAACGAAATTTTAGCCAATTGCAAAACTAATTTTTGTGTTTTTCTAAAAGTACATCTCGATGGAAATGTATATGAGAAGCGAAATTTGATCAATTGCAACACTAAATTTATTGTTGTCATAGAGAAGTTTACGTAAAAATGTAAATACACAATAGGCTTATCGAGTTGTCCAATTAAGAAATTTTCAATTGCAAAATTATTTTTTATCAAAATGTAAATACCAAAGCCAACTTAACAAGAAGTGTGTTTTGAAGATATGAACTTTGGTGAATTTCAAAACTAACTTTTCTAGTTTTAAAAATACTCCTCTAAAAATTTACGTAAAAAATGTAAATACAAAACTGATTTTTTTTTTAGAATTGTCGCTTGAAATGCAAATTCAGTAAATTGTAAAGATAACCATTTTTGTTTAAAAGAAAATTTATCCATGTATAAATGTAAATACAAATTAGAATTTATCAAAATATTTTTTGTAATCGAAAATTTCACGAGATACAAATCTAACCTTTTAGTTTTCAAAAACTACTTCTGAGAATCTGTGTAAAAAAAATATAAATACAAAAACAGATTTGTTAGAATGTTTTTTGAAATTGCAAATTTTATAAGTAACAAATCTAATTTGATTTTTTTGGAAACAATATGTTTGTTCAAAATGAAAAAAAAAATATTTTTTTTTATTAATTGATTGACTCAATGATGTAAGTGTAAATTGATTTGTATCTTATGAAGTTTCTGAGTATTATTTTAATTAAGAAGTTTGCACTAAATTTTTTATCTTATACTAAAGTAGTTATGAAATTTTGGTACTAAGATTTATGGTTAAGTTTATACGCTTGCTATTCGTGTTTTATACAATATAAAAATAGTGATTAGAAAAAAATATTAAAATAAATAATAAAAAATGGAAATATAATTAATATATACATTATTTTTTATTATTAAAAAATACTAAAAATTAACAGTAACTTATTAAAATATGCACAAAACTATTTAAACTCTGAAGAACTGATTGAAGCTGATTAGCATACAAATCTTGTAAGATTTGATACAAAGTAGTTATGGGAAGAAGTGACAAGGACAATAAAGTGCAAACACTAATTAAAGTTTACACAATAACACAGTAAAATCTGAAAAAATAAAAAAATTACAAATAAATTATGTAATTTGTAATGAAATCATCCCAAAGATGAGAAAATTAATGATTGGAAGACGAACGAAAATCTTTAAAAATACCAAAAACTAAAAAAAACCACTAAAAAGTATAAAATCACAATATATCTCAAAACAACCATTAAAAACACAAAACATTGTAATTGATCTCCTAAAATCTAAAAAGCCAGTAAAATCATTTAAAAAAAATCTAAACAGCAAATATCTCAAAACCCACTAAAATAATAAAAGTTGACTGAATTTTGCACAAAACTGTTTGAAATTTATAATAGCATATTGAAGTCTTACATGAATTAATGAGAGCTGAAAATTCATTGATGTATAACTAAAATCGGATTGAATTTTTAAGAAGAGATGATTGGAATTTGATTAACAAGATGAAATAATGGCAGGAAGTGACACCAATAATGAAATCTAAAAAAGTTGATTGAACTGAGCAAAAAAACGTAAATAATCCTGTAGAAAAAAATATAACTTGTTATGAAGTATGTCTTCCAGAGCTCAAAAGCATTGATTGGAAAGCCACTGAAAAGCTCAAAAAAAATCAAAAACAACAACAAAACTATGAATTCACTATAAATTCCAAAAATAAGAATTGAAAATCTTAAAATCATCACAAAAAACTATATAAAATTTTAAAAACTATTAAAATACTACTAAAAATCAAACCAGCTAAATCGCAAAAATCTCAAAAATTAAAAAACCACAAAAAAAACTATTTAAACAATGAAACTTACACTTTCTAGATCTCGTTATTTTATTTTTTAGATTTATAAAATGAGAAGATGAAAAAAGAAGCTGAGAAAAAAAGGAAAAGAGAAATAATTGGACAAAAAAGGAAAAAGATAATAAGGGAAATTGATAAAAATAACCTAAAACTTGCCTTCAAATGCAAGTTTAACCCCTATGAAAATATTTTTGTAAAACTAATCTATGAGGGTAGAGAAATTACTAAACACTCATTTGACTAAAAAACCTCGAAGATTTCTCGAGAAGTTTGCTTCAGCCGGAATAAACTATTTTTCTCACCAAAGTAGACTTCTCGAGAAGTCTTCGAGGTTTATTCCGATCAAAGCAGACTTCTCTGCTTCAGCCGTAATAAACTATTGTTCTCACCAAAGCACAATTCTCGAGAAATCTGATTCAGCCGGAATAAGCTGTTTTCTCACCAAATCAGAATTCTTAAAAAATCTTCGAGGTTTATTCCGGCTGAAGCAAACTTCTCGGACAAGTCTGCTTTAATTGGAATAAACCTCGAAGACTTCTCGAGAAGTCTGTTTTAATTGGAATAAACCTCGAATACTTCTCGAGAAGTTTGCTTCAGCTGGAATAAACTGTTTTTTTTCACCAAAGCAGACTTCTCGAGTAGTCTTCGAGATTTATTTTGGCTGAAGCAAACTTCCCACAGAAGTCTGATTTGATCAGAATAAACCTCGAAGACTTCTCGAGAAGTCTGATTCAGCTGGAATAAATATTTTTCTCACCAAAGCAGACTTCTCGAGAAGTCTGCTTCAGCCGGAATAAACTGTTTTTCTCACCAAAGCAGAATTCTCGAGAAGTCTGCTTTGGTGAGAGAAACAGTTTATTCTGCTTTGTATTTTATTTGCAAAGCAGACTTCTCTAGAACATTTCGAGAAGTCTGCTTTGTAAATATAATACAAAGCAAACTTCTCGTAACTGTATGAACTAGAAAAACATAATCGAAACCAAAACACGAAAACTAATCTTCGATCTTGATTTTTTAGCTAAGCGAGTTAAAAGATGACCGATATAGACTCACAGAAGCTTGTTTTAACAAATAATGATGATCTTTTGCAAAGTTGAAAGCTTTTGAATGTAGTGTGAAAAAAGAAATTGGAAGAAAATGTGAGAAAAAATGAAAAAAGTTGAGATGAATGAAAAAATGGTGGGTGTGTCGATGGAATTAAGAGTTTCCAACAACCACGACAATGGTGGTTGTGTGCAATGAAAAAAATGATATTTTCGTAATATATTTGAAAAATTTGTTCATAATGGTCTTTGTGTTGTTTTTTTTAAGGTAATTGTGAAGTTGTAAATATAGTTATTGTTGAAAGATAAAAAAAAGATAGAAAGTTAGTTTTGCAAAAATAAGTTTAAGTGAGTTAAACTTGCAATTGAAGATAAATTTTAGGTCAATTTTACAAATGCTCCAAGATAATACTTACCTTGGAATCACCTTTTTAAGCAAAATTTTATAAAGTTTTCAAATCTTAAAAACAACAAACAAAAAGTTGTACATTTATTGTAAATCTCAAAACAACCATTGAAAATTTTAAAACAATGGTAAATTACCATCAAATTTCAAGAACCACTAAAATTCTCAAAAAGCACTAAAAACAAAAATTACCAGTTTTATAGCTCATGACTTTTTTTTTATTTACAAAATAAACTATTAGAAAAATATTATAAACCATAAAAATTTCAAAAATTACAAAAAATCGAAACCATATAAACAAAAAAATTTAAAATTTTTAGATTTCATGTTATTTTTCATATTTGCAAAAGCAGAAAATGAGAATAAAAGAAGAAAAGAAAGGAAGAAAAAAAAGAAAGAAGAAACAAAACTTGCATTGGAATAATTTTTTAAACCAAAATTTATGATACGTTTTAGGATAAATTTGTTTATATATGAAGTGTAAAAAGGTTATGTCAAGATTTGTAGTTGATTTGGTTAAATTTACTTCCTTGCACATGTCTCAAAAAGTGGGCATAAATATACAAGTTTCATTGCAAACTTTTTTAAAAATTCTGCATAAATATTTATTTTTACAATTTCCAAATTTTTTTGTATTTCGTTTTACTCAGTATAAAAAATACAAAAAATTAAATTATATATGTACAAAATCTACCAAAAGAAAAAACTATAAAAGTCAAAATCCTGTATCTAGAAAAATCCAAAAAAATCCAAATAAATAAAAATTCTAAAAATCAAAATTGTAGAGCTAAACAAAATCCACCAAAATAAAAACAAAAACAACCAAACCCTAAAAAAATCAATTGAAAATGAAAACATTATAAATAAAAACTAAACTTAAAAAATACACGAAAAATAAAAAGACTAAAACCTAGATCTAAACAAATCACTGAAAATAATAAATATCGAAAGAATACATTCCAACAATGATGTTGGGTTCGACAGCACTACGCTCGGCGATGACACTAGGTTTGACGGGGGCACTGGACTTAGCAGAAGAGCTACGTTTGACGGGGGTGTTGGACTTAGCAGAAGCGCTAGGTTGGACAGGGGCATTGGACTTAGCAGAGCCGCTAGGTTGGACGGGGGCGCTGGGTTCGATAGGGGAGTTTGGTTCGATAGGGATGCTCGGTTCATTAGTGTTGGGTTCGACGGAGATGGTCAAAAATCGACGTAGATGGTCAAATCTCGACGGCGTTGGCTCCTTCTTCGACAGTTGTATGCGAGTGGAACATAACTATGGAGTGTTGCGGTGGTGGTATGCAAGTGAGGCGGTGGCGGTATGCGAGTGAGACAACAGCGGTATAGGAGTGAAGCGGCAGCAATTTTCAAATGTAAAAATGAAGATTAGAGGCTCCCAATTTTTATTTAGACCAAAATTATGGTAATATTTAGGATTAATTTCTTTATATATGAAGAAAAATAAAGTTTAGTTAGGTTAATGAACTGTAATTTTTAGGTTTGCAAAAGCTTTCGAATAAATGTGTAAATTTTGATTTGGTCAAATTTTCAATTTGTGCACAGTTTTATAAAAATTTAATCAAATCAATTGAATCTCGTTTAATTGAATATAGTTTTATATTTTGTGGATATTTCTTACAATGTCTGTTTTATATTTAAATTAAAGTTTTTCTTGCATATTTTTTTAGAAATCTACGAAATCCCAAACGCTGTACTAATAATATTTACTAAATACGAAAAAGCTATAAATGTGTTTATAAATTTGATAACATATGTAATTAAATACATAACTTAAATAATTTGTATTAAAATTTTGTAAATCTAAACTTTAAAACTTATATAATGATATCTTAAATCGTAACATGAATTCTCTTCTAAACTATTGAAACTTATAACACATGATAACACAACTATTAAACATTTGATTATATCTAAACTATTAAGATTAAATTTGACTTGGGTATATTTTTTATTTCTTTTGAATTTTGTTAATAATCAAAATTATAAATTGATATAATTGATGATTTTAAGTTGATTTGGTTGGATTATTGATCTTTGAGGTTTTAAACCAAAAAAACTTGCTATAAGTGCACAAGCAAGCGCAATAGTACTTAGATATCGAATCCAAAAGGACCAATTGTTACTGTATAATTCTCCTAATAAACAACTTTGCTAAGAAGAAAAATATAAAAGTTTAATAGGCAAATATCTAAATGGCAAAAATTTATATTGATGTAAACTTATGATATGAAAAATGCTAGGTTTAAGAAATTTACACGGAATCAATCTCGATAATTGGGTTTCTATTGGGGATTTTATTAAGTATCGTCTAGAATTTAGAACACGACTATATAGCTAGCCAACTGTAGTTGTACTAAACTACTATGTCTAATAATTTATCCTTCTAAATTATCGTTTGAATTCAGATTCATAAACACACATTATTGTTCAAGTTCTAATATGTTCACGAACTGCCTTAACATCAGCTTTCGCTGGTTAAGTTCAATTTGCTCATTTAGATTCTTTTCAGAAAACCTATCAACACTTTTGATGCATTTGATTAATTCAAATATCATAGTCTAATTGATTAAGTTAGACTAAGCAATAAGAACAACCTAAATGAATATCTAGATGAAAATCCTAAATTCTAGTACTTTAATCTAACGATTCCTGAAATCCTTTTGAAAATCCTAAAACCTAACTAGAGATCTACTCAGACATAAATAACGATGAACAAATCATAATCAAATAATACTATTGAGTGAATAAAAAGTCAAATGTTTAGAAATCTTTTCAATAAAGTGTGAAGTCAGCATTTCTTTTTCCAAATGCTTACAAGTGAAAAACCAAAGAAATTGTAAAGAAACTAAAGTTTAGCCCTGGCTGAAAATCCGTTTAAATAGTTGCATAGTCGAATTAAGTCAAATCAGAGTTAGATTGTGCCAAATCTGGGTCCAAACCATTTTTTTTCGTGGAACAACATTTGACTATTTTTACGAAAACTGGTATAATGTTTGATCGAATTATTGGATTGAGTTCACTTGCAACTGAAAGCTAAATCGTTCCTCTATCTTATGATAAATCATTTCTCTAAAATTACTCTTTTTCATCTAATATGACCTAAAACCTATAAAGATTCATAAAAGACTAAACATACTCGACAAAAAATCAAAAACACTTGCAAAAAAATAGTTAAAACATGTCAAAATCACAACACATCAATTCTCCAGACTTAGATCTTTGTTTGTCATCAAACAAGACATAGAGTTTAAGTACAAAAAGAAAGTTAAAAGTGCAAAAACCCACATAACCTTTAGAACGATGCATCAATTCCAACTATGTAATCCACATCAAGCAACATCAATCTTAGACAAACACTTCCATGTACATTGCCATAAGCTCAACAACCATACCAAATAAAATCTACAACCATACCAAATAAAATCTACAACCATCCTGAAAAATCTAAAATCACCTTGCTAACCCCTAATAAACTATAGCATGCACTCACATCAAGGGAGTATCGATCAAAGAACCTTTAAAACTCATCCCTCTTGTGTTCCTTTTATTTATTTATTTTCAACTTATAGTTCTTTTCCTCTATCTTTTCTCACTTCTTTAGGATCGACTTCTTCCTAATTTTATAGGGTATCATTGTATTTTTTTTTATCAAATCCTTCCATTAATGTTCGACATAGCCCTACTTTTGTAGGGTATATGTTTTTATCGATCATCTTGTGAGACAATTTCCATGAGATCTAAAGGATGCGGCTTTATGCCCTGATCGAGATTCAATTCTACTTAAATCACATCTAATTCAACATAAGGGGTCTTCACAATTGAAGGGAAGAGAGGGAAGAACTGTACATTACCACACAGAAGGGTGAATCTAGCTCAATGTATACCAAACCCTATAATGAGAAAATTAAATTCATTCGGGTTGGAGTTAGCATTGGATTATTCGAATTCTCAATTGGTATGGTTTGCCTCGGTAAGTTGATATGCTTATAGGTTTCCATTCAGGCAAGTATGATCTAATACCATAATCTTCATTCAGGACTTCTTTGATCACGTCCTTGTCTACACAATAGACTATTGCTCTTGCTATCAATAGATTGTTGGGAAAGATAGTAGTACAGGAGACAGAATTTGAAGACTTTGCCTTAGGTACAACTTTATAGAAGATCTTGTTGTTGATGTTGGTGAAGCTTACCTTCTTATTTGGCAGATCCACAACATCTCCCACTGTGGCTAATAAGGATCGTGCAAATATCAATGGTATCGTAGACCCTTCTCTCAGCTCAAAAACCTCAAAATCAGTAGGAATAAGATAATTTCCTACTCGAACTAGTAGATCGAGGATCTAACCTTGTAGAGTTTGGAATTAGGAGTTACCAAACTCTATTGGCATGTGAGAAGGTGTGACGCCAAAAAGTTGTAGCTTTTGCTGCAAGCATTGCCGATATTACATTCACACACGAATTAGAGTGCATAAACAGTGATCAAAACCAATCCCAACAATAGAACATGGAAATTAAAACTTCCTTAGATCACTTAACTTAGACAGTTTCTTCATTGTTATGCTTGGGTTCCTTGCCTAGTTATAGAAGTCCTCTATCTCATCATCCGTTTCTTTGCAAAACATTGAAGAACAGACGTAATGGATGAATTTGACAAGCATCCTAATGGATGAATTTGACAAGCATCCTCAAATGACGTACCAGGAGACGATCTTCTTGCCATATTTTTGAAACAAACCAAATTTTCAGCACTAATGGGTGGCAAAAGAAGTCTATGTGAAATAGAAAACGGTGTTCGGGACTTGTAGACGTCCTCATGGCATGCACATTGTAGATGTTTCCCAAATTGATTTCCTTGGGATTGGATCGATCTTGAAACAGTTTGCAAATTTTTATGTTATTAAGAATCTATCGATCTCGCTGTTAGGCAGATTAATCTACGAATTTGCATCCAAATATCTCTCTTCTTTTTTGGAATTAACTTCATCAACATCATTTCTAATAACTTTTTGGGTTGGAAAGACTAATTAAGAGGGTAGATTTGATCATGAAGATTCGCAACATTGGTGCTCTTATAGGAAATGTTTGGCTGCTTTCTATAGTTTGTGCCGAATAAATTGCCCTAAAATTGCTGCCCTGTTCCAACGTACCTTACATCAATTTGATCATTGATATCACTCCCCATATTTCTTGAAGAAGTATTCATCCCCTCAACCTCGTCACGGAAACGAACCAATTTCAGGTGCTCCCTTTTCAAAACCATGTCCATTTTTTGATCGTGCTCATCGATCCTCTATGATTCCTGGCTCATGACATTCCTATGCCTTGTATCAAACTCTGGGAAATGATTGCTGTTACTAGCTGCCAAGTTGTTGATCACAGCGTAGGCCTCATCAATCTGTCTGGTTATAAAGTCTCCATTACTAGCAGTGTCAAATGCCATCTAAAAATTATGTTCGATACCACAGTAAAAGTTGCTCAAAAGATTCGGCTCACTGATTCCATGATGAGGGTAGTCTCTTATATACTCTCTGAACCTCTCACATGTTTCATGAAAGGATTCTACACCAACTTGCTGAAAGTTCGAAATCTTGTGTCTCAGAAGGTTGGAACTAGACTTGGTGAAGAAATGGTTCAAGAACGCATATTTGGTCTCATCCCAAGTCGTTAGAGATCCTAGAGCTAAATGCTTCAACCAACGAATTTCCTTATTTGCCAGATAAAATTTGAAAAAGTGCACATTAGGTGATGGCACTTCATTTGCCTTGATCATGCTACAAATCTCCTTAAAGTCTTGATATGATCTGTGGAATTTTCAGAAGGTAATCCATGAAACTGATTGTGCTTCACCGAAGCAATTATTTGTGGCTTAATCTCAAAATCATTCCTAGAAATTGGAGAGGGCCTAATCGCAGATCGATTGGCAACATCTAGCATGTCATAATCTCCTAGAGTACGACGACCACCAGTCTGATACAGTCTCCTTTGGTTGGCTTTAGCTCCATGCACATTGGGTTCTAGTAACTGAGCTTGATTATCCATATTGTCAAGACTATCAGCCATTTTGAATTATCTCAACTTGGATTTTCTGTTTCCCTTTCTAGTCTCATGAGTTCCTCGTAATCCAAAATAATGAGATTGTCAGACCCTTTGATTCTGGTCATACAATAAAAACACATAAGAAAAAGAAACAGTATATATTAGTAACAAGATTTCTTAGACAAAATATTAATCCTAAACTTATAGACAATGTTATTTGTCCTCGATAGCGGCACCAAAAAATGATATCTCAGGTTTTAACTCAAAGAACCTTGCTGCAAGTGCGAAGACAAGCGCAATAGTACTTACAGATCGATTCCACATGGACCAATTGTTGCTCTATAATTCTCGGAATAAAGAACTTTGCTAAGAAGAAAAATATAAAAGTTTAATGGGAAAATATCTAAATGGTAAAATTTTTATTGATGTAAACTTATAATATGGAAAACGCTAGATTAAGAGAAATTAACAGGAAATCAATATCGTTAATTGGGTTTCTATTGGGGATTTAATTAAATATTGTCTAGAACATATAACATGACTATCTAGCTAGCCAACTGTCGGTGCACTAAACTACTATGTCTAATAATATATCCTTGTAAACTGTCGTTTGAATTCAGATTCCTAAACATGCATTCTTATTTAAGTTCTAATATGTTCACGGATTGCCTCAACATCGGTTTTCGTTGGTTAAAGACAATTTGCTCATATATGTTTTTTTTCAGAAAACCTAACAACACATTTGATGCGTTTGATTAATCCTAATATCATAGTCTAATTGATCAAGTTAGACTAAGGAATAAGAACAACATAAATAAAGATCCAAGTAAAAACCCATAATTCTAGTACCCTAATTTAGCGATTTCTAAATTTTTTTTAAAGTCCTATAATCTAATTAGGGATCTACTCAAATATAAATAATTATGAATAAATCATAATTAAATGATAGAATTTCATAAATAAAGAGTCAAAGATTTAAAAATATTCTCAATAAGGTGTGGAGTCATGATTTTTTCTCCCAAAATGCTTACAAGTAAAAAAGCCAAAGAATTCTTAAATAAACGAAAGCTTAGCCCTAAAAATGGCTGAAAAACATTTAAATAGTTCAACGTTGAATTAGGTCAAATCGGGGTCGGATTAGATCAAATCTGGGCCAAATCATTTTTTTCGGTGCAACATCATTTGACTGTTTTGAGGAAAACTAGCATAACTGTTGATCAAACCGTTGGATTGAGTTCAAACCACTGGCAACTAAAAACTAACTCGTTCCTCTATCTTGTGGCTAAGGTTGATTGATCCAACGCTAGGAAGGTTTTCAAAGAGTGCCAAACATAAGATGTTTTCATCTAATATTACCTTAAACGTGTAAAAACTCATAAAAGACTAAACAATACTCATTCAAAACTCAAAAACACTTGAAAAAAAAAGGTTAAAATGTGCCAAAATCACAAGACATAAACTCCTCTAGACTTAGAACTTTTCTTGTTCTCAAACAAGACATAGAGATTAAGTACAAAAAGGAAGTTAGAAGTGCAAAAACCCACATAACTAATATATCATGGTATTTGCCAGTTTTTAACCATGGTATATGTCATTTTATCATCTTTTTATTGTTTTTCGGAGTCTTTTAGAGTATTTGCATGTTCTTGCACAAGTTTGGATGATTTGGAGTAATCGAGTCATTTGGGAGTTAAATTAAACGAAGAGGAAATCAAGGACGTATGAAGCATAATTTACTCAAGATTTCTCACACTAGTTTCAATAGACACCACGTCTGGTATCGATCGATACCCCATGCGATCCAAGTCTTACGATATTGCATCTTTGGTCCAGATTTATTGAGAAATTTAAGAATGCCTCATTTCGTGTTTTAAACTTTAAATATATCTATTTTTCGACATCAACAATTTTTAGGTTTTATTCATTGGAGACTCATAGAGAGATTTTTTCTAAAGATTTTGGGGAGGAAATTCAGAACCTCCGTTCATCTGGGAGAAAAGTTCAAACTTTTTATTATCTTTTATCAGCTTCTGTTATGCATTATTTTTTATTCATGATGTTTGTTTCAATCCCTATGTATGAGTAGTTTGTTTGTGAGGTTTAGGGATGTTCAAAGGTTAAAGATGAATTATTAGATTAGATAGAATGTTAGTATAATCACATAGTTCTTCATTTAGATCATTTTAAACGCTAATTCTAGTTTGATCGCCTAGAATTTAGAATTTAAGTTAATCGATAGATATAAAAGTAATATCGATTTCCTGACCTCTCTTAGATGAGAAAATTACCTAGGTGCAAAGAAATTTGACTTAGAGATTTTGTGAACAATCGAACTTGAACTTTAATACAAGAAAAAGATAATGAAGCTTCTGGAAGCAAGGATCATTTATGCTATCTCAGACAACTCTTGGATCAGTCTTGTTTATGTTGTACCTAAGAAAGGAGGGATCACTATAGTGAACAATGAGAATGATGAGTTGATTCCCATGAGAACAATACCTGGGTATAGAATGTGCATCGATTACAAGGAATTCAACGCTGCTACAAGGAAAAACCACTTTCCATTGCCATTCATCGATCAGATGTTGGAGAGGTTGGTAAACCATCCATATTACTACTTTTTGGATGGATATTCAAGGTCCTTCAGATTCCTATACATTCGAAAGACCAAGTGAAGAAAATATTTACATGTCCCTATGATACTTTCGCATACCGCATAATACCATTTGGACTATTTAACACAACAACAACCTTCCAAAGGCGCATCACTACAAGAAAAAGTCATTTTGCCAATCCAATTTGCGACCACATTTGTGGTCATAAATTTTGCGACTCGGATGCCACGTCTTTGTGACCAATTTGCGATTACACAAATGTAATCGCATATTGGTTGTACTCTTGGGAATAAAATCCGTAGTCGCATATTTGTCATAATATTTAACCAAACTGTGACCAATATGCGACCAACTTGAGACTAGGGTTCGTACTCGCTATTCAGTCGCAAATTTGCGACCAGATAGCGATTGCATGTGGTAGATCCATATTGTGCTTGCAATTTGGTCGCAAACTTTGAGACAAAAATGTGACCATGTTGGGAGTGGCACTTCAGTCACAAAGTGGTGGCGAAACGACAACATGAAAACATGTGTGAGGTACGTATACCTACAAATAAGAGACCACACTACATTGGTCGCAAAATAGTCACAAAGTAGTGGCAAAATCTTATATTTATATGCTCTCATGTGTCTTCTCTCATTTGTAGAATCAAAAGTAAAAAAACTTCAAACATGTGGGGGAATTACAATAATTCGAGAGATTGGATGTACAAAAGGATTGATAACCAAATAAGAAATATATCGGTGGAATTTGCACAAAGCATAGATCAGTTCATCAATTTTGCAAGTAGTCAGCCAATATCTCAAAGTAGTTGTGGTAAGTTTTTTTGTCCTTGTATTAATTGCAAAATTGATAAATTTCTTCCGGGACGCAAAATTTGGAATCATCTGCATAGACGAGGATTTATGCCAAATTATTATGTTTGGTATAAACATGGAGAAGAACTTAATGTTGAGTTAGGCACAAGTAGTCGTTGTGATAATGTCCATAAAAATTAGAGAGGTACATGTGGTACTAGTAAAAAAATAATAGGTACATCCGGTAATAGATATGTTGAAACGGTGACGGATGCATTTCGTGAGACTACGACTGATGAGTAGTATAATCATCACATGGAAGAACCTAATTCAGAAGCACAAAATTTTTACAACATGTTAGAAGGTGTCAAAAATCAGTTGTATGATGGTTGTTATGAAGTACATTCACAATTATATTTAGCTGATCGGTTCACGAACATTAAGTTTGATTTTAATCTTGCTGAAAATGCATGGACTCCTGGGTGGAGCTATTTACTGAATATTTGCCCGAGGAGAATTAGGCAACGAGTTCATTTTACAAAACCAAAAAATGATGCAAAATTTAGGGCTCCCATTTTATACAATTGACGTGTGTATTCACAATTGACGTGTGTTTTCAAAATTATATGATCTTTTGAAAAGAAGATGAAAAATGGGAAAAATGTAAATTTTAAGATTCATCCCGATATAAACCAAGTGAGGGTAGGACGAGAATACCTTTCAGTCGTATGTGGTACTTTTCAGTCGTATGTGGTACCTTTCAGTCGTATGTGGTTTTTTTAAGGGAAAGCATGCTTTGAATAACTATCCACCACAATCATTGACAAGCGAACAATTTTTATACGAGCGAATAAAATATGTCAATCCTTTAAGAACATCTGACTACGGTGGAAACGGTCATGAAACAAAATAGGAAGGATATGGAAGTTGGCATAATTGGCACAAAAAAACATATTTTGGGAGTTGTCGTATCGTACGGATATTAACCTATGACATAATATTGATGTGATGCATATAGATAACATCATAAATTTAGTTATGAATGTCAAAGATAAATAAAAAGATATAGTTAAGTCAAGTTTGTACATTGCAAAGTTTTGCTTTCGAAAAGAGTTGCACGTAGATGGTCAGGGTAATGCTCCATTTCCTATATTTAGATTGATAATAAAGCCAAAAAATACTTATTGGAATGTATCAAAAATGAGGTTAAATTTCCAGAAAGCTATGCAGCAGAGTTAGCAAATTGTGTGGATATGGATGTAGTAAAGTTTTTGGGCATGAAAATCTATGACCGCCATGTTTTTATGAAGAGGCTTTTTGTCTTTTATATTTGCAAAACTTTAAATTTTTTTTTTATCTCGCATTATCAGGTATATACAATTAAACATATTTTATTTTTGACATATTTCTAATAATAATAATTGCATGTATTAATTACTTTATTCAAATTTGAGTAATACAAGGATTGGAAGATTTTCCGCAATCTATGCTCCAGATCATTGCAAAAAAGTTGTGTCCAGATTCTGAAGAAAAATATAGTTATAATTTTATGCAATTTGGAGAAGATTTTCCCACATGCATTTTTGACGTCATGGAGCAGCTATCTATACATCTGTCATACGAAGCTGAATTGGGTGGATCTGTGCAATATAGATGGATAAATCTATTTGAAAGGTTTTTAAAAAAATTGAAAAGCAAGATGAAAAACAAACGATATGCTGCATGGTCGATTGTTGAATCATATGTGAATGATGAGATATCTTACTTCTCAGAGCATTACTTTGCTACCCATATATGTACCAAAACGAGATAGTTACCGTAAATTATTATGTATATTAATTATTTTATTTATATGTTTCACTTTTCATGCTGAATTATGTGTAATCTATATATCTACTTGATTCGATCAAGGTGACGTCTCTGTGTATCCGGATCTTGGAGTGCCGGATATATTTACTCATATGGGTCATCCAAGTGGTAAAAGTAAAGAAATATGGCTATCTGAAAAAAAATACAAATATGCACATGCATATGTTTTGCCAAATTGTAAATATTTTCGTCCACTTAAAAATTTATTATGAAATTTTTTTAAATTTATTACATTACAATTTCATTCTAATTAGCCGATGTATATTACAATTTCATTTAATTTTATATAATGTTTGAAGATCAAATTCGTTGTACGTATCCATATCTTTTGAAATATGACATTTCATCAAAAAGAGAGCAAGAATTCCATATATGGGTTCGAGATTATGTATGTATATAATTAATATTTATATGTAGTTTTTATTTTTTACAATTTTGAAATACTAATTAATGAGTATATATATATGATCATAGTTCAATGGAAGAACTTCAACAGATGCACGAGCCTTTCCGATATGGGCTTAAGAATTAGTGCAAGGTCCGATGAACAAAGTGACAACTTGAGCGATCTATTTTACAAGAGGTTATGTGTTGCACAAGAAGATACATGGACACAGAAGAAAGATATGTAACTACGATATTTGTGTCAAATGAGAAAATTACTCAGATGCATCTGATAAAGCTGATTTTTATGGGATTTTAACAAATATCATTCAACTTGAGTATGTTGAACTCTTAAATTTGAAGATCATGCTTTTTAAATGTGAATCGTACGATCTTATGCTTTCCAAAGGCACTCGAAAGTCAAAAAAATGGCGTCGTTGATATCTTATAATCCGAAAAATACTACAAATATGAGCCATTTATTCTTGGTATATAAATAATTTCTACATAACTAATTATTAAGTAATATTCATTTATATATTACATATATTTATATAAATTTATTTATATAATTAACTAATTTACGTTTCATTATGATGTACCATAACCTCTCAAGCAGATCAAATTTGTTATATTCTTTATCTGCATACCAAATCATCATCAAAACAAACATGGCTTAGTGTTCTTAAAGTTAATCTGAGATCTAATATTTTGGAAAACTACAAAACAAAGACGAGATCATGCAACAAGAAAATAATGAAGAGGTAAAGGTTGTTGACGAGATTGAAGTGGATCACTTGGTTGATAGAATTAAGCAAAGCGAAGAAATTAATTTCGACGTTGGAGATACCAAAGTAAGAGATGAATTTCAATGTAATATTTCATTTTCAGATGACGATTATAACGAAGAGATATAATATATTTTACTTATAAAAATGATATTACAAACTTGTGCAAATGTAAAAGCTATATTTTTCTATAAACATTTATGTACA
Source organism: Pugionium dolabratum (assembly GCA_018901945.1). Lineage (NCBI taxonomy): Eukaryota > Viridiplantae > Streptophyta > Magnoliopsida > Brassicales > Brassicaceae > Pugionium > Pugionium dolabratum. The sequence continues at coordinate 27,830 of JAEVFF010000571.1, read as the reverse complement.
AAACTCTCAAAACAATACCACACGTGTCATTCTTCTGTCCGTTCTCCATTTTCACCAAATCTCAAATTTTCAATCCCTAATTTGTCTCTCCAGATCACACCGTCTAGCAATGTCGAAAAACTTGGAACAACGACAACTCGGGCAACTCTTTTTCATTGGCCATTCAGAACTTCTTATAGTTCTTATTACCAATTTTTTTAAGATGTGGTCGCAAATTGGTTGTTATTTAGCGACCATTTAATAAAAATTACCATATAGTCGCAAATTGGTCGCTATTTTTGCGACCAATTTGAGACCACATGACATTTTTTGCTACGTAGTCTCAAACTGGTCACATAAGTAGCGACCAATTTACAACTACATGAAATTTTTTTACTAGATGGTCGCAAATTGGTCGCTATTTTTGCGACCAATTTGTGACCAAAAGTGTATTTTTACATGTTTGTTATATATTTTTTATATTTAAAACTTATAATTTCAATCTTAGGTATGTACAAATCATTATAAGTCTAAAAATATAAACAAAAACATAAATATGTTGTACTAAATTTATTAAATATATAATGTTTATATGAGTATTATATCAGGTTAATGAAATATGTTAAGTGTTTTGGTTTAATGATATATAAAATTAGAAAATGTGTATTTAATAATTGAAGTTTATACAACTCATAATTATGTAATTAATCTCATATAATTCATAAAGGGTTTAGGGTATTATTTGTGATTAATTTGCCACCACATTGCAATTGCATGAAAAAATTACATATCTGCTCGTAAATTAGTCGCTATTTTGTAACCAATTTGTGACCAAACCGTATTTCTAATACGTAATGTGGTCACATTTTTGTGACCATTTTGCGACCACGAGGTATATTTCACGAGTGGTCGCAAGTTGGTCACTTTTTTATGACCAGTTTGCGACCACACCTACAATTAAATGGAGACCACCATTAAATTTTGGAGGGCGATGAAAGTTTCCGAAAACTTTCAAATCTCTCCATTTATTATCTGGTCGATAATCGGTCACAAATTTGCGACCAATTTGTAACCACCAATTATTTGGGAGGGGGAAATTTGAAACTTTTTGCGAATTTCAATTCCCTCCCCCCCGAATTTGTGAGTAATTTGCGAACACATAATAAATTAGTCATTTTGTGACCAATTTGCGACAATATCTGTGGCCGGAAATATAGCCTATATATACGTTGCCTTCTTTTTCTCATTTCACAATTCCAAAAATCTCCAAACAATTTCAAACATTTTCAAACACTTTCCCAAACCCTTCCCAAACTTCTCAAATTTCCTAATAGCGAGTAACGGTAGATCGATTAGCGGCCGTGAAAGAAGACAAAGCATATCGTCTTCCAGCCATAACCCATTGGCCTACTCTAATCCGTCACCCACTGCTTATAGAGCAGTATCCCGCCTTCCTCCCCAATACACCTTCACCCACACTCGGTGCCTGAAACCGAACTGTGTCATCGGTTTCAAGAATCCAAGAACCATGAAAAAGAATGAGGTTCTGACTTCCGAAACAAAAACAGAGGAACAAACTATCACATTTGAAAGTTTGTTACAAACTCCGGGGAAGGAACTGTACTTGACTTTAATGTCCCCAATGCCGGCGCCAAACACCACGTGGTTAGTAGTTTTTTTATCAATTATCTTTTTTTTTGAAAATTGATAATATTAAATAATAAATATAAAATATATTATAAATATTTAATTAAAAATAATTAACATTAATTTAAAATTAAATATTTATAAATTTTTTATTTTAAAATACTTATATTTAATATATTTAATTTATTAGGTTTGACCGGGACAAAAGGGTTATAACCCATCAAATTTCAAAAATTTTGAAAAAAAAATTTGACGTCCCCTACTATTGTTGGACAGTCGTGCCAACTGAACGACAAAAAAATATTTCATTGAATTTACGGTGAGTATTTTTCTTGATTTATTATTATATTTAATTATTATTCTATTGATAATAAATTATTAATTACTAATATTACTAAAATTTAAATTTTGCAAACGGTCGTACATCTGGGATCTTGTGATCACTTTGGTGGTACGAGAAGAATTTGAATATGTCTGTATTAGATGCATAAAAGAAATGGTGAGCACGGTTCATACAACTAGCAAACGTCTGAGGTGGATTTTCCCTAGTCTATACAAAACAATGACACACTACTCGGAAAAAAAAACGACGAATGAGAAGAGTAGCAAATTCTCCAATAATCGGAACTCATCTCGGGATAACTTTGGTCCGCACAAATATTTATCGGGCCGAAAATCTTATATCTAGATTCAACAAAAAATGGTAAATAATTTAAATTACAAAATTTAAATTTAAATTTCATTGTTTCTTTATTTATAATATTTTCAAAAAATTAGGTAAATAATTTGGGATGACCGGTCTCTATTGGAGAACTATTTATAAAACTCACACTCGGGAAGATAGGACGTATGTTGATTTGAAGGCCAAACAAATCGGTGAATCATACGAAAGAAACACCCAAGAAAACTTGCGATCGTTGACGTGGATCTTTGTGAAACATCTGATGGTACTTTGCGCCGATTAGAGCTGAACCAAGGTGAAATGAATGAAATATTCATTAAGGTATATATAGTTTAATTTTTTTAATGTTTATTGTATTTTATTTTGATATATTTACTAATTTATGTTTTTTTAAAAATTTTTTTTAGTCTTGTATTCCGGATGATAGAAGACATCCTTAGTGTCTTGGTAGTGTTAACAGGATTCACGGTTCAGGCAGACGCATAGATAACTTCGGATCAACATCTTCCAATTTCGTTGCGTTTCAAGAGCAACTTCTCACCGCGTATCGTCAAATTGAAGAACAACTTGCACAAAATGCTCGTATGGAAGCAGCAAATGCTCGTATGGAAAAACGAATTTTACAACTTGATGAAGAACGAAGACAATTTGAATAACGGAATCAAGATCAACAAAACTGCATGGAGAGATTGGAGATGCTTGTCACCTACTTCTAATGAACGGATTTCGGATTTACAACATGTATGCGAGACAATAATACACCGAACATGACGCCACCTGGACCGTCAAATGCATCGGATTTTTAATTCCGGCTTTCCGATAACAGTTAGTTTATTTTTATTTTTTATGTAGTTCCAATTATTATTTGAATTTTATAATTAATGAAATTTTAGAATTTTCTTTTAATAATTTTATTTATATTTTAATTATATAAAATTAATAATTAATTAATTAATTAATATTAAAAATAGTTAATTTATTATCAAATATTTAAATTAGTTAACTAATTGTTATTAATAATAAAAAATTAATAATTAATATAAATAAATAATATTTTATTAAATTACAGATTATTTAAAATTTTAAAATTTTATTATTTTAAAATAATTTATATAATAATTTATTATATAAATTATCTTTAAAAAAATATTCATCCGCGGTCGCATATTGGTCACACTATTTGTGACCAATTTACCTCCGCACTGTTTACATACAAAGCGTTATCGCAAATTTGTCACAATTTTTTTTTGACTAATTTACGACCACATCAAAAATTATAGTATGGTCGCAAATTCGTCAAAATATTTGTGACCAATTTGTGACCACACTGTTCACTAAAACAACCATATTTGCAAATCGGTCACAAACATTTGTGACCAATTTATAACCATAATGTTTTCTAAAAAATACCCGTAGTCGCAAATTGGTCACAATTTTTCTGGCCAATTTGCGACCACTTTTATAATTATTTTATTTTATGTTTTTTATAATTTTAAATTTTACGTTATATTTTTTCAAAATAGTTGCAAACTGGTCGCAAAATTTTGTTATCAATTTGCGATCACAGTTTTTGTGACCAAAACGTGGTCGCAAATTGGTCAGAAATTTTGTAACTTCTTCTGAGTGACAAATTAGTCGCAAAATAGGTGACCACGTTATAGTCGCTAATAGGTCGCAAAATATATAACTATTACCATGGTCACAAAATAGTCGCAAATTTGCGACCAATATGCGACCACAATAATGGTGGTAAAATGGTCGCGAATAGGCGATTAGGGATCATTTTGTGGCCACTTGCGTGGTCGCAAATCGGTTGTTTTCTTGTAATGCATGATGGCTATCTTCACAAGACATGATAGAAGATAACATGGAAGTGTTTATGGATGACTTTTTGGTGTATGAATCATCGTTCAAATGCTGTCTAGACAATTCGTGCAAGGTACTTGAGAGGTTTGAAAAGAAACACTTGCTTTTAAGTTAGGAAAAATATCACTTTATACTCAAGGTTGGCATAGTTCTTAGGCACAGAGTTTTTGAAGCACGTATTGAAGTTGATAAGGCTAAGATCGACGTTATGACGAGTCTGCAGCCGTTGACTTCAGAGAAAGAGATTCGTAGTTTTCTTGGTCATGCTGGCTTTTATAAGAGATTTATCAAAGATTTCAATAAGATAACCCACCTACTCACATTCATATTATGCAAAGATAAAAAATTTGGTTTTTCATCTAACTGTCTTGTTGCTTTTGAGACGATTAAGCAAGTATTGGTTAGTGCTCCAATTGTGCAATCTCCAGACTGGGATTTACATTTTGAGGTGATGTGTGACACTAGTGGTTTCGCAGTTGGAGCAGTTTTGGGTCAAAAAAAGGACAAAAAACTTCATGCTATTTATTATGCCAGTAGGTCATTGGATGACAAAGAAATTATGCTACTACAAAAAAAGAGCTGCTCGTAGTAATGTTTGTTTTTGAGAAGTTTTGGTCGTATTTGGTTGGTTCTAAGGTCGTGGCGCATACGGATGACTCTGCTTTGAAGTATCTGATGCAAAAAGGATGGTAAACCTCATCAGTTGCGTTAGATTCTCTTGCTGCAAGAGTTTGACATTAAGGTTAAAGATAAAAAGGAGTTGAGAACGGCATAGTAGACCATCTTTCAAAGATTATGATCGAAGAAAATTCCCTGATAGATAACAAATTTCCTGAGAAAAGCGTTTATATGATCGAGGCAAGGATTTGACGTCTAGGTGTGGTGTCGACCGACACAACCGTTGGTGTCGATCGATACCCAATCTATGACTAAAAACGGTAAAAGATGATGATTTTTGGACAGAATTCAATGCTGTAGCGAGTGCCACTACTTATACGCAACCATGTTTTCATGATATTGCCAGTTACCTCGCTGTAGAAAAGAAACTTAATGAGTTTACGAGATATGCTAAAAAAATGTTTTTGCGCAAAATCCGAAGATATTTTTGTGATGAACCATATTTGTACAAGCAGTGTTCCGATGGGATTTACCAGAGATGTATGTCAGATTCAAAGGTTAAAAATTGTATCATTGCTACGACTGTACTTATGGTGGTCACTTTTCCACATTCAAAACTGTCTCAAAGGTTTTGAAAGTAGGATTTTGGTGATCGACGATGTTCAAAGATGCTCACAGGTATATTTAGCAGTGTGATGCGTGCCAGAAGAAAAGAAAGATTAGTAAGCAACATGAGATGCCATAAAATTTCATCTTAGAGGTTGAGCTGCTGGCGCATCAATTTTATGGGACCATTTTCTCCATCATATGGAAAAAATATATCTTAGTTGCAGTGAATTACATCTCTAAATGGGTTGAAGCGATTGCTAGTTCAACAAATGATGCATCAGTGGTGATGAAGATGTCCAAGTCCATAATATAGAGTGGTGATCAGTGATGGAGGTTCTCATTTCATCAATAAGGTTTTCAAGAAACTACTGAAAAAACATGGTGCTTAGCATCGAGTGACAACTTCTTATCATTCGCATGACAAGTAGAAAATTGAAGTCTCCAATAGACAAATCAAAGAAATACTAGAAAAAGACATTTGAAAAAAACTAGCAAAGATTGGTCTGCAAAGTTAGATGATGCATTACAGACGTACAAAACCGCATTCAAAACACCGCTTGGCACGATACCGTTCCATCTGTTATATGGAAAAGCTTGTGCTCTTTCAGTTGAGTTGGAGCATAAGGAAGCTTGGGCAATAAAAATGATGAATTTGGCTCACACCGATATCCGGATGAACGCATTGTTCCATTAGCGGCTCCCCCAATTGCCTAAGTCCAAGATATAGTCAAGCTAATGACTGAAAACAAGCGATTAGTAGGAGGCAACCCACTTGTGAATGAGTACATATTTCAATTTTATATTTTGTTTTTGGTCTTTGCACATTTTTCTTTTTTTGTGTGAAAAAAGATGACACATCAGTGTCGATAGACAGATGCCCATATAAGTCTTTCTCTTTAAATACTCGCATCTCTCTCTATCCTCTTCCTTCCCCCTCATCCGAAATTTCCTCCTTTAAAACCTAAATTTGTGATTCTTCATAAGTCTCTCATTTCTAATCAAATTTGAATGATTCATGCGCTTATCTTGTGTGAATTTTTCATCCTCTATCCATTCTTATTACTAATTTACTTATTCGATTTCTAAGGGTATGTGCACGAAATATCCCAATTTCAGTCCAAAAATTTAGGGTTATGGTAGTTTAAAATTTATTTCTTTTGCTTGGATTTGTTGATGGAATCATGCCTCTTTAGGTTGTTAGAAGCAATTTTCACCCCTATTATTGAGTTTCTTTGTAAAATTTCTAGTTTTTTCAATTTTGTTTTCTAAAAATGGTATCTATGCAGATTATCAAAAAATTTGGGATTAACAACTGATGATTATGTTGTTATGATAACGACAATGTGCTGGAATCATGCTATTTTGGAATAATTTTGGTGTTGCATTTCACAAACTCGTTCTGACAACATTTCTGAGGTATGTTCTTTTATTTTGATGCTTTAGATGATAGGAAAAAATACATGACAGTCTATAGGCAAGAAACGAACCACTACGGAATGAGATGATCCACAGGTTGAGCAATCCCACAAGATTGGTATTTATTGCGCCCTCTCGATTTCAATGTCCAAATAAAGAAAAGATTAAGATCAAGGATCCCATTGGCAATTACGATCAACCGTTTGAGGAATTAGCATGTTTTGATGAGTGTTTGCGATGCGCAATACAGGAAACTTGTGATGGTATGACACCTTCTTCTACAATGTCTGGCTCGATGTCGAGATTTTACCTATCCATTTTGTTTATGATGAAGCAGTTCAGAAAATGGGAATCAAAGACGAGATTGTTGAATGCTTACAGAGAATAGGTTTGGGTACTATGGCAACAAAGTATCACAAGCTCTATCCAAATTTGGTCCAATAGTGTTTGGCCACATTGCGGGTTTATTATTCTAACAAAGCCATCATGCAGGCTTCTGAAGGCACTCTCACCGTTTTGGCCCATGGGACGCGGTATCATTTGCTTTTGTGTAGGTTACATCCTCTTTATAGGTTTAATGAGCATGGGAAGGTTGTGACTCTTCTTGAGAACTTCCCGAATGCTGATGTTTTTTGGTCTAAATTCGCTACTGAGACCTTAAACTCAAAGACTAGTACACAGTCAGATATCCATCATCCCGTAATTTGCTACTTGTGCAATATAATTGGAAATACGCTGTTATGTAAGAGTGACATGGGAAAGATGCGGGGGTAGGAGCTGATTGTCCTTCACTTTGTTGTTGGCCATTTGGTTGAGCATGACTATAGTTATGAATCTCCAGCCGAATATCAATACAATTTGGGTGTTGTGTTTGCTCATCATTTGGTAGATCTCAAGATGAAGCCTTTCAAGGATAAGAGCACAAGGAAGAAGGTTCAGTTTGTTGGGAGTTTATTTACCCCGATTTCTTAGTATTTCCAGATTTATCTATCCATTTCGAGGGTTAAGATTCAGGCCTCTTTTCTTGGTGAGGAGCATCTAAAGAGTTCTCTCATGCTCAAATTTGGTTGGCAGTACATGTTTCACACTAATAGAAACGAGTGTCTTATCCAAATATCTTAACGCGAGTACATTTCCATCGCTACACATCAAAACCTCTCTTTTCAGCCTCCCACGAGTCTTATGATTGTTGTACTTACGACTCGACGCCACCACGTAGTTTCATTTCAGGCTGCACTAACTGAGCACGAGGATGAGCCAGTTGGTGATTTTGCAGATTTTGCTGGAGATAGCACTAAATCTGCTTTGGAGTACCTTCTCACTGTGAACTTCGGTGAGTTTATTCCATCACATGATTCAGCATTTAATGATCAAGACTCTATAAACAGGTGGTTGGTTCCCAACAGTAAGAAGCAGATTTCTACGTTGGGGAAGCTATTGGCTGCCATTTCCTGCATACGTAGATCCGATGTTCAGGAGACTCGCGTTCCCCACTAAGAGCCGCTCCACCCACAACGGATACAGAGGCTGATGAGCCTTCTCGTAACTCTCGTTCTGGTAGTTCTACTCCTCCCGTCAAGATTTCTATCACGGTTATAACTTTCTATCTTTTTTTGTTTTTTATTTTGTTTTATCTTATGTCCTTATTTCTGCCATGTTGTCTTGATCACACTGGTGATAGTTTTGGTTAAGTCTAGGGGAGGAACATGCTTATGTTTAGTTTTTGTTGTTTTGAGTCATTTTTATGTTTTCTTGAGTCAGTTATCGATTTATTGAGTCAAAATTGTTTGGCAGCACACTCTTTGTCTTTGTTTATTGTGTTGACTATTTCATCTGAGTGACCATTATTGCATCAATCTAGATCCAACTAACGAAAATCCAAAAGCTGGCCAGTTAACTACAGACGTCTATATTTCCAACAGACTCCACAAAGCCTGAGCTAATTTCTGAGCTTTTCCTTTTATCTCATCGATGTGACTAATGTTTATAGAACTTGACTCCTTGTTCATACTTGACAAATGTAACCTGCGGAAAATAAAAAAGATAGTACTCCTCTCCTTGATTTGAAAAATAAATAATAATAATAAAAAATAGAAAAGATGAAATGATTTTCTTTTGAGTAAAAGGATAGGAACATTTCTCATGATCTTATTATTTTACTTTGAAAGAAATGATCACAAAAAGGTTGGAAGCGAGGTTAGGAAAAATTTCCGTGATACCATTATTCGCCGACACCTTTTCCAAAATAGAACGAAAAAGATAAGTTTGCGGGAGAGAAAGAGTACAATTTTTTTTAATGGTTTGTTTGTTATGGTATTGTACAAGAATGGTTTATTTGTTATGGTTTGTTCTTGGCATTGAGATTATATATGAGACTTAGCGATGAAGGCTTATGGACAATGTTGAGAGGTTGTGGGATTGAATCTAGGAAATTGCAATTACCTACGGAGAAGTACACGGTGGTTCAATTTAGAGTAGTTTTGTATCATGTAAATTATTAGTTGAGATGTAACTGTAGTGCTCTAAAGAGAAGGTGAGTTTCCTTATTTTCGAACCTCTTCCACATGTTTAGTTATCTATTTTTCTTAAGGGCAAGAAAATGTGAAGTATTTTTAGAACATATCAGAGTCTTTTATATTCTTTAATGATTTGTGCACGAATTTGGATGATTTGGAGTAATCGAGGTATTTGGGAGTCAAATTAAATGAAGAGTAAACCTAGGACGTATGAAATAGAATTTTACTCAGTATTCACACTAGTGTCGATCGATACCACATCTCGTGTCGATTGAAACCTCCTTCGATCTAAGTCTTCCGATATTGAATCTTTGGTCCAGATTTATCGAGAAATTTTATAATGCCCCAATTCTTGTTTTAACCTATAAATAGGTCTATTTTAGCCATTAGGAATTTTTAGGTTTTATTCACTGGAGATTGATAGAGAGATTTGTTTTATGGCTTTTGGAGGGACAATTCAGAAACTTCGTTCATCTGAGAGAAAAATTTAAACCCTTTGTATCTTTTATCAATTTCTACTATGTATTCTTTTTCATTTATGATGTTTATTGCAATCCCCATGTCTGAGTAGTTTGTTTGATAGGTTTAAGAATTTATAAAGGTTAAAGATGAATTGTTAGATTAGATAGATTGTTAGGATAATTACCTAGTTTTTCATCTAGATCGTTGTATACAGTAATTAGTTTGATCACCTAAAATTTAGTCTTTTAGGTTAATCGATAGATATGAAAGCATTATCTATGTCCTCACCTGTCTTAGATGAGAACATTATCTAGGTGCAAAGAAATTTGACTTGATTTTGTGAACAATCGAACATGAACTTTAATACATGCTAAAACTGATTGAATTTGCAAAACAATTTGGAATTTTTAGGTTTATATATAAATAATCTTTGCAACGGAAGTTTGTTGATTTGCAAATGTGTTTCGAGCTCAAGAATGGTTGTTTATTAAAATCTTAACAATTTTTTAGTTTACAATTCAGATTTAATTGAGAATTTTGCAATGCCTAACTTTTGTCTCATTGAATTAAACTTTGTTTTTTAAAAATTACCCACTCGAGTTTCTTAATAATTTTATTTTTTCTTCTAGTTGTTTAGCTTAATTTAATTTTCAAAACTTGTCGTGCAATCTTAAGTCTCTAGGGATATGATAATCCTTTGTACTGTAGCCGCGATTCTTTGCACTGTATGGACTTTTTTCGGGTAAAACTAGAGCTATCAATAACCTTTAGAACGATGCATCAATTCCAACAATGTAATCCACATTAAAAACATTAACTTTAGACAAACACTTTCATGTACTTCGCCATAAGCTCAACAATCATACCAAATGAAATCCACAACCACTCTGAAAAATAAAAAATCACCTTGCTAACCCCTAATAACCTATAGCATACAGTCTCATCGAGGAAGTATTGATGAAGTATCAATTAAAGAATCTTAAAAACTCATCCCTCTTGTGTCCTTTTATTTATCAATTGAAACTAATCCAACGGTGGAAAGGCGTTCAAAGAGTGCCAAACTTTAGCTCAGTTTTGCAGTCCAACGTCTCCAAAATTGATTGTTTTCATCCAATGTGACCTAAAATCTGTAAAAACTTATAAAAGATAAAAAAATTTCGATAAAGACTCAAAAACAACATTTAAACAATGGTTAAAATGTGTCAAAAAGACAACACATCAACTCCCCCATACTTAGATCTTTGTTTGTTCTAAAAAAAGACATATAGTTTAAGTACAAGAAGAAATTAAAAGTGCAAAACCCACATAACGTTTAAAACGATGCATCAATTCCAACTATTTAATCTACATCAAACAACATCAACCTTAGACAAACACTTCCATGTACTTCACCATAAGCTCAACAACCATACCAAATAAAATCCACAACCATTCTGAGAAATTTTAAATCAATTTGCTAACCCATAATAAACTATAGCATGCTCATTGACGGATTATCGATCAACGAACCTTGAAAACTCATCCCTCTTGTGTTCCTTTTTTTCAACTTTCAATTCTTTTCCTCTCTCTTTTCTCACTTTTTAGGATCGATTTCTCTCTAATTTTCTAGGGTATCATTGTTTTTTTCATCAAATACTTCCTCTGATTATTGACATCTCCATGCTTGTCTAAGATATCATTGTATTTTTTTTATCGATCATACTATGAGACAAATTTTCATGATATCTAAAGGATTCCAATTTATGCTCCGCTCCGTATTTAGTTCCACTTAAAACACATCTAATTAAACATAATGGGTCTACACAATTGAAGGGAAGAGAGGGAAGAATTCGGGCATTACAATATAAAAAGGTGAATCTAGGTCAATGTATACTAATCCCCATGATGAAAAAATTAAATCCATTTGGGTTGGAGTTATCGTTGGATTATTCAAAATTCTCAAGTGGTATGGGCTACTCGATAAGTTGATTTTCTTACGAGTTTCCATTCAAGTAAGTTTGCGATAAAAATGTGTTAGAATGGTCACAAAAGTTAGCATCAAACAATTAGTTCCAAGGTATGGTTTAAAAAAAATTCAATACAATAATAACCAAAGTTTAAACAGGCAGATTGGTTCAAACGCCAAAGAAAAAAGAAAAATAGGTTAAAAATAAAAATTATTTCCCAGACATACTTTACACCATCCAGTGTGAGAGTAAATCAGGCGAAAAATGAAGATACCTAAAAAAGGAAAAAAAGAAAAGAAAATGATACCACTGGGTTGCTTCCAATTAAGCGATTGTTTATAATCACCAGCTCGACTTTGTCAGACTTTAGTGAGGGCAAACACTGGAACTCGCTGTGAAACAAGTCCATTATCCATCAAATTCAGTTTCATAACCCTGCTCATAAACTCCTTAACAACATCTTCACATTTCCCTTGTATTTCAAGAGTAAGAATCGCTCTAGCCTGAGCAAAAATATTTGAAGTCCCATACATTCTGATCTTGTACTTGATACTGTTTTCATCACACTTCTTAGGCACTAAGGTGATATAAGGGTCGCCCTTGATCCCTTCGCTCATTAATTTGTTTTTTTTACCTTTTTCTTGTGAACAAAATTCACTGTTGTGATAGCATAAATCTTTATTCGGGACTACATGATGGAGTATTACTTTTGCATTCAAAAGATCTTTTGGAGAATATTGTAGTATCGGAGACAAAATTTTAAGACTTTGCCTTAGGTACAACTTTATAGAAGACCTTAGGTATAACTTCTCGAGAAAGTCTGCTTCAGACGGAATAAACAGTTTTTCTCAACAAAGCAGAATTCTCGAGAAGTCTTCGAGGTTTATTCCAGCGGAAACAGACTTCTTAGATAAATCTGATTTGATCGGAATAAACTTCAAAAACTTCTCGAGAAGTTTGATTCAGCCGGAATAAACTGTTTTTCTCACCAAAGTTGACTTCTCGAAAAGTTTGCTTCATCCGGAATAAACTATTTTTCTCACCAAAGCAGACTTCTCGAGAAGTCTTCGAGGTTTATTCCGATCAAAGCAGACTTCTCTGCTTCAGCCGGAATAAACTATTGTTCTCACCAAAGCACAATTCTCGAGAAATATGATTCAGCCGGAATAAGCTGTTTTCTCACCAAAGCAGAATTCTTAAGAAATCTTCGAGGTTTATTCCGGCTAAAGCAGACTTCTCGGAGAAGTCTGCTTTAATTGGAATAAACCTCGAAGACTTCTCGAGAAGTTTGCTTCAGCTGGAATAAACTGTTTTTCTCACCAAAGCAGACTTCTCGAGAAGTCTTCGAGGTTTATTCTGGCTGAAGCAAACTTCTCAGAGAAGTCTGATTTGATCAGAATAAACCTCGAAGACTTCTCAAGAAATCTGATTCAGCTGGAATAAACTGTTTTTCTCATCAAAGCAGACTTCTCGAGAAGTCTACTTCAACCGGAATAAACTGCTTTTTCTCACCAAAGCAGAATTCTCGAGAAGTCTGCTTTGGTGAGAAAAACAGTTTATTCTGCTTTGTATTTTATTTGCAAAGCAGACTTCTTGAAGTGTGCTATAGAAGTCTGTTTTCTAAATATAATACAAAGCAAACTTCTCGTAACTGTATGAACTAGAAAAATATAATCGAAACCAAAACACGAAAACTAATCTTCGATCTTGATTTTTTAGCTAAGCGACTTAAAGGATGACCCATATAGACTCACATAAGCTTATTTTAACAGATAATGATGATCTTTTACAAAGTTGGAAACTTTTGAATGTAGTGTGAAATGAGAAATTGGAAGAAAATGTGAGAAAAAATGAAAGAGGTTGAGATGAATGAGATTTGATGAAAAAATAGAGGTAAATGGTGGGTGTGTCGATGGAATTAAGAGTTCCCAACAACCATGACAATGGTGGTTGTGTGCAATGAAGAAGATGACATTTTCGTAATATTTTTTAAAAATTTGTTCATAATGGTCTTTGTATTGTTTTTTTAAGGTAATTGTAAAGTTGTAAATATAATTATTGTTGAAGGATAAAAAGGAGATAGAAAGTTAGTTTTGCAAAAATAAGTTTAAATGGGTTAAACTTGTAATTGAAGGTAAATTTTAGGTCAATTTTGCAAATGCTCCAAGATAATACTTACCTTGGAATCACCTTTTTAAGCCAAAAATTATAAAGTTTTCAAATCTTAAAAACAACAAACAAAAAGTTGTACATTTATTGTAAATCTCAACACAACCATTGAAAATTTTAAAACAATGGTGACTTACCATCGAATTTCAAGAACCACTAAAATTCTCAAAAAGTACTAAAAACAAAAATTACAGTTTTAGAGCTCGTGACTTTTTTTATCTACAAAATAAACTATTAGAAAAATATTATAAACCACAAAAATTTCAAAAATTACAAAAAATCGAAAAACCATCTAAACAAAAAAACTTAAATTTTTTAGATTTCATGTTATTTTTCATATTTGCAAAAGCAAAATATGAGAATAAAAGAAGAAGAGAAAGGAGGAAAGAAAAAGAGAGAAGAAACAAAACTTACATTGGAATAATTTTTTAAACCAAAATTTATGATACGTTTTAAGATAAATTTGTTTATATATGAAGTGTAAAAAGGTTATGTCAAGATTTGTAGTTGATTTGGTTAAATTTACGTCCTTGCACATGTCTCAAAAAGTGTGCATAAATATACAAGTTTCATTGCAAACTTTTTATAAAATTCTGCATAAATATTTTTTTTTATAATTTCCAATTTTTTTTGTATTTCATTTTACTCAGTATAAAAAATACAAACAATTAAATTATATATCTACAAAATCTACCAAAAGAAAAACTATAAAAGTCAAAATCCTGTATCTAAAAAAATCCAAAAAAATAAAAATTCTAAAAATCAAAATTGTAGAGCTAAACAAAATCCACCAAAATAAAAAAAACAACCAAACCCTAAAAAAATCAATTGAAAATGAAAACATTATAAATAAAAACTAAACTTAAAAAATACACGAAAAATAAAAAGACTAAAACCTAGATCTAAACAAATCACTGAAAATAATAATATCAAAAGAATACATTCCAACAATGGTGTTGGGTTCGACAGCACTACGCTCGGCGATGGCACTAGGTTTGACGGGGGCGCTGGACTTAGCAGAAGAGCTAGGTTTGACGGGGGCGTTGGACTTAGCAGAAGCGCTAGGTTGGACGGGGGTGTTGGACTTAGCAGAGTTGCTAGGTTGGACGGGTTTTAGACATTGGTTTAGTGTGGTTTAGTTTGGTTAACTTATTTCGGTTATCTCATCATGTATATGAGTATAAATACTGTAACATCTTCGTATTATACATGAATATAGAGAAATCGTTTATTTAGTTTGTTGCTTCTAATATGGTATGAGAGCGATCAACAAACTTTGCGATTTCTTTTTCCTTTTCCGATCAACTTTCCGATTAACTTTCATCTTCGTTTTCCTTTCTCTTCTCCCGAATCAATCTTCAGCTCTTGCTTCACTGTTTCTAAATTTCTGTTTCCATGCCAAAACGAGGAAAAGCGCGAAACAAAACTGTTTCGCCGGAACCAGAAACACCGATTGTTCCCAGACAAAGTCCATCAGCTAATGCAGCTGATTTTCGACCTAGTTCTGTGAATCATAGAGAATATGAAACTTATACAGCTCGCGGATCGCATGAAAAGGTACTTTCAGGACCTGAGTCTCTCGACAGCTCCCATAGTCCTTTCTTTTTACATGCGGCGGATCATCCCGGGTTGTTGTTAGTTACTAGTCTCTTAGATGGAACTAATTACAGTAATTGGCGATTAGCTATTACCATTGCCCTGGAATCTAAGAATAAATGGAGTTTCATAGATGGATCATTGCCAAGACCGGATGAATCTGAATCTATATACAAAATCTGGAATCGCTGCAACAGCATGGTAAAATCGTGGTTGCTAAATGCCGTAAATCAAGAAATCTATGATAGCATATTATTTTATAATGATGCTTCTGAAATTTGGATTGATTTGATGAAACACTTCAACATAAGCAACCTGCCTCGAAAATACCAGCTGGAACAGGACATTCAGAATTTGAGACAAGGTACGTTGGCTCTTTCAGCTTACTACACTAAGATGAAGACCTTATGGCAACGATTATCCAACATCAAATCTCAAAAAGTATGCACTTGTAAGTGTGGAAAGGTAGAAGAACTTCTTGAAGATGCTGAAACTAGCAGGATCATTCAATTCTTGATGGGACTTAATGATTCCTATGCAAATATACGGGGTCAGATTATCAACAAGAAGCATAGACCTTCCCTGAGCGAGATATATAATATGTTGGATCAGGATCAAAGCCAGAGGACTGTGAATTCATCATCAAAAGAACTGATATCACCTGTTGCTTTTCAAGTTACAGGGAAAGATTCGATAAGCTCAACTGACAATGGCGATATGAAACTAATGAATGTTGCAGTCAACAATCAGCAAAGACCTCGTCATGTTTGTAGCCATTGTGGAGCTTTGGGTCATCTGAAAGAACGGTGCTATAAACTTCATGGTTATCCACCTGGATGGACAGGAAAGAAGAAGAATTCTCCTTATCAAAAACCTGTCACTACTCCAAATGTGAATGCCACTGTAATGAAAGGTGATCCAACTACTGAGAATTTGACAACAGAACAAGTTCAAGACATCATTTCTTACCTTAGCACAAGACTTCACACAACCAGTGTTGCACCTACACTAGCTGTTTCTCAAGCTTTGCCTTCATCTTCGGTACCTAATATCTCTCAGATATCTGGTACTTTTCTGAACCTTTTTCACTCTTCATATTATAATATACTTGCCTCCAAATCGTATGAAATCGATATCTCTCCTAGGTCATGGGTTATAGATTCAGGAGCTACACACCATGTGTCAAATTCTAGAACCGAGTTTCTTAGTTTTCAGGAGATAGGAAATACCTTTGTAAATCTGCCGAATGGAAACATAGTGAGCATTATTGGAATAGGCACTATTCAATTGAACAATACGATTCAGTTAAATGATGTATTGTTCATTCCTGATTTTCGTTTCAATCTCTTAAGTGTCAGTATGCTCACCAAGCATTTGCATTTGACAATAAAATTCACTTCTAAACACTGTTTCATTCAGGATCTTTCTCTAGAATTGATGCTTGGTCAGGGTAGTCAAGTTGGAAATCTCTACATCCTGGATTCTAGTAATCATTCTCTTGATTCGGAAAATCCAGGTAGTTGTTTTCCTTCTTGTTCTGCTGTTTCTGTTGATCCTCTTTTATGGCATACTCGTTTAGGCCATCCTTCTCAATCAAAAATCGACCTTTTAAGTGATACATTGTCTTTACCTAAGAACTTTAAGAATAAAGACACTCACTGTCGTATTTGCCATTTAGCTAAACAGAAACATTTGTCTTTTCAGTCAAATGCTCACATATGTAATAGTTCATTTGAATTGTTACATATAGACACTTGGGGTCCTTTTTCTCTTCCTACTCATGATGGTTTTAAATATTTCTTAACCATTGTTGATGATCATAGTAGAGCTACTTGGGTTTATCTTTTAAAAACTAAAGCCGATGTTCTCTCTGTTTTTCCTCTTTTTCTCACAATGATTGAGACACAATATGGTGTTAAAGTCAAAGGTGTTCGATCTGATAATGCTCATGAGTTGAAATTCACAGATTTATATCTAGAAAGAGGGATTATAGCTTATCATTCATGCCCTGAAACACCTCAACAGAATTCTGTTGTAGAACGCAAACATCAACATATTTTAAATGTTGCTAGATCCTTGATGTTTCAATCTCATATACCTTTACAGTATTGGGGTGATTGTATCATGACTGCTGTGTTCCTTATCAATAGATTACCCACCCCTGTTCTGAAGAATAAGTCTCCTTATCAAGTGTTAACCCAAACCATGCCTGATTACCGTAGCTTAAAGACATTTGGTTGTCTTTGTTATGTGTCTACCTCCCAAAAACAAAGACATAAATTTCAGCCTAGAGCTAGAGCTTGTGTATTTTTGGGTTATCCTTCTGGGTATAAAGGGTACAAGTTGTTAGATTTGGAGAGTAATATCATTTCGATTTCGAGGCATGTTATTTTTCATGAGGATATTTTTCCATTTGCATCATCTGCTTTGACGGATGATGTTAGGAGCTTCTTTCCTCATCTTTCTTTCCCTGCTGCCCATGATGATATGATGCAATCTGCACCTTCATCTTCTGATGCATTTCCACATTCTGAAATGTCATCATCTGAGAATTCCATGCCTTCTGCATTGCATTTCCGCAGACATACCAAACCTCCTCATTATCTGCAGGATTATTACTGTTATAATACTACTTTCTCTTCTACTCCTTATCCTATATCTAACTATATCTCTTATCGTAAACTGAACTTTCCTTTCAGCTCTTTTATTCTTAATATTTCTCACTCTATTGAACCACGTACATATTCAGAAGCTAAGAAACATTTAGTGTGGTGTGATGCTATGAGTGAGGAGTTAAAGGCTATGGAGAGAACTGGTACTTGGACTATCTGTTCATTGCCTCCTGGAAAAAAGGCAATTGGTTGCAAGTATGTTTACAAAATTAAACATAAAGCAGATGGGAGTATTGAAAGGTATAAGGCTCGATTAGTTGCTAAAGGATATACTCAAGAGGAAGGATTTGATTTTAATGATACTTTCTCTCCAGTTGCAAAACTTGCAACTGTCAAAATCTTACTCTGTCTTGCAGCAAAATTGAACTGGAGTTTAACACAACTGGATGTGTCTAATGCTTTCCTCAATGGAAATTTGGATGAAGAGATTTACATGGATCTTCCTCCTGGTTATGACACATCTCAAGCTTCTCATCTCTCAGGACCATTGGTATGCAAACTACACAGATCCATTTATGGACTTAAACAGGCATCACGTCAGTGGTATCTTAAGTTTTCTTCGGTTCTTCATGAATTGGGCTTTTCAAAATCTTATGGCGATCATACCTTATTCACCTGGACATCTAATGATGCTTTTGTGGCTATTCTTGTCTATGTGGATGACATTATTATAGCCAGTAATAATGACAGTGTGGTGCCTCCGTTGATTGATAAGTTGAATATTCATTTTCAACTTCGCAATCTTGGCAATCTGCAATACTTTTTAGGCTTGGAGATTGCTCGTTCTGCTCAAGGGATTTCCATTTGTCAGAGAAAGTATACTCTGGAACTCCTCTCCGATACTGGATTTTTGGGCAGCAAACCTTCTAGTATTCCCATGGAACCAAATCACTCTCTGCACAAAGATGATACTCCTCTTCTTCCTGATGTGAGTGTTTATCGTCGACTGATTGGCCGTCTCCTTTACCTTTGCATCACGAGACCAGATATTTCTTTCGCAGTTTCAAAGCTTTGCCAATTCTCCTCTGCTCCACGAGAAGTTCACTTACAGGCAGTTCATAAACTCCTTCGGTATTTGAAAGGCAGTGCTGGTAAAGGTCTCTTTTATTCTACTGCTCCTGATCGATCTTTAAAAGGGTTCACAGACGCAGATTGGGCAGTTTGTCCGACTACTCGACGTTCTGTAACAGGTTATTGTATGTATATCGGCGATTCTCTTGTTTCTTGGAAAACAAAGAAACAGGCTACTGTTTCTTGTAGTTCAGCTGAAGCCGAATACAGGGCGATGGCCTGTGGAGCTAAAGAACTTGTTTGGATCACTCAGATTCTTACTGATCTTCAGACCTCTCCTTCTTCTCCGGCCATTCTCTTTTGTGACAGTACGGCGGCTCTTCATATTGCGAAAAATCCTGTTTTTCACGAGCGTACGAAGCATGTCGACATTGACTGTCACTTTGTTCGCGAGAAGATTACCTTAGGAGTCTTGAAGACACTTCATGTTCGATCTGAGCATCAATTAGCTGATGTTCTCACTAAACCTCTGTTTTGTACTCATTTTCATACTCTAATTTCCAAGATGGGTCTTCTAAACATTTACGAAGTTCCATCTTGAGGGGGGGTTTTAGACATTAGTTTAGTGTGGTTTAGTTTGGTTAACTTATTTCGGTTATCTCATCATGTATATGAGTATAAATACTGTAACATCTTCGTATTATACATGAATATAGAGAAATCGTTTATTTAGTTTGTTGCTTCTAATAACGGGGGCGCTGGGTTCGAAAGCGGAGTTCGGTTCGATAGGGATGCTCGGTTCATTCAAGGGGGTGTTGGGTTCGACGGAGATGGTGAAAAATCTACGGAGATGGTCAAAACTCGACGGCGTTGGCTCCTTCTTCGATAGTGGTATGCAAGTGGAACATAACTATCTAGTGTTGCGGTGGTGGTATGCGAGTGAGGCGGTGGTGGTATGCAAGTGAGACAACATCGGTATATTAGTGAAGCGGCAACAGTTTTCAAATGCAAAAATGAAGATTAGAAGCTCCCAATTTTTATTTAGACCAAAATTATGGTAATATTTAGGATTAATTTCTTTATATATGAAGAAAAATAAAGTTTAGTTAGGTTAATAAACTGTAATTTTTAGGTTTGTAAAAGCTTTCGAATAAATGTGTTTTAAATATAAATTTTGATTTGGTCAAATTTCCAATTTGTGCACAGTTTTATAAAAGTTTAATCAAATCAATTAAACCTCGTTTAATTGAATATAGTTTTATATTTTGTGGATATTTCTTACAATGTCTGTTTTATATTTAAATTAAAGTTTTTCTTGCATATTTCTCTTGAAATCTACGAAATCTCAAACGATGTACTAATAATATTCACTAAATATGGAAAAGCTGTAAATGTGTTTATAAATTTGATAAACATATATAATTAAATACATAACTTAAATAATTTGTATTAAATTTTGTAAATCTAAACTTTAAAACTTATATAATGATATCTTAAATCGTAACATGAATTCTCTTCTAAACTATTGAAACTTATAACACATAATAACACAACTATTAAACATTTGATTATATCTAAACTATTAAGATTAAATTTGACTTGGGTATATTTTTTTATTTCTTTTGAATTTTGTTAATAATCAAAATTAGAAATTGATATAATTGATGATTTTAAGTTGATTCGGTTGGATTATTGATCTTTGAGGTTTTAAACCAAAAAAACTTGCTATAAGTGCACAAGCAAGCACAATAGTACTTAGATATTGAATCCAAAATGACCAATTGTTACTGTATAACTCTCGGAATAAACAACTTTGCTAAGAAAAAAAAATAAAAGTTTAATAGGCAAATATCTAAATGGCAAGAATTTGTATTGATGTAAACTTATGATATGAAAATGCTAGGTTTAAGAAATTTACAGGGAATCAATCTCGCTAATTGAGTTTTTATTGGGGATTTTATTAAGTATCGTCTAGAATTTAGAACACGACTATATAGCTAGCCAACTGTAGTTGTACTAAACTACTATGTCTAATAATTTATCCTAATAAATTATCGTTTGAATTCAGATTCATAAACACACATTATTGTTTAAGTTCTAAAATGTTCACGAACTGCCTTAACATCAGCTTTCGCTGGTTAAGTTCAATTTGCTCATTTAGATTCTTTTCAGGAAACCTAACAACACTTTTGATGCATTTGATTAATCCAAATATCATAGTCTAATTGATTAAGTTAGACTAAGCAATAAGAACAACCTAAATGAAGATCCAGATGAAAATCCTAAATTCCAGTACTTTAATCTAACGATTCCTGAAATCCCTTTGAAAATCCTAAAACCTAACTAGTGATCTACTCAGACATAAATAACGATGAACAAATCATAATCAAATAATACTATTGCGTAAATAAAAAGTCAAATGTTTAGAAATCTTTTCAATAAAGTGTGAAGTCAGCATTTCTTTTTCCAAATGCTTACAAGTGAAAAAGCCAAAGAAGTTGTAAAGAAACTAAAGTTTAGCCCTGGCTGAAAATCTGTTTAAATAGTTGCATAGTCGAATTAGGTCAAATCAGAGTTAGATTGGGCCAAATCTGGGTCCAAACCATTTTTTCCGTGGAACAACATTTGACTATTTTTACCTAAACTGGTATAATGTTTGATTGAATCATTGGATTGAGTTCACTTGCAACTGAAAGCTAAATCGTTCCTCTATCTTATGATAAATCATTTCTCTAAAATTATTCTTTTTCATCTAATATGACATAAAACCTATAAAGATTCATAAAAGACTAAACATACTCGACAAAAAATCAAAAACACTTGCAAAAAACTAGTTAAAACATGTCAAAATCACAACACATCAATTCCCTAGACTTAGATCTTTGTTTGTCATCAAACAAGACATAGAGTTTAAGTACAAAAAGAAAGTTAAAAGTGCAAAAACCCACATAACCTTTAGAATGATGCATCAATTCCAACTATGTAATCCACATCAAGCAACATCAACCTTAGACAAACACTTCCATGTACATTGTCATAAGCTCAACAACCATACGAAATAAAATCTACAACCATCCTGAAAAATCTAAAATCACCTTGCTAACCCCTAATAAACTATAGCATGCACTCACATCAAGGGAGTATCGATCAAAGAACCTTTAAAACTCATCCCTCTTGTGTTCCTTTTATTTATTTATTTTCAACTTATAGTTCTTTTCCTCTCTCTCTTTTCTCACTTCTTTAGGATCGACTTCTTCCTAATTTTATAGGGTATCATTGTATTTTTTTTATCAAATCCTTCCTCTAATGTTCGACATATCCCTACTTTTGTAGGGTATATGTTTTTATCGATCATCTTGTGAGACAATTTCCATGAGATCTAAAGGATGCGGCTTTATGCACTGATCGAGATTCAATTCTACTTAAATCACATCTAATTCAACATAAGGGGTCTTCACAATTGAAGGAAAGAGAGAGAAGAACTGTACATTACCACACAGAAGGGTGAATCTAGCTCAATGTATACCAAACCCTATAATGAGAAAATTAAATTCATTCGGGTTGGAGTTAGCATTGGATTATTCGAATTCTCAAGTGGAATGATTTGCCTCGGTAAGTTGATATGCTTATAGGTTTCCATTCAGGCAAGTATGCTCTGATACCATAATCATCATTCAGGGCTTCTTTGATCACGTCCTTTTCTACACAATGGACTATTGCTTTTGCAATCAATAGATTGTTGGGAAAGATAGTAGTACAGGAGACAGAATTTGAAGACTTGCCTTAGGTACAACTTTATAGAAGATCTTGTTTTCGATGTTGGTGAAGCTTACCTTCTTATTTGGCAGATCCACAACATCTCCCACTGTGGCTAAGAAGGATCGTGCAAATATCAATGGTATCGTAGACCTCTCTCTCAGCTCAAAAACCTCAAAATCAGTAGGAATAAGATAATTTCCTACTCGAACTAGTAGATCGAGGATCTAACCTTGTAGAGTTTGGAATTAGGAGTTACCAAACTCTATTGGCATGTGAGAAGGTGTGACGCCAAAAAGTTGTAGCTTTTGCTGCAAGCATTGCCGATATTACATTCATGCACGAATTAGAGTGCATAAAGAGTGATCAAAACCAACCCCAACAATAGAACATGGAAATTGAAACTTCCTTGGATCACTTAACTTAGGCAGTTTATTCATTGTTGTGCTTGGGTTCCTTGCCTAGTTATAGATGTCCTCTATCTCATCATCTGTTTCCTTGCAAAACTTGAAGAACAGACGTAATGGACGAATTTGACAAGCATCCTCAAATGACGAACCAGGATACGATCTTCTTGCTATCTTTTTGAAACAAACCAAATTTTCAGCACTAATGGGTGGCAAAAAAAGGCTATGTGAAATAGAAAACGGTGTTCGGGACTTGTAGACGTCCTCATGGCATGTACATTGTAGATTTTTCCCAAATTGATTTCCTTGGAATTGGATCGATCCTGAAACAGTTTGTAAAATTTTTTTGTTATTAAGAATCTATCGATCTCGCTGTTAGGCAGATTAATCTCGACGAATATGCATCCAAATATCTCTCTTCTTCTAAATTAACTTCATCAACATCATTTCTAATAACATGGAAGACTGTCATTTCACTATACTGATTCCTTGGATTTGCATCAGGTGTTCTTGAGAGAGCGTTTAGCTAGTGCCGTCTTAACAATTTCTGAGATCTGAGCTAGTTGGACATCAAGCTTCTTCACATGCGTAGACAAAGCATCAAACTTGCCGTTCAGATCTATGGTGCAAGTTGGTGCAGAATCCTTCACATACTATCAACCTTAACATTGATGTCTTAGGCATTCTTCTGTTGTCCTTCCAATAGTTGTTGGAACATCAACTTAATTTTGCTGTCAAGAAGAGTTGGGGCAACAACTAGTGCTTGATAAATTTTCTAAAAACCCTTGTCAAATTTGCTATCTTGCTCTCTATTTTGGAATTGTTGTTTCAAGTTATTTTGAAAAGTCTGTTTGAGTTGGAAAGACTAATTAGGAGGGTAGATTTGATCATGAAGATTCGCAACATTGGTGCTCTTATAGGAAATGTTTGGCTGATTTCTATAGTTTGTGCCGAATAAATTGTCCTGAAATTGCTGCTCTGATCCAATGTACCTTACATCAATTTGATCATTGATATCACTCCCCATATTTCTTGAAGAAGTATTCATCCCCTCAACCTCGTCACGGAAACGAACCAATTTCAGGCGCTCCCTTTTCAAACCATGTCCATTTTTGCATCGTGCTCATCGATCCTCTATGATTCCTGGCTCATGACATTGCTATGCCTTGTATCAAACTCTGGGAAATGATTACTGTTACTAGCTGCCAAGTTGTTGATCAAAGCGTAGGCCTCATGATGTAAGATTGAGTATCAATCTTACAAGCGGTACGGCCGTGACTCGTAAGGCCTAGAATCTCTCTTGGCTTAAGCGGGCAAGGGAACTAAAAGAAAGGGGTTTTGATCGAATCACACAATCAAAGGTGAACCACGGGAGTTTGAATCTCTCAAACTAACCTGGTCGTGGCTTCAATAGAAAGGAAGTGAATCACACACTTAGTTTCTAATGAATAAGAACAAGTTCAAAGACAAGGCTTTGAAGAAAATACTTTGTATTCAACTTTTATTTCAATGGTGTTCTATCTTTATAATGAGGTCGTGCTGAGCTTATATAGTGCTCATAGCAACGGTGCTAAACCTAAAAAAGAGAAAAGGAAATCATACATTTAAAATATATGACTGTTGGCCATTAATGTCTAGTTGGACCAACAAGGAAAGTGTATATGCTTGTATCTTGATAGCTTTGAGGCGAATTTAAGGTGTCTAGATACATCCTGGATGCTTTGGAAAGTCTTCAATACGTGCCCAAGTTGTAAGGAATAGAGATATTGCAATCTGAACACATTAAGTGCACATCGGTCCATATATGGAAAGTCTTGGAGGAAAGAGATTCGCCTGATCCTATGGTGGCTGGTGCATGGTAGGATTATTTTGGGCTTTCTTAGGGTCTTAATAATATCTCTTGGATGCCATGTTTTGGTTTGCAAGTGATTAAACCAGTTGGCCATCTCACTAGCCATAAAGGGCTCCAATCGGTTCATTTGAAGGCACGGATGGACCCGCCTGGTCCAAGGCGTATTTGCACTTCTAGAAGTTCTTAAGAGAGCTCCTAGAAGTACCAAAAAGTCTCCTGGTCGCCAAAGAAACGTTTGGAGACTTTCATATAAGGAAAGGTCCAAATATGGTAAGTTTCGAAAACTCCAACTTGATGTAGGGTGCATGAATTGATGTGGTCTGGTTTGGGGTGAGCTCCATGTCGCCGCGTGTCCTCTGTGAGTCAAGATTATAGGTCAGGTTTTGTCTTGGCTGGCCGCTTCTATGTTAGGCTTGGATTCATGAAGATACACCCATGTATCCTTTTGCGCGTATTTGGCCGCCTTTGTGTTCCTTGGGCCGGCCAGGCTGGGCAGTTGGCCTGGGATTGTGCTGATGACCTCATCATACCCTCCCCCTTCGAAATGTTTTGCCCTCAAAACAGTTTGGCATGCACATAGAGAAGGCAAGTTAATGCCTTGATTTACTTGTGGGTTTAGGGCATTACCTCGGTTTATGGTCCTTATATTGTTCGGATGTGGCCATGGAGCATCTGGCGGTTTCTCCCTGATAAGAAAGGAAGAAATTACTCCTTTCCATTGCAGCTGGTTGCTTTGCTTTGCCTCCAAGGTGTTGGGTTCTCCATGGTCTCTTCTTGATTCCGAACATCGGTTTAATGTAGGAGGTGGGTCTTCTTGATCTTTGTTGAATCCTTGCTTTGTTAGACCTGTTTCAACAACTTTTGGCAAAGACAAGTGCATTATGCTAGTACTGGAAATTTCAAATTGAAGCTCCTTTATTGCCTTAACACTTTTAGGCTTAATATTTTCGAGTTCTACTTGTAAGCTTGTTATTAGTTGTCTAGTTGGGCATGTCTTAGCAAAGTGTCCTCTTTCTTGACATCTATAGCATATAATTTCATCTGTTTTCACATTGTTAGAGGACTTACCTGGCGTTTCCTTGACGTGTATTCCAAGCAATGGCTTTGATGGTTTCATGTGTGCTATGGCTTGAGGCTTTTGAACTTGCTGGTCAATTTTTGGTTTGACCATCGGCTTAGCTACCTTTTTTCCTTCTAAGGTGTTTGAAAACACGTTGTTATTCTCAGAGCAGTAGGCAAGCTTGGGCTTATGAAAGGGCTGCATGTTTGGTGTAGACATCTCACTCCTTGATGTTGTTGGGTGCATAGGTTGTGTGGTGATGTTTCTGCATGTTTGGTGCTTTTTCACAAACTCCCTATACATTCGTGCCTTAAGGTCTCCCCAATCAAGGACTGGTTTGTTGTAGAAGGTCCGTGCATTTTCTTCAACCACCAATTGTAGGCATCTCCAACGAGCATATCGACGGCATATGAAAGCTTCTCCTCTTTGGGGATGTTGTTTGAGCGCAGCCATTGTTTCATGTTGGTTTCCCATCGGAGGTATTCATCTGGGTCCTTGTTATACCCTTCTGTTTCATTGTCAAAATGATATTCTGAATAGTCTTCATGCCATGTCTCATATCCATTATAATCATCTACGTCGGACAAGTCTTGGTCAAAGTCCAGTGGTTCTGGTTCAAGGTTTTCTCCATCTGATTCTTCCCTAAAATCAGTCTCCAAATAGTATTGATTCCATGACTCTTCTGCATAGTCACACTCGCTGGTGCTTAGGCATTGATCATAGTCGTTGTCTAGACTACAATTAGTTTGTTATATGTTCATGGCGTCTTCTTCTTCATCATAGTGTTCCATCATTAAATTTTGTACCTTGCACGACAATAAGAAGACATATCAGGCCCAAATCAACAAATAAGGAAACTACACTCTAGTGAATATATCATATAAACACATAAGTAGTAGTAAAAGGAAAATCGATACAAGTAAATATTTTGAGGTTTTTGTTTTTGTTTCTTTTGGAAACTAACTTTAAAGCAAACTAAAAGAAAATATTTTTTTGTTTTTTTGATATTTTAGATTAATTAGGACGAAAAAAATATTCTATGAATCTCTCTTTTTTAAAAAAAAAGCTTTACTAGTAACTAAATTCAAAATAACAAAATGAGTGATGCTTATATTTTGGTTTCTTTTTTTCTTATGATGAACGAAATTAAGTAAACATGTAATACAATTTTTTTGAGTTTTTTTAGATTTATATGAGAGGAGACAAAAGAAACAACAAGAATCAACAAGAAACAAATGCAAATGAAGAATAAGAACAAATATATTTTTTTGGTTTTTCGATAAGATGTAAATAACAAAATGCAAAACAAAATCATAAAAGACAAATGATAAAGGTTGGATGAACACAACCTGGGATAGGAGCTTTTAGCTCTGATACCAAAATGATACAAGCCTCGATTCAAGGCTTATATGCGCGTGGGCTGTTTGGAGAAGGTTAGGTGAGAAACTCGACCTTAGACTTCTTGGATAGGGGTTTTTGGGTTGGTATTTGATGGTATGGTGAAGTGAACCACACGAGGGGTGATGAACCTCGTGATAAATCACAAAATTAGAGCTAGGAGGGCTG
>JAEVFF010000570.1:235739-246986 GCA_018901945.1 Pugionium dolabratum | reverse complement strand
CTTTTTGATAATTAATAAAGATCAAATTTTCTTTCAACAAGTTATTCTCTCAAGAGACTTGTGCGCTTAGAACCTAGTTGAGACCAGCCTCCTAGCTCTAAGTTTGTGATTTATCACGAGGTTCATCACCCCTCGTGTGGTTCACTTCACCTTTCCATCGAATACCAGCCCAAAAACCCCTATCCAAGAAGTCTAAGGTCGAGTTTCTCACCTAAACTTCTCCAAACAGCCCACGCGCATACATCCTTGAATCAAGGCTTGTATCATTTTGGTATCAAAGCTTAAAGCTCCTAAACCAGGTTGTTTCTATCCTTTTGCTTGTTTTGTTTTTAGTTCTTGCATTAGTTTAAGTCGCATTCAAAAAAAATCAAAAAAATAACTTCAAACTCCAAACCGAGTGCATCTAGCCTTCTACGTGTATCACTAGGGTTTAGATTCACTTTTGCATTGCCATTCACGTTTTCCTTTTTGTTTAAATCATATTTTCTTTATTTTTAAGTTTAATTAACAAGAAAAGAAAAAGAAAATAGAAAAGATACTAAAAGAATTCGAATTGGACAGCTAGCACAAGTTGTCAAGAAAGTTTCCTTTTTCTCAGATTTTCATATCTTTGAATTTCCAACTCTCAGATTTTCTTCCTTTTTGCATTTTTTTCGAATCCTTATAAAAAGAAAACCCTCCTAATAATTTAGGAGCATCCTAACTTGTCTTATTTCTTTGTAGAACACCATGGGAGAAGAAAATAGAGAAGCAACCGAAGCCATGATGGCCATGTTCAGCACACTCCAAACACAACTCGCATCCATAGGCGAGAGGTTGGAGCGCGTGGAAAGACCGGTGAGATTCCAGGCCATAAGGCACGTGAGAGCTGAGCAAGACCGTCCTGAGGGTCCTGAGCACCTTAGGACACGGCACGAACAGGAGGAACCCCAGCCAGATGGAGATGAGGACACACAACCTCATAACTATCACCATAGGCCGAGAGGACCTCCACGGCAACCAGAGGCAGAAGATGATGGCTTTGAGCCATATGGTCTTCACCAGAGACCAAGAATGCCTCCTAGACATCATGAGGATGGAGATGAACACACCTACAACCGGGTAAATCATCCTGATGTTAAGCTAACTCCTCCTAGTTTTGCAGGAAAAGTAGACCCCGAGGCTTACCTAGATTGGGAGAGAAGAATGGATCATATCTTTGATCATTACAACCAACCAGGACCTAGGAGAGTCTCAATGGCAGTAGCACAACTCACGGACAATGCCCTCATCTGGTGGGATCGTGAGGTATCTGACAGAAGGAGGAAGAGAATGAGACCCGTAGACTCATGGGTCGACATGAAAGACCTCATGCGACAAAGGTTTGTTCCACCTTACTTTCATAGAGATTTGCAACGTCGTTTTCGTACTCTTAAGCAGGGTACCAGATCAGTAGAGGAGTACTATGAAGAGTTTGAGAAGCTAAGGAACAGATTGGAGCTCAATGATGATGAAGAAGCATTGATGGCACAATTCTTGGATGGACTCCAAGAAAGGATCAGCCGCAAGGTGGAAAGGCAAATTTACAATGACTTCAAAGACTTGTTCCACCTATCTGTCCAGGCTGAGCAGCACATCAAACGTAAGAGCCAAGACATCCGCAGCAAGCCTAAGACACCTTGGGCACCAAGCAACATGCCCAAGCCGTGGACAAAGGCAAAAGCATAGAGATCGAGTCAAGGTTCAAGAGCAAGCCTCCTGAACCCACCCGTGACCAGAGAGAGCCTGGTAAGTCTTCTAACCCTCAAAGATCACGTGACATAACTTGTTTCAAGTGCAGGGGACGTGGACACATCTCAAGGGAGTGCCCAAACAACCGAGTCATGCTGATTACGGAGGCAGGAGAGTATGAGTCCCAAGATGAAGAGGACTATGAACCAGAAGGAGAGTATGGTGACATTGAGTACCCTGATGTGGGGGAAGTGCTGGTCACGAGACGTATCCTCAGTGGAATGGTGGATCCTTCAGAGACCATCCAAAGGGAGAACATCTTCCACAGCCGTTGCACCATCAAGGGCAAGGTATGTAACCTCATCATAGACGGTGGTTCTTGCACTAACGTTGCTAGTGCATATATGGTTGATAAGCTAGGTCTAGAGAAGACAAAGCATCCTCGACCATATAGACTGAGATGGCTCGATGACAAAGTGGAGCTCAAGATCCATGAACAAGTCACTGTGCCATTCAGTGTGGGCAAGTACCAAGACCAAGTCGTGTGCGACGTGGTGCCCATGCAAGCTGGCCATCTTCTACTAGGAAGACCATTGCAGTTTGACAAAGAGACCAGGCATGATGGCCGAACCAATCTCTACACTTTTGTGCATGACAAAAGAAAGGTCAGCTTGGCTCCTCTTACACCTGCCCAGGGACATGAGCTACAACTCCAAATGAGTAAGGAAAAGAAACTTATCAAGTCTAATTTTCTTATTCAACCAAGCCATGTCCGGAGAGCTTTAGGCTCGAAGGATTTAATGTTACTAATGGTCTTCAAAGAAGTCTTGAGTATAGAAAAGGGACAGGTAGAGCTACCTCCGGAAGTAGCAACCCTCCTCAACAAGTTCCAGGATGTGTTTCCAGAGGAGATACCAGCAGGCTTGCCTCCTTTACGTGGCATAGAACATCAGATTGACCTAGTGCCCGGAGCAGCCCTGCCCAACCGGCCAGCCTACCGGATGAGTCCAGAGGAGTCCAAGGAGCTTGAGAAGCAAATCAAGGAGCTCCTGGAGAAAGGCTATGTTCGAGAGAGCCTCAGTCCATGTGCCGTACCAGTGCTACTAGTGCCCAAGAAAGATGGGACTTGGCGAATGTGCGTGGATTGCCGAGCAATCAACAACATCACTGTCAAGTACCGGCATCCAATACCACGGCTGGATGACATGCTAGATGAGCTGAGTGGAGCCACGGTCTTCTCCAAGATAGACTTCAAAAGTGGATACCACCAGGTCAGGATGAAGGAAGGTGATGAATGGAAGACTGCTTTCAAGACAAAGCAAGGGCTCTACGAGTGGACAGTCATGCCATTCGGCTTGACTAATGCCCAAGCACCTTCATGCGCCTTATGAACCAAGTTCTTAGGGCGTACATCAGTAAGTTTGTGGTAGTTTACTTTGATGATATACTAGTTTATAGTAAATGCCTACGGGAACACCTCACACATCTTGAGATGGTACTTAAAACCCTTCGACAAGAAGAGCTTTATGCCAATCTCAAGAAGTGCACCTTTTGTACTGATAAGCTTGTCTTTTTAAGTTTTGTTGTGAGTTCACAGGGCCTACAGGTTGATGAAGAGAAGATTCGAGCCATACAAGAATGGCCAACACCAGGAAACATCAGCCAAGTAAGGAGCTTTCACGGACTGGCCAGCTTCTATAGGAGATTCGTGCCCAACTTCAGCAGTATTGCCTCACCACTGACGGCAGTAGTGAAGAAGAACGTGGGATTTAGCTGGGGAGAAGCTCAGGAGAAGGCGTTCCAGGCCTTGAAGGACAGCCTTACACATGCACCAGTACTAGTCCTTCCCGACTTCAACAAGATGTTTGAAGTGGAGTGTGATGCCTCTGGAATAGGCATAGGAGCAGTGCTAACCCAAGGAGGGAGACCAGTGTCATACTTCAGTGAGAAGCTAGGGGGTGCCTCACTGAACTACCCCACTTATGACAAGGAGCTTTATGCCCTTGTCCGAGCATTGGAGACTTGGCAGCATTACTTGCTGTCCAAGGATTTTGTGATCCACACTGATCACGAGACTCTCAAACACCTCAGAGGGCAAACCAATCTCAAGAGGAGACATGCAAGGTGGATGGAGTTCATAGAGACCTTCCCGTACATCATCAAGTACAAGAAGGGCAAAGACAATGTGGTAGCCGATGCACTATCAAGGAGGTTTGCCTTGATATCAACCATGGAGGCAAAGGTCTTAGGATTCGAGCACATCAAGGACCTATACAAGGATGATCCTGACTTTGCTGAGAGCTACAAGGAGTGTGGCACAGGGAGTCATGGCAAGTTCTACATCCATGAGGGGTTCTTGTTCCGAGAAAGACGGCTGTGCATACCACAAGGATCATTAAGGGAGCTTATCATCCGAGAAGCTCATGGAGGAGGACTCATGGGCCACTTTGGTGTCGACAAGACTCTAGCAGTGGTCAAGGAGCATTTCTACTGGCCACATATCAAGAGGACAGTAGAAGCTCATTGTGCAAGATGCATCACTTGCAAGAAGGCAAAGTCCCGAGTGCAACCTCACTGGTTGTATCTCCCACTGCCCATACCAACACATCCATGGGTGGACATCTCGATGGATTTTGTTCTAGGTCTGCCCAAGATCAACCACAAAGATGCAATCTTTGTAGTGGTGGACAGATTCTCCAAGATGGCACATTTCATCCCATGTGCCAATGTCAATGATGCCACGCAAACAGCTGAGCTGTTCTTCAGGGAGATAGTACGGCTTCATGGAGTGCCAAGGACCATCGTATCAGACAGGGACACCAAGTTCCTCAGCCATTTCTGGAGGACCCTTTGGAGAAAGCTAGGCACGAAGCTACTCTTCTCTACCACCTGCCATCCTCAAACCGATGGCCAAACTGAAGTTGTCAACAGGACACTATCAACCTTCTCAGAACTACACTAGGGAAGAACCTAAAGACTTGGGTGGAGTGCCTGCCATTCATTGAGTTCGCCTACAACCGAGCCGTGCACTCAGCAACCAAGAAGACACCATTTGAAGTGGTATACGGCTTCAACCCTCTCACCCCATTGGAGCAAACACCACTGCCACCAGCTGAGATGACCAACCTCAACGGAGCATCCAAAGCAGAGTTCATAAGGAGGTTACACCAGAAGGTAGCAGAAAACTTGGAGAAGAGGACCGGACAGTACGTGACTCATGCCAACAAAGGAAGAAAGGAGGTGATCTTTCAACCAGGCGATTGGGTGTGGCTACACCTACGGCAGGAGAGGTTCCCAAACCTAAGGAGTTCCAAGCTAGCACCAAGAGGAGATGGACCATTCAGAGTGCTCGAGAGGATCAACAACAACGCCTACCGGATCGAGCTTCCAGGTGAGTTTAATGTGTCCAATACGTTCAATGTTACTGACTTGGCCCCTTTCCATGCAGATGATCCAGTTTTGAGGACAAAACCTACTGAAGAGGGAGGGAATGATGAGGACATCAGGTCGTACATCCAGCCAGGAGACCAGACTGGCCGACCAGGAAGCTTGCCCGAGACAGCAGGACCATCTGGCGCGCCTGCCGGACCAGACAGTACCGCCGGACCCTCGACCTATAGGACCAGACCGGTCAACATCGCCGGCGGAGAGGCCCAAGCTTCCGGCACACTTGGTGGGGACGTGAATGACACCGCCGGTCCCCCTGATGACACCGCCGACTCCGGGATCAACTTGGCCGGTCCTGAAGTCATTCCGGCCAGTACCGCGCACAGTCCAGCCGGTACAGGCGATCCAGCCGAGTACACGCGCACTTCCACTTCTACACAAGAGGACTCGGACCAAATGAGCTACCAGCTCCAGGACATGCACTTAGAGGAAGTCTCAACACCAGTAGTACCTCAAGGAGCAATGACAAGAAGCAGATCAAGGGCGCTCTTCCACAAATTCAGCCTATGGGTCAACAAGCTTCTAGAAGAAGATCGACTAAGGACAATGGGCCAAAAATACAAGGAAGAGTCCAATAGCTTCTCAACAACACAAGGGACATTAGAGACTTGGGCTTTAGTGGCAAGAGAGGTCAAGGCCCAGAGATTTGTAACCCTACTCCAAGTCGAAGACTAGGAGCAAGGCGCGTGCATGCCACAAGGACGGCCACCTTCCATTTCTTGGCCGTGAGGTGAGTTAAGGTAAGTTTACATTCGAATATATGCCTCTTTCTGTTTTGCAGGGTAGGATCTAGTTGCTTTACATTTTTGAGTCAAGAACATTTTAGGAATAGGTCCTTTTTCGGTTATGCACTTTTGTATCTTTTCCTTTTGTGCACTTTTGTAAACTTTCCTTTTTCTTTATTTGTGTCGACCCTAGAAGGTCAAGCTGTCGAGCATATTAATAAGGCTCCTTCCAGCATTGTAGTTCGACAACCTTTTTGATTATTAATAAAGTAGAACTTTTTCCCTACAAGTTTTCTCTCTAAGAATCTTGTGCGCTTAGAACCTAGTTGAGACCAGCCCTCCTAGCTCTAAGTTTGTGATTTATCACGAGGTTCATCACCCCTCGTGTGGTTCACTTCACCCTTCCATCGTTTACCAACCAGAAAACCCCTATCCAGAAGCCTAAGGTTGACTTTCTCACCTAATCTTCTACAAACAGCCCACACGCATACATCCTTGAATCAAGGCTTGTATCACTTCCACTCATCACCTTCCTTCATCCTTACCTGGTGGTATCCACTTTTGAGGTCTAGCTTGGAGAAGACCGTGGCTCCACTCAGCTCATCTAGCATGTCATCAAGCCGTGGTATTGGATGTCGGTACTTGACTGTTATGTTGTTGATTGCTCGGCAGTCCACGCACATGAGCCAAGTCCCATCCTTCTTGGGCACTAGTAGCACTGGTACGGCACATGGACTGAGGCTTTCTCGAACATATCCCTTCTCCAGGAGCTCCTTGACTTGCTTCTCAAGCTCCTTGGACTCCTCTGGACTCATCCTGTAGGCTGGCCGGTTGGGCAGGGCTGCTCCGGGCACTAGATCAATCTGGTGTTCTCTTCCACGTAAAGGAGGCAAGCCTGCTGGTATCTCCTCTGGAAATACATCCTGGAACTTGTTGAGGAGAGTTGCTACTTCAGGAGGTAGCTCTACCTGTTCTTTTTCTACATTCAACACTTCCTTGAAAACCATTAGTAACATTAAATCCTTCGAGGCTAAAGCTCTCCGGACATGGCTTGGTTGAATAAGAAAATTAGACTTGATAAGTTTCTTTTCCTTACTCATTTGGAGTTGTAGCTCATGTACCTGGGCAGGTGTAAGAGGAGCCAAGCTGACCTTTCTTTTGTCATGCACAAAAGTGTAGAGATTGGTTCGGCCATCATGCTTGGTCTCTTTGTCAAACTGCCATGGTCTTCCTAGCCGAAGATGGCCAGCTTGCATGGGCACCACGTCGCACATGACTTGGTCTTGGTACTTGCCCACACTAAATGGCACAGTGACGTGCTCATGGATCTTGAGCTCCACTTTGTCATCCAACCATCTCAGTCTATATGGTCGAGGATGCCTTGTCTTCTCTAGACCTAGCTTATCAACCATATATGCACTAGCAACGTTAGTGCAAGAACCACCATCTATGATGAGGTTACATACCTTGCCCTTGATGTTGCAACGGCTGTGGAAGATGTTCTCCCTTTGGATGGTCTCTGAAGGATCCACCATTGCACTGAGGATGCGTCTAGTGACCAGCACTTCCCCACATCAGGGTACTCAATGTCACCATACTCTCCTTCTGGTTCATAGTCCTCTTCATCTTGGGACTCATACTCTCCTGCCTCCGTAATCAGCATGACTCGGTTGTTTGGGAACTCCCTTGAGATGTGTCCACGTCCCCTGAACTTGAAACAAGTTATGTCACTTGATCTTTGAGAGTTAGAAGACTTACCAGGCTCTCTCTGGTCACGGGTGGGTTCAGGAGACTTGCTCTTGAACCTTGACTCGATCTCTATGCTCTTGCCTTTGTCTACGGGCTTGGGCATGTTGCTTGGTGCCCAAGGTGTCTTAGGCTTGCTGTGGATGTCTTGGCTCTTACGTTTGATGTGCTGCTCAGCTTGGACAGATAGGTGGAACAAGTCTTTGAAGTCATTGTAAATTTGCCTTTCCACCTTGCGGCTGATCCTTTCTTGGAGTACATCCAAGAATTGTGCCATCAATGCTTCTTCATCATCATTGAGCTCCAATCTGTTCCTTAGCTTCTCGAACTCTTCATAGTACTCCTCTACTGATCTAGTACCCTGCTCAAGAGTACGAAAACGACGTTGCAAATCTCTATGAAAGTAAGGTGGAACAAACCTTTGTCGCATGAGGTCTTTCATGTCGACCCATGAGTCTATGGGCCTCATTCTCTTCCTCCTTCTGTCTGATACCTCACGATCCCACCAGATGAGGGCATTGTCCGTGAGTTGTGCTACTGCCATTGAGACTCTCCTAGGTCCTGGTTGGTTATAATGGTCAAAGATATGATCCATTCTTCTCTCCTAATCTAGGTAAGCCTCGGGTCTACTTTTCCTGCAAAACTTGGAGGAGTTAGCTTAACATCAGGATGATTTACCCGGTTGTAGGTGTGTTTATCTCCATCCTCATGATGTCTAGGAGGCATTCTTGGTCTCTGGTGAAGACCATATGGCTCAAAGCCATCATCTTCTGCCTCTGCTTGCCGTGGAGGTCCTCTCGGCCTATGGTGATAGTTATGAGGTTGTGTGTCCTCATCTCCATCTGGCTGGGGTTCTTCCTGTTCGTGCCGTGTCCTAAGGTGCTCAGGACCCTCAGGACGGTCTTTCTCAGCTCTCACGTGCCTTATGGCCTGGAATCTCACCGGCCTCTCCACGCGCTCCAACCTCTCGCCTATTGATGCGAGTTGTGTTTGGAGAGTGGTGGACATGGCCATCATGGCCTCGGCTGCTTCTCTATTCTCTTCTGGCATTGCGTACTACAAAGAAAGAAGACAAGTTATGCTACTCCTAAATTATTATGAGGGTTTTCTTTNGGCTCGAAGCCATCATCTTCTGCCTCTGGTTGCCGTGGAGGTCTTCTCGGCCTATGGTGATAGTTATGAGGTTGTGTGTCTTCATCTCCATATGGCTGGGACTCCTCCTGTTCGTGCCATGTCCTAAGGTGCTCAGGACCCTCAGGACGGTCTTGCTCAATTCTCACGTGCCTTATGGCCTGGAATCTCACAGGCCTCTCCACGCGCTCCAATCTCTCGCCTATGGATGCGAGTTGCGTTTGGAGGGTGGTGAACATGGCCATCATGGCCTCGGCTGCTTCTCTATTCTCTTCTGCCATTGTGTACTACAAAGAAAGAAGACAAGTTATGCTACTCCTAAATTGTTAGGAGGGTTTTCTTTTATAAAGGGATTCGAAAAAATGCAAAAAGGAAAGTTCTAAGGAATGGAAAATTCGAAAATATGGAGAGTTGAATAAAAGGAAATTTTCTTGACAACTATTGCTAGCTGTCCAATTCGAAATCTTTTGGTATTTTTCCTATTTTCTTTTCTTTTCTTTTTCTTTTCTTTTAATTTAACTTAAAATAATAGAAATATGATTCTAACAAAAAGGAAAGTCGAATATAACAATGCAAGAATGATTCTAGAACCTAGTGATGCACGTAGGAACTAGATGCACTCGGTATGAACTTAGATGTTATTTTTTTGATTTTCTTGAATGAAACTTAAACTAATGCAAGAACAAGAAACAAGACAAGCTAAAGGATAGAAACAACCTGGTTTAGGAGTTTTAAGCTCTGATACCAAAATGATACAAGCCTTGATTCAAGGATGTATGCGCGTGGGCTGTTTGGAGAAGTTTAGGTGAGAAACTCGACCTTAGACTTCTTGGATAGGGGTTTTGGGTTGGTATTCGATGGAAAGGTGAAGTGAACCACACGAGGGGTGATGAACCTCGTGATAAATCACAAACTTAAAGCTAGGAGGGCTGGTCTCAACTAGGTTCTAAGCGCACAAGATTCTTAGAGAGAAAACTTGTTGGAAGAAAGTTCTACTTTATTAATAACAAAAAGGTTGTCGAACGACAATGCTGGAAAGAGCCTTATTAATATGCTCGACAGCTTGACCTTCTAGGGTCGACTCAAAGAAAGAAAAAGAAAGACTACAAAAGTGCACAAATGGAAAATGTACAAAAGTGCATAACCGAAAAAGGACCTATTCCTAAAATGTCTTTGACTTAAAAAATTTAAACATTCTAGATCCTACCCTGCAAAACAGAAAGAGACATATATTTGTATTGAAACTTACCTTACTTACCTCACGTCCAAGAAATGGAAGGTGTCCGTCCTTGTGGCATGCACGCGCCTTGCTCCTAGTCTTCGAGTTGGAGTAGGGTTAGGAATCTTTGGGCCCTGACCTCTCTTGCCACTAAAGCCCAAGTCTCTGAAGTCCCTTGCATTGTTGAGAAGCCTTTGGACTATTCTTTGCACTTCTGGCCCATTGTCCTTAGTCGATCTTCCTCTAGGAGCTTGTCGACCCATAAGCTGAACTTGTGGAAGAGTGCTCTTGATCTGCTCCTTTTCATTGCTCCTGGTGGCACTACTGGTGTAGAGACTTCCTCTAGATGCATGTCCTGAAGCTGGTAGCTTATTTGGTCCGAGTCTCCTTGTGTAGAAGTTGAAATGCTCGTGTACTCGGCTGGATCGGCTGTACCGGCTGGACTGTGCCTGGTACTGGCCAGAATGCCTTCTGGACCAGCCAAGTTGATCCCGGAGTCGGCGGCGTCACCAAGGGGACCGGCGGTGTCATCCACGTCGCCACCAATTGTGCTGGAAGCTTGGGCCTCTCCGCCGGCAATGCTGATCGGTCCGGTCCTATTGGTCGAGGGTCCGGCGGTACCGCTTGGGCCGGCAGACGTGCCAAATGGCCCGGCTGTCTCGGGCAAGCTTCCTGGTCGGCCTGTCTGGTCTCCTGGCCGGACATACGACTTGATGTCCTCATCACATGCCAAGTGGATGGAGTTCATAGAGACCTTCCCGTACGTCATGAAGTACAAGAAGGGCTAAGACAATGTGGTATACGATGCACTATCAAGGAGGTTCGCCTTAATATCCACCATGGAGGCAAAGGTTCTAGGATTCGAGCACATCAAAGACCTATACAAGGATGATCCTGACCTTGCTGAGAGCTACAAGGAGTGTGGCACAGGGAGTCATGGCAAGTTTTACATCAATGAGGGATTCTTGTTCCGAGAGAGAAGGCTGTGCATACCACAAGGATAATTACGAGAGCTTATCATCTGAGAAACTCATGGAGGAGGACTCATGGGCCACTTTGGTGTCGACAAGACCCTAGCAGTGGTCAAGGAGCACTTCTACTGGCCACACATCAAAAGGTCAGTAGAAGTCCATTGTGCAAGGTGCCTCACTTGCAAAAAGGCGAAGTCCCGAGTGCACCCTCACGGGTTGTATCTCCCACTGCCCATACCTACAAATCCATGGGTGGACATCTCAATGGACTTCATTCTAGGTCTGCCCAAGATCAACC
>JAEVFF010000570.1:50604-232162 GCA_018901945.1 Pugionium dolabratum | reverse complement strand
AACCTCTTGCAACCAGACGTGCCTTGTACCTTTCTATGTGCCCATTGCTCTTATACTTGATGGTGAACACCCACTTGGAACTCACAGCCTTCTTGCCTTTGGGAAGTTCTTGTATATCCCATGTATGATTCCTTTCCATAGCTCCCTTTTCATCTCTTACTGCATCTAACCATTCTTTCTTGCTCTCAGCTTCTTCATAAGTCCTTGGAATCTGACTTTGTTCAATCTTTCCAAGGAATGCTTGATGACTAGATGGCAAGACGTCAAGGGAACAAACAGCTTGTATGGGATGAGCCACGGCCTGGTTGTTGTAGAATACCCTAGTGTTTACCCAATTGGACGGGTCTTTCCTAAGTCTAGTACTCCTCCTTAAATGCTGAACAGGTGGTGCAGCCTCCTCTACAACCGTTTCCTCTTCCATTTGGTGAATAGGTTCCTCTATACCCACTTCCAAGTCGTCTTGTTCTTGATTTTGGGCCATAGCTTCTTCTTGGATTGAGTTGGTTCTTGAGTTACCACCCCTTGTTCATTCTCTTGGGTATCTTGTGAACTACTTAAGGTTCTTGTTTCTTCGTGTCTTGAATCCTTTGGCAGATCATTTCCCAAATGATTCAAGAGAAACCTCATACTCGTAGCCAAATCAGAAGGTGACCTTGAGAGATCCTTCAATCCTTCCCAATCTTTCTGATCATAATAGCTTTGTTCTTCTATGAACTTGACATCTCTAGACACATATGTCCTGTTTTGCTCGGATCATAGCACTTATAACCCTTTTGTGTTGTCGAATATCCAAGGAACATACACTTGATGCTCTTTGCCTCCAACTTGTTTCTTAGATCACCTGGAACATACACAAAGCACACACACCAAAATACACGTAAATGATCAATGGAAGGTTTAGTTTTATTGAGTACCTCAAATGGGGATATATCTTGCAAGACTTTGGTTGGAATCCGATTGATGAGGTAGCAAGCAACCAAGACTGCATCTCCCCAAAAACTTTTAGGAACATTGGTATGAAACATCATGGATCTCGCTACTTCCATTAAGTGTCGGTTCTTCCTTTCAGCAACTCCATTTTGTTGTGGTGTGTGTGGACAGCTAGTTTGATGTAGTATTCCATGTTTGTTTAGATGAGCTTTGAATCTTTGACTTGTGTATTCCCTCCATTATCTGATCTTAACACTTTGATCTTGGCATTGAATTGATTAGTAACATAATTATGAAAGTTTATAAATGCCTCATAAACCCTATCTTTAGATGGAAGTAATGTAACCCAAGTATATTCGATTTCTCATCTATAAAGGTCACAAAGTATTTATTCCTATCTCTAGACATGTAAGGTGAGGTCCAAACATCGGAATGTACTAAATCAAAGCAATGCTCATAAATTGTAGACGAATTAGGGAAAACAACACGACAATGTTTGCCAAGGATACAAGCCTCACAAACTGAGTGATCATAAGCGACATTAGGAATTATTAAGCTTAAAGCACGAGCATGAGGATGTCCTAATCTAGAATGCCATAAGACATCTTTATTAGCAAAAACACAGGATTTGAAAGCTAAGGAATCCAAATTGCTTGGAGGGTCTTCAAGAACATAGAGCTCATCTTGAGTTACACCACCTCCAAGTATCTTACCACTCTTAATATCCTGAAAGTAACCATTGTTAGGCCCAAATGTAACATTGCAATTGAGGTCTTTAGTAGCCTTTTTGACAGAAACTAGATTAGACTTAAATTTAGGTACAAAGAATGCATTAGTTTCTTTGTCAATTAGTCTTAATTTTCCGGTTCCTTCAATTGGAATACCCTTACCATCAGCTATAGTTACTTGTCCTAGACATGGTTCAATGTTCTTTAACAACCTAGCATTGCTAATCATATGGTGAGAAGCACCTGAATCCACTACCAACTTATGATCTGGTTTATCAAGCGATTTATGGGAGTAGAGTGTGATACCGGAGAGTTTTGAGGCATAGGCCTTGATGAGATCCTCCAAGTCACTCTTCTTAACATACTCCATGGATACATTCATAGCTAGCTCCCCTCCTTGGTTGGATGAACTTGCCGGTTCAGTCGCAACCATTTGAGAGATGTTAGCCTTTGAATCCTTGAACCGGTTTGGCTTGAGATGAGGATGAAGTATCCAGCACTTGTCCTTGATGTGGCCATTCCTCTTACAATGCTCACACATCACACTCTTCCTATCCTCTTGCTTAAACACGCTTTTGTTGGCCATGACTAGTTCTCCTTTACCACCAAACAAACCAATGTTGCCTTGCTCCCTTTGAATCCGTGAGCACACCTCTTCGAAATCAGGGAGTTTTTGCTCTCTCAGGATGGACTTAATCACATCCTTAAAGGCTGGATTTAGGTTGAGAAGGAGCCCAAATATCTTGTCTTGTTCCTTCCTTTCATTAAGCACCTTTGGATCCATAGAACTTGGCTCAACATGTCAAGCTCGGACCATGTTGACTGGAACTTGCCTAGGAATTTTGTGAACTCCATATCCTCTTGGTGTAGATCATTGAGAGCCTTCTTA
Organism: Pugionium dolabratum; assembly: GCA_018901945.1. Lineage (NCBI taxonomy): Eukaryota > Viridiplantae > Streptophyta > Magnoliopsida > Brassicales > Brassicaceae > Pugionium > Pugionium dolabratum. The sequence goes on along the minus strand of JAEVFF010000570.1, from coordinate 229,615 downwards.
ACCTCATACACACGGCTGAGGTTTGAAACATCCCCATACACCCTCTTGAGAGTGTCCCAAAGAGACTTGGCAGTTTCACAATGTGAATAAGCTTCAAGAATGGATGGGTCCAATGAATTTTGGAGGAATCCAAGGACTGATTGATCTTCTTGGAACCACCTAGCTTCTTCTTTTCTTGTTGCCTCATCCTTCTTCTCCTTTGGATTGTCTATAGATGGAGTATTATCCTCCAAGATGTAATTCCAAAGTCCTTTGCCACAAATGGCTGTCTTGATGGTTCTTGACCATAATGTGTAGTTCAAGCCTTTGAGAACTACTGCTATCACCGTAGTTTTCAGGCTGGAACTAATTTGAACTGTATCCTCCATTGTTAGGCTTTGAAGAGCTCAAAGGAAGCAGCTTTTATGGTTGAATGAAACCGTGAGTTTTTAGTCTAAAGATTGAGAGATTTTTGACAGAAGTTTAGATTAGAAACTGAGAGATTTGAGTAGAAAAGATAAGAGAATGATCTTATTCTCTGATACCATGTAAGAATATTGAGATTATAGAGGAGAAATGTGAAGAATTGAATCTGAAAACTCAAAGAGAAGTATGAGAAAAATGAGAAATGACTTAGACTTATGGAGAAGAATCTCCTAAGAGTATATTATACATTGAGTCTTTACAGCCCTTTTATAGAGGATTTACAATGTGAACACAAAAGAAAACGAATTCAAACTTTTGGATGAGTTTGAATAGAGGAGGAGCCTGTCAACAACCAATGAGAAGAGAGGAGACAGCATGGGCATGACTGTTTGGTGTGGTTGCCAAGACTTTGTGCAGCATGGGCATGACTGTTTGGTGTGGTTGCCAAGACTGTGTGCAGCATGGGCATGACTTTTCCACCTTGATTCTTCTTCCAAGGTAGCTATTTAACCATTTCAACCATGTGGTTAATAATAACCCATCCTTTTTCATTTCCCTTGTTATTCAAACTGAATTTTCGTGCTCACACTTGCCTTGTAGGTCAAGATAGGTCTTATTTGATTTTCCTATGTCAATACGGCCGGCCCAAGGAACACAAAGGCGGCCAAATACGTGCAAAAGGATACATGGGTGTATCTTCATGAATCCAAGCTTAACCAAGAAGCGGCCAGCCAAGACCAAACCTGGCCTATAATCCAGACTCACAGAGGACACGCGGCGACATGCAGCTCACCCAAAAAAAGGCCAGATCAAGTCATGCACCATACATCAAATTGGAGTTTTCGAAACTTACCATATTTGGAACTTTCCTTATATGAAAGTCTCCAAACGTTTCTTTGGCGACCAGGAGACTTTTTGGTACTTCTAGGAGTTCCCTTGAGCAATTCTAGAAGCTCAAACACGCCTTGGACCAGGCAGGTCCATCCGTGCCTTCAAATGAACCGATTGGAGCCGTTTATGGCAAGTGAGATGGCCAACTGGTTTAATCACTTGCAAACCAAAACATGGCGTCCAGGAGATATTATTAAGGCCCTAAAGAAGCCCAAAATAAACCTACCATGCACCAGCCACCAGAGGATCAGGCGAATCCCTTTCCTCCAAGACTTGCCATATATGGACCGAAAGTGCACTTAATGTGTTCAGATTGCAATATCTCTATTCCTTGCAACTTGGGCACGTATTGAAGACTTTCCAAAGCATCTAGGATGTACCTAGACACATTAAATTCGCCCCAAAGCTCTCAAGATACAAGCATATACACTTTCCTTGTTGGCCAAACTAGACATTAATGGCCAACAGCCATATATTTTAAATGTATGATTTCCTTTTCTCCTTTTTAGGTTTAGGACCATTTCTAGGAGCACTATATAAGCTCAGCACGACCTCATTGTAAAGATAGACCACCATTGAAATAAAAGTTGAATACAAAGTATTTTCTTCAAAGCCTTGTCTTTGAACTTGTTCTTATTCTTTGGAAACTAAGTGTGTGATTCACTTCCTTTCTATTGAAGCCACAATCAGGTTAGTTTGAGAGATTCAAACTCCCTTGGTTCACCTTTGATTGTGTGATTCGATCAAAACCCCCCTCCTTTTAGTTCCCTTTCCCGCTTAAACCAAGAGAGATTCTAGGCCTTGTGAGTCACGGCTGTACCGCTTGTGAGATTGATATTCAATCTTACATCATTTGGTATCAGAGCTAAAAGCTCATATCCCAGGTTGTGTTCATCCAACCTTTATCCTTTATCTTTTATGATTTTATTTAGCTTTTTGTTATTTACATCTTATCGAAAAACCAAAAAATATATTTGTTCTTATTCTTCATTTGCATTGTTTCTTGTTGATTCTTCTTGTTTCTTTTGTCTCCTCTCATATAAATCTAAAACCAACTGAAAAAATGTATTTCATGTTTACTTTTTTTCGTTCATCATAAAAAAAAAACCAAAAATATAAGCATCACTCATTTTTTGTTATTTTCGAATTTAGTTACTAGTAAAGTTCAAAAAAGAGAGAGATTCATAGAATATTATTTTTAGTCCTAAATTAATTTAAAATATCAAAAACTAAAACAATATTGTCTTTTAGTTTGCTTTACAGTTAGTTTCTAAAAGAAACAAAAACAAAAAAACTCAAAATATTTACTTGTGTCGATTTTCCTTTTACTACTACTTACGTGTTAATATCATATATTCACTAGAGTGTAGTTTTCTTATTTGTTGATTTGAACTTGATATCTCTTCTTATTGTCGTGCAAGGTACAAAATTTAATGATGGAGCACTATGATGAAGAAGAAGACAGCATGAGCATACCACAAACTGATTGTAGTCTAGACAATGACTATGATCAATGCCTAAGGACCAGCGAGTGTGACTATGCAGAAGAGTCATGGAATCAATACTATTTGGAAACTGGTTTTAGGGAAGAATCAGATGGAGAAAACCTTGAACCAGAACCACCGGACTATGACCAAGATTTGTCCGATGTAGATGATTTCTATGGATATGAGACCTGGCATGAAGACTATTCAGAATATGATTTTGACAATGAAACAGGAGTTGAAGAACTCGAACCAGAGCCACCAGACTACTATTCCACTGATAGAAGCTGGCCAAAGACAATCACACCTTGCCACTTTGTTGTGTCAAGCCGAGTGCCAACCTACACAACTCCAACTAGATCAAGGAATCGGACTAGTAAGGTATATATTTACAATTCCAAATCTCTAACCTTTTCAGGGTATAACAAGGACCCAGATGAATACCTCCTATGGGAAACCAACATTAAACAATGGCTGCGCTCAAACAACATCCCCAAAGAAGAGAAGCTCTCATATGCCGTTGATATGCTCGTTGGAGATGCCTACAATTGGTTGTTGAAGGAAAATGCACGGACCTTCTACAACAAACCAGTCCTTGATTTGGGAGACCTTAAGGCACGAATGTATAGGGAGTTTGTGAAGAAGTACCAAACACGCAGAAACATCACCACACAACTTATGCACCCAACAACATCAAGGAGTGAGATGTCTACACCAAACATGCATCCCTTTCATAAGCCCAAGCTTTCCTACTGCTCTGAGCATAACAACGTGTTTTCAAACACCTTAGAAGGACAAAAGGTAGCTAAGCCGATGGTCAAACCAAAAATTGACCAGCAAGTTCAAAAGCCTCAAGCCATAGCACAAATGAAACCATCAAAGCCATTGCTTGGAATACACGTCAAGGAAACGCCAGGTAAGTCCTCTAACAATGTGAAAACAGATGAAATTATATGCTATAGATGTCAAGAAAGAGGCCACTTTGCTAAGACATGCCCAACTAGACAACTAATAACAAGCTTACAAGTAGAACTCAAAAATATTAAGCCTAAAAGTGTTAAGGCAATAAAGAAGCTTCAATTTGAAATTTCCAGTACTAGCATAATGCACTTGTCTTTGCCAAAAGTTGTTGAAACAGGTCTAACAAAGTAAGGATTCAACAAAGATCAAGAAGACCCACCTCCTACATTAAACCGATGTTCGGAATCAAGAGGAGACCATGGAGAACCCAACACCTTGGAGGCAAAGCAAAGCAACCAGATGCAATGGAAAGGAGTAATTTTTTCCTTTCTTATCAGGGAGCAACCGTCAGATGCACTATGGCCACATCCGAACCATATAAGGGCCATAAACCGAGGTAATGCCCAAAACCCACAAGTAAATCATGGTATTAACTTGCCTTCTCTATGTGCAGACCAAAATGTTTTGAGGGCAAAACATTTCGAAGGGGGAGGGTATGATGAGGTCATCAGCACAACCCCCGGCCAACTGCCCGGCCCGGCCGGCCCAAGGAACACAAAGGCGGCCAAATACGCGCAAAAGGATACATGGGTGTATCTTCATGAATCCAAGCTTAACCAAGAAGGGGCCAGCCAAGACCAAACCTGGCCTATAATCCTGACTAACAGAGGACACGCGGCGACATGCAGCTCACCCAAAACAAGGCCAGATCAAGTCATGTACCATACATCAAATTGGAGTTTTTGAAACTTACCATATTTGGAATTTTCCTTATATGAAAGTCTCCAAACGTTTCTTTGGCGACCAGGAGACCTTTTTGTACTTCTAGGAGTTCCCTTAAGCACTTCTAGAAGCTCAAACACGTCTTGGACCAGGCGGGTCCATCCATGCCTTCAAATGAACCAATTGGAGCCGTTTATGGCAAGTGAGATGGCCAACATGTTTAATCACTTGCAAACCAAAACATGGCATCCCGGAGATATTATTAAGGCCCTAAGGAAGCCCAAAATAAACCTAGCATGCACCAGCCACCAAAGGATCAGGCGAATCCCTTTCCTCCAAGACTTGCCATATATGGACCGAAGTGCACTTAATGTGTTCAGATTGCAATATCTCTATTCCTTGCAACTTGGGCACGTATTGAAGACTTTCCAAAGCATCCAAGATGTACCTAGACACATTACATTCGCCCCAAAGCTCTCAAGATACAAGCATATACACTTTCCTTGTTGGCCAAACTAGACATTAATGGCCAACAGCCATATATTTTAAATGTATAATTTCCTTTTCTCATTTTTAGGTTTAGGACCATTGCTAGGAGCACTATATAAGCTCAGCACGACCTCATTGTAAAGATAGACCCCCATTGAAATTAAATTTGAATACAAAGTATTTTCTTCAAAGCCTTGTCTTTGAGTCTTGTTCTTGTTCTTTAGAAATAAAGTGTGTGATTCACTTCCTTTCTATTGAAGCCACGGCCAGGTTAGTTTGAGAGATTCAAACTCCCTTGGTTCACCTTTGATCATGTGATTCGATCAAAACCCCCTCCTTTTAGTCCCCTTGCCCGTTTAAGCCAAGAGAGATTCTCGGTCTTGCGAGTCACGGCCGTACCGCTTGTGAGATTGATATTCAATCTTACATCACCTCCTAAACAAATTCCAGGATGTATTCCCTGAGGAGATACCAGCAGGCTTGCCTCCCCTACACGGCATAGAGCACCAGATCGACCTCGTCCCCGGAGCAGACTTACCTAACCAACAAGCCTACCGGATGAGTCCAGAGGAGTCCAAGGAGCTTGAGAAGCAAGTCACGGAACTCCTGGAGAAAGGCTATGTTCAAGAGAGCCTCAGTCCATGTGCCGTACCAGTGCTGCTAGTCACCAACAAGGATGGGACTTGGCGAATGTGTGTTGACTGCCGAGCAATCAACAACATCACAGTCAAGTACCGACATCCCATACCACGACTGGATGACATGCTGGATGAACTGAGTGGAGCCACGGTGTTCTCTGAGAGAGACCTCAATAGTGGATACCACCAGGTCAGAATGAAAGAGGGTGATAAGACTGCTTTCAAGACAAAGCAAGGGCTCTACGAGTGATCAGTCATGCCATTCGGCTTGACTAATTCCCCAAGCACCTTCATGCGCCTTAGGAACAACCTTGTGCGCTTAGAACCCTAGTGCAGACCATCCCTCCTAGCTTCTAAGTTGTTATTTATCACGAGGTTCATCACCCCTCGTGTGGTTCACTTCACCTCTCCAACCAATACTGATGAAGGCATCAGATCGTATGGCCGGCCAAGAGATCAATCTTGCCAACCAGAGTGCTTGCCTGAGACAGCCGGGCCATTTGGCGCGCCTGCTGGCCCAAGCGGTACTGCCGGGCCTACGACCAGCTGGGCCGGACCGATTAATCTTTCTGGCGGAGAGGCCCGAACCTCCGGCCCAACTGGCGGCAACGTGGATGACACCGCCGGCCCAATTGGTTATGCCGCCGGCTCCGGAATCAACTTGGCCGGCTCCGATGACAATACGGCCAGCACCTCGCACAGTCCAGCCAGTACAGCCGACATAGCCGATTGCACCACCATTTCATCATCCACACAAAGAGACTCAAACCAGATAAGCTACCAGCTTCAAGACATGCATCTAGATGAAGTTTCTACACCAGTGGTGCCACCAGGAGCAATTACAAGGAGCAGATCAAGGGCGCTCTTCTACAAGTTTAGCTTGTAGGTCGACAAACTCCTAGAGGATGATCGACAAAGAACATTGGACCAAGAGTGCAAAGAAGAGTCCAAAGGCTTCTCAACAATGCAAGGGACTTCAGAGACTTGGGCTTTAGTAGCAAAAGAGGTCAAGGCCCAACGATTCCTAACCCTACTCCAAGTCGAAGACTAGGAGCAAGGCGCGTGCATGCCACAAGGTCGGCCACCTTCCATTTCTTGGCTGATAGGTAAGAATGGTAAGTTTTCAATTTATATACTTGCCTTTTTCTGTTTTGTAGGGTAGGATTTAGAATGTTTACATTTTGAGTCAAAGACAATTTCGGTAGAAGTCCTTTTTCGGTTATTCACTTTTGTAATTTTTCCATTTGTGCATTTTTGTAAGTTTTCCATTTTTCTTTGAGTCGACCCTAGAAGGTCAAGCTGTCGAGCATATTATTAAGGCTCCTTCCAGAATTGTAGTTCGACAACCTTTTTGATATTAATAAAGATCGAATTTTCTTTCTACAAGTTTTTCTGTCAAGAGACTTGTGCGCTTAGAAACCTAGTCGAGACCAGCCCTCCTAGCTCTAAGTTTGTGATTTATCACGAGGTTCATCACCCCTCGTGTGGTTCACTTCACCCTTCCATCCACTACCAAATAGAAAACCCCCATCCAGAAGCCTAAGGTTGACTTTCTCACCTAATCTTCTCCACACAGCCCACGCGGGTACAGCCTTGAATCGAAGCTTGTATCAAATACCCACCAGAAAACCCCTATCTAGAAGCCTAAGGTCGAATTTCTCACCTAATCATCTCGAAGCAGTCCACGCGTGTTACGGCCTTGATTCAAGGCTTGTATCACATTTTGAGCTCTAAATAAAATGTTAAAGACAATTTGATGCACACATGTCAAGTTGAACAGCAAGTTAAAACGATCATTTTAAACTGATCATTGGTGCTCATTGAGAAAAGGGTTACAAATGAAGCATAATGCATGGCCTCACGCAATTTAGGATATATTGGATTACTTTGAGGGTTTGTCGTAGCTATTTCGGTCCTAAATTTTGTCACAATATGAAAAATTGAGCTACCTTAACGTGGGCGTTGGATTCATTTCATTCTGAACTTTAAATCAGAAGTTATGGACGATTTAGTGTGGACATGTCAAGTTGATTGGCCAGTTAAAATGAACATTCTAAACTGTTCACCGGTGCTCATTGAGCAAAGTTTTACAAATGAAGCATAATGCATGGCATCAGACAGTTTAGAATGCATTGGATTTTTGGAGGCTTTTTGTAACTATTTTAGTCTTAAATTTTTTCAGAATATTGAGCTTGCTTAACGTGGCCATTGGATTCGTGTAATTTTGATCTCTAAATCAAATGTTAACCACGATTTAGTGCGGATATGTCAAGTTGATCAGCTAGTTAAAATGATCATTTTAAACTCATCATTGGTGCTAATTGAGCAAAGGTTTACAAATGAAGCAGAATGCATGGCATCACGAAGTTTGGGATAGATTGGATTCCTTGGAGGCTGTATCGTAAATCTTTTAGACTCAAATGTTGTCACAATATTGAAAATTGAGTTAGATTAACCTGGCCGTTGGATTCATTTCATTTTGAGCTCTTACTTAATCAAATGTTAAAGCTGATTTAGTGCGGATACGACAAGTTGATCAGATAGTTAAAATGACAATTCTTAACTCACCATTGGTGCTCGTTAAGCAAAAGTTTACAAATGAAGCATAATGCATGACATCAAGCAGTTTAGGATAGATTGGATTACTTGGAAGTTTTGTCTTAGCTATTTCTGTCGTAAATTTTGTCACAATATAGAATATTGAGCTTGTTTAACTTAGCCATTGAATTTGTGTCATTCTAAACTCTAAATCAAAAATTACGGATGACTTAGTGCGGACATGTCAGGTTGATCAGCCAGCTAAAATGATCATTCTAAATTTATCATTGGTGCTCCTTCAGTAAATGTTTATAAATCAAGCATAATGCATGGTGTCACGTCGTTTGGGATACATTTCATTACTTGGAGGCTTTGTTGTTGCTCTTTCAGTCTCACATGTTTTCACAATATTGAAAATTGAGCTAGACTAACATGGCCATTGGATTCATCTTGAGCTCTAAGTCAAATGTTAAAGGCGATTTAGTGCGGACATGTCAAGTTGATCAGCTAGTTAAAATTATTATTCTAAACTGATCATTGGTGTTCATTGAGCAAAGGTTTACAAATGAAGCTTAATGCATAGCATCACGCAGTTTAAGATAGATTGGATTACGTGAAAGCTTTGTCGTAGCTATTTGGAACTTTAATTTTCTCACAATATAGAAAACTGAACTAGCTTAACGTGGGCATTGGATTCATTTCATTCTAAACTCTAAATCAAAAGTGACGGACGATTTAGTGCAGACATGTCAAGTTGATCGGCCAGTGAAAACGATAATTCCAAACTGATCATTGGTGCTCCTTGAGTAAAGGCTTATAAATGAATCATAATGCATGACACCACACAGTTTGGGAAATATTGGATTACTTCTATGCTTTGTCGTAGCTCTTTCACTCTCAAATGTTGTCACAATATTGAAAATTGAGCTAGATTAACGTGGCCGTTGGATTCATGTCATTTTGAGCTCTAAATTAACTGTCAAAGAAGATTTGTTGTGGATATGTCAAGCTGATCAGCTGGTTAAAATGATCATTCTAAACTGATCATTGGTGCTCCTTGAGTAGAGGTTTACAAATGAAGCATAATGCATGGCATGACGCGATTTGGGATGGATTCGATTACTTGGAGGCTTTGTTGTAGCTATTCTGGTATTAAATTTTGTCATAATATAGAAAATTGAGCTAGCTTAACGTGGACATTGGATTCCTTTCATTCTGACATCTAAATCAAAAGTTACGGACAGTTTAGTGTAAACATGTCAAGTTGATCGGGCAGTTAAAATGATTATTCTAAAATGATCATTGTTGCTCCTTGAGTAAATTAAGCCTTATAAATTAAGCATAAGGCATGGCATCACGCAGTTTAAGATACATTGGATTACTTGGGGGCTTTGTCATAGCTCTTTAAGTCTCAAATGTTTTCAAAATTTTGAATATTTAGCTAGATTAACGTGGGCTTTGGATTCAAGTCATTTTGAGCTCTAAATCAAATGTTAAAGACGATTTAATGCGGATATGTAAAGGTGATCAGCTAGTTAAAATGACTATTCTAATCTGATCGTTGGTGCTCATTGAGCAGAGGTTTACAAATAAAGCATAATGTGTGACATGAGGTAGTTTGGGATGGATTGGATTACTTGGAGGCTTTGTCGTAGCTATTTTGGACTTAGATTTTGTCATAATATAGAAAATTGAGCTAGCTTAACGTGGGTAGTGGATTCATGTCATTCTGAACTCTAACTCAAAAGTTTATCGACTTGTTAAATTGATCATTCCAAACTCATCATTCGTGCTGACTGAGCAAAGGTTTACAGATGAAGCATAATGCATGGTATCATGCAGTTTGGGATAAATTGGATTACTTGGAGGCTTTTTCATAGATATTTCGGTCCAAAATTTAATCAAAATATAGAATTTTAGGCTAGCTTAACGTGCTCATTGGATTTGTGTCATTCTGATCTCTAATTCACAAGTTACGAACAATTTAGTGCAAACATGTCAAGTTGATCACCCATTTAAAATAATCATTCTAAACTTATCATTGGTGCTCCTTAAGTAAATGCTTATAAATCAAGCATAATGTATGGCATCATGGACTTTTGGATACATTTTATTACTTGGAGGGTTTTTCATAGCTCTTTAAGTTTTAAATGTGGCCACAATATTGAAAATTGAGCAAGATTAACGTTGGCATTGTATTCATGTTATTTTGGGCTCTAAATCAAATGTTAAAGACGATCTAGTGCGAACATGTCAAGTTGATCAGTAAGTTAAAATGATCATTCTAAACTGATCATTGCTGCTCATCGAGCAAAGGTCTACATATGAAGCATAATGCATGGCATTACGCAGTTTGTGATACATTGGATTATTTGGAAGGTTTTTCATAGCTTTTTAAGTCTTAAATGTTGTCACAATATTGAAAATTGAGCTAGATTAACGTGAGCGTTGGATTCATGTCCTTCTGAGCTCTAAATCAAATGTTAAAGACGATTTAGTGCAGACATGTCAAGTTGATCTGTAAGTTAAAATGGTCATTCTAAACTGATCAGTGCTGCTCACCAAGCAAAGATTTACAAAAGAAGCATAATACATGGCATCACACAGTTTGTGATAGATTGGAATACTTGGATGCTTTGTCGTAGCTATTTCGGTCTTAAATTTTGTCCAAATATAGAATATTGAGCTAGCTTAACGTGGATGTTGGATTCATGACATTCTGAACTCTAACTCAAAAGTTCCGGATGATTTAGTGCGGACATGTCATGTTCATCGGCCAGTTAAAATAATCATTCTAGATTGATCATTGGTGCTATTTGAATAAAGCCTTATATATGAAGCATAATGCATGACATCACGCAGTTAAGGATATATTGGATTACTTTGAGGCTTCGTTGTAGCTCTTTCAGACTCAAATGTTTCCACAATATTGAAAATTGAGCTAGATTAACGTGGGCATTGGATTCATATCATTTTGAGCTCTAAATCAAATGTTACGCTTTGAGTAAAACCTTACAAATGAAGCACAATGCATGGCATCACGCATTTTGGAATAGATTAGATTACTTCTAGGTTTTATCGTAGCTATATCCGGCTTAAATTTTTTCACAACATACAAAATTGAGCTAGCTTAGCGTGGGCGTTGAATTCGTGTCATAGTGAACTCTAAATCAAAAGTTACGGACGATTTTGTGTGGACATGTAATCTTGATCGTCCAGTTAAAATGATAATTCTAAACTGATCATTGGTGCTCCTTGAGTAAAAGCCTATAAATGAAGCATAATGCATGGCATCACGTAGTTTGGGATAGATTGGATTACTTGGAGGCTTTTTCGTAGTTATTTCGGTCTTAAATTTTGTCACAATATAGAAAATTGAGTTAGCTTAACGTGGGTGTTGGATTCGTGTCATTATGAACTATAAATCAAAAGTTACAGATGATATAGTTTGGATATGTCAAATTGATCGTCCAGTTAAAATGATCATTCTAAACTGATCATTGTTACTTCTTGAGTAAAGTCTTATAAATGAAGCACAATGCATGGCATCACGCAGTTTTGGATAGATTAGATTACTTGGAAGTTTTTTCGTAGCTATTCCGGCTTAAATTTTGTCACAATATAGAAAATTGAGCTAGCTTAGTGTGGGCGTTGGATTCGTGTCATTATGAACTCTAAATCAAAAGTTATGGATGATTTCGTGTGGATATGTCAAGTTGATCGGCAAGTTAATATGATAATTCTAAACTGATTATTGGTGCTCCTTGATTAAAGGATTATAAATGAAGCATAATGCATGGCATCACGCAGTTTGGGATACATTTGATTACTGAGGCGTTGTCGTAGCTCTTTGAGTCTCAAATGTTTTCACAATATAGAAAATTGAGCTAGCTTAACTAATGCTTTGGATTCATATCAGTTTGAGCTCTAAATCATAAGTAAAAGACAATTTAGAGTGGACATATCAAGTTGATCAGGTAGTTAAAATGATCATTCTAAATTGATCATTGGTGCAATTTGAGAAAAGGCTTACAAACGAAACACAATGCATGGAATCACGCTTTTTTGATAGATTGGATTACTTAGAGGCGTTGACATAGCTATTTCTGGCTTAAATTTTGTCACATTATAGAAAATTGAGCTAGCTTAGCGTGGGCGTTGGATTCGTGTCATTATGAACTGTAAATCAAAAGTTACCGACAATTTGGCGCGGACATGTCAAGTTGATCGGCAACTTAAAATGATCATTATAAGTTGATCATTTGTGCTCCTTGATTAAAGGCTTATAAATGAAGAATAATGCATGGCATTACGCAGTTTCGGATACATTAGATTACTTGGAGGCTTTGTCCTACCTCTTTGAATCTCAAATGTTTTCAAATTATAGAAAATTGAACTAGCCTAACGTGGGCATTGGATTTATGTTAATTTGAGGTCTAAATCAAAAGTTAAAGACGAATTAGTTTGGGCATGTCAAATTGATCAGCTAGTTAAAATGATCATTCTAAATTGATCATTGGTGCTCATTGATTAACGGCGTATAAATGAAGCATAATGCATATCATCACATATTTTGGGATAGATTGGACTATTGAAGTCTTTGTCATAGCTATTTTGATCTTAAATTTTGTCACAATATAGAAAATTGAGCTAGCTGAACGTGGGTGTTGGATTCATGTCATTTTGAACTCTAAGTCAAAAGTTACTAACGATTTAGTGCGGACATTTCAAGTTGATCGGTCAGTTAAAATGATCATTCTAAGCTGATCATTGGTGTTCACTGACTTTCTAAGTTTTGGACTAACGGCGTATAAATGAAGCATAATACATGGTATCACGCAGTTTGGGATACAATGGATTACTTGGAAGCTTTGCCATAGCTCTTGGACCCTTAAATGTTGCCACAAGATGGAATATTGAGCTAGCATAACGTGGCATTGGATTCATGTTATTTTGAGCTCTAAATCAAAAATTATAGACGATTTAGTGCGGACATGTCAAGTTGATGAGCCAGTTAAAATGATCATTCTAAACTGACCATTGGTGCTCCGTGAGTAAAGGTTTATAAATGAAGCATTATGCTTGGCATCCATAGCTTGGTAGAGAATGGATTACTTGGAAGCTTTTCCGTAGCTATTTCGCTCTTAAATTTGTTACAATATAGAAAATTGAGCTAGCTTAACGTGAGCTTTGGAATAATGTTAGTTTGAGCTCTAAATCAAAAGTTGAAGATGATTTAACGCGGACATGTCAAGTTGATCCGCTATTTAAAAGATCATTCTAAAGTAAACATTGGTCCTTCTTGCGTAAAAGCTTATAAATGAAGCACAATTCATGGCATCACGCATTTTGGGATAGAATGGATTACTTGGAGGGTTTGTCGTAGCTATTTATGTCTTAAATTTTGTCACAATATAGTAAATTTAGCTAGCTTAACGCTGGTCATGGATTCCTGTCATTCTAAACTTTAAATCAAAATTCACCGACGATTTGATGCGGTAATGTCAAGTTGGAGGCTTGGGGTAAATTGGATTACTTGGAGGCTTTGTCATTGCTATATCTACCTTAAGTTTTCTCACAATAAAGAAAATTGAGCTAGCTTAACGTGGATGTTGGATTCGTGTCAATTTGAACTCTAAACCAAAACTTACGAACGATTTAGTGCGAAAACGTCAAGTTGATAGGCCAGTTAAAATGATCATTCTAAACTGATCATTGTTGCTCCTTGTATAAAAGCTTAGAAATGAGGCATAATGCATAGCATCACATAGTTTTGGATAGATTGAATTACTTTGAGGCTTTCTCGTAGCTATTTCCATCACAAATGTTGTCACAATATAGAAAATTGAGCCAGCTTAACCTGGGTGTTGGATTCGTGTCATTTTGAACTCTAAGTAAAAAGTTAGAGATGATTAGTGCGGACAAGTCATGTTTATCGGCCAGCTAAAATGATCATTATAAACTGATCATTGGTGCTCCTTGATTAAAGGATTATAAATAAAGCATAATGCTTGGCATCATGCAGTTTTGGATACATTGGATTAATTGGTTTTGTCGTAGCTCTTTCAGTATTAAATGTTATCACAATATGAAAAATTAAGTTAGCATAATGTGAGCATTGGATTCATGTTACTTTGGTCTCTAAATCAAAAGTTAAAGATGATTTAGTGCGGACATGTGAAGTTGATTAGCTAGTTAAAATGATCATTCCAAACTGATCATTGGTGCTCTTTGAGTAATGCTTATGAATGAAGCACAATGCATAGCAACACACAGTTTGGGATAGATTAGACTGCTTGGATAATTTGTCGTAGCGATTTCTGACTTAAAATTTTGCCACAATATTGAAAATTGAGCTAGCTTAACGTGGGCGTTGGATTCGTGTCATTCTGAACTTTAAATCAAAAATTATGGACGATTTATTGCGGACATGTCAAGTTGATCGGCCAATTAAAATAATCATTCAAAACTGATCATTGGTGCTCCATGAATAAAGGCTTACAAATGAAGCATAATGCATGGCATAATGCAGTTTGGGATACATTGTATTACTTGGATGCTTTTTCGTAGCTCTTTGAGTCTCAAATGTTTTCACAATATGGAAAATTGAGCTAGATTAACGTGGGCATTGGAATCATGTTATTTTGAGATCCAACTTAAAAGTTAAAGACGATTTAGTGCGGACATCTCAAGTTGATTTGCTAGTTAAAATGATCATTCCAAACTGATCATTGGTGCTCCTTAAGCAAAAGCTTATAAATAAAACATAATGCATGGCATCACGCAGCTTGGGATAGATTGTATTACTTTGAGGCTTTTTTGTAGCTATTATGGTGTTAAATTTTGTCACAATAAGAAAATTAAAATAGATTAACGTGGGTGTTGGATTCGTGTCGTTCTGAGCTTTAAATCAAAAGTTATGGCTGATTTTGTGCTGACATGACAAGTTGATCGGACAGTTAAAATGAACATTCTAAACTGATCATTGGGGCTCCATGATTAATGGCTCAATATGAAGCATAATGCATGACATCATGCAGTTTGGGATACATTCGATTACTTGGAGGCTTTTTGTAGCTCTTTCCATCTTAAATGTTGTCACAATATGGAAAACTGAGCTAGCTTAACGTGGGCATTGGATTCAAATCATTCTGAGTTCAAAATCAAAAGTTAAATATGATTTAGTGCGGACATGTAATGTTGATCAGCTAGTTAAAATGGTCATTTTAAACTGATCATTGGTGCCCATTGATTAAAGGCGTATAAATGAAGCATAATGCATCTCATCACGTAGTTTGTGATATATTGGATTACTTGGAGGCTTTTTCATAGCTATTTCAATCATAAATTTTGTCACAATAGAGAAACCTGAGCTCTAAATTTTGTCATAACATAACGTGGGTGTTGGATTCATTTCATTTTGAACTCTAAATCAAAAGTTACAGATGATTGATTGCAAACATGTAAAGGTTATTGGCAGTTAAAATGATCATTCGAAACTAATCATTGGTGCCCTTGAGTATAGGCTTATAAATGAACCACAATGCATGACATCACACAGTTAGGGATAGATTGCATTACTTTGAGGCTTTGTCTAGCTCTTTCAGTCTCAAGTTTTGTCACAATATGGAAAATTGAGGTAGCTTAACATGGGCCTCGAATTCATGTCATTTTGAGTTCTAAATCAAAGGTTAAAGACGATTTAGTGCGGACATCTCAAGTTGACCATCTAGTTAAAATCATAATTCTAAACTGATAATTGGTACTCCTTGAGTAAAGGCTTATATTGCATGACGCAGTTTGGGATAGATTGGATTACTTGTTTTCTTTGTCATAGCTATTTCGGTATTTGATTTGTCACCATAAAGAAAATTAATCTAGCTTAACGTGGGCGTTGGTTCGTGTCATTCTGAACTCTAAATCAAAAAAATACTGATGATTTAGTGCAAACATGTCATGTTGATCGGCCATTTAAAATTATCATTATAGACTGATCATTGGTGCTCATTGGGTAAAAGTTTATATATAAAACATAATGCATGACATCACACAGTTTGGGATAGACTGGATTACTTGGAGGATTTGTCATAGCTATTTCAGTCTCAAATATTGTCACAATATGGAATATTGAGCTATTTTAACATGGGCATTGGAATCATATAATTTTCAGCTCTAACTTAAAAGTTAAAGACGATTTAGTGCAGACTTGTCAAGTTGTTCAGCTAGTTAAAATGATCATTCTAAACTGATCAGTGGTGTTCATTGAGTAAAGGCGTATAAATGAAGCATAATGCATGACATCATGCAGTTTGGGATAAATTGGATTACTTGGAGGCTTTGTCATAGCTATTTTGGTCTTAAAATTTGTCACAATATAGAAAATTGAGCTAGCTTAACATCGGAGTTGGATTTGTATCATTCTGAATTCTAAATCAAAATTTACCGACGTTTTAATGTTGTAATGTCAAGTTGATCGGTCAGTAAAAATGATCATTCTAAACTGATCATTTGTAGTCCTTTAGTAAAGGCTTATAACGAAAGCGCATTGCATGGCATCACACAATTTTGGGTATATTGGCTTACTTGGAGGCTTTGTCGTAACTCTTTCAGTCATAAATATTGTCACAATATGGAATATTGAGCTAACTTAACATGGGCATTGGATTTATGTGTTTTTGAAGTCAAAATTAAAAGTTAAAAACGATTTAGTGCAGACATGTCAACTTGATCTGCTAGTTAAAATTATCATTTTAAGCTGATCATTTGTGCTCTTTGAGTAAAGGTGTATAAATGAAGCATAGTGCATGGCATCACACAGCTTGGGATAGATTGGATTACTTGGAGTCGTTGTCATAGCTATTTCAGTCTTCAAGTTTTTCAAAATATAGAAAATTGAGTTAGCTTAACTTGAGCATTGGATTCGTGTCATTTTGAGCTCTAAATCAAAAGTTATAGACAATTTAATGCGGACATGCCAACCTGATCAGCTAGTTAAAATGAACATTATAAATTGATCATTGGTGCTCATTGAGCAAAGGTTTACAAATGAAGCATAATGCACAACATCATGCTGTTTGGGACATATTGGATTACTTTGAGGCATTGTCGTAGCTCTTTTAGTCTCAAATTTTGTCACAGTATTGAAAATTGAGCTAGTTAACGTGGGTGTTGGCTTCATCTCATTTGTGCTCTAAATTAATAGTTAAACATAATTTAGTGCCGACATTTCAAGTTGATGAGCTAGTTAAAATGATAATTCTAAACTGATCATTCTAAACTGATCGTTCTAAACTGGTCATTCTAAACTGATCATTGGTGCTCATTGAGTAAAGGCGTATAAATGAAAGATAACGCATGGCATCACGTAGTTTGGGATAGATTGGATAACTTTGAGGCTTTGTCATAGCTATTTCGGTGTTAAATTTGGTCGCAATATAGAAAATTGAGCTAGCTTAACGTGGGCATTGGATTCGTGTCATTTTTGAACTCTAAATCAAAATTTACGTACAATTTAGTGCGGACATATGAAGTTGATCATCAGTTAAAATGATCATTCTAAACTGATGATTTGTGCTCATTGAGAAATTTTTTACAAATGAAGCATAATGCACGGCATCATGTAGTTTGGGATATATTGGATTACTTTGAGGCTTTCTTGTAGCTCTTTCAGTCTCATATGTTGTCACAATATGGAAAATTCAGCTAGCTTAACGTGAGCTTTGGATTCATCTCATTTTGAGCTCTAACTTAAAAGTTATAGATGATTTAGTGCGGACATGTTAAGTCTATTGGCTAGTTGAAATTATCATTCTAAACTGATCATTGGTGTTCATTGAGTAAAGGCGTATAAATGAAGCATAATGCATGGCATCATGCAGCTTTGGATCTATTGGATTACTTGGAGTCTTTGTCCTAGCTATTTCAGTCCGAAATTTAATCATAATATAGAAAACAGAGCTAGCTTAATGTGGATGTTCGGTTCGTGTAATTATTAACTCTAAATCAAAAGTTACGAACGGTTTAGTGCGAACAGGTCAAGTTGATCGGCCAGTTAAAATGATCATTCTAAACTGATCGTTGGTGCACTTTGGGTAAAGGCTTATAAATGAATCATAATGCATGGCACCACGTATTTTGGGATAGATTGGATTACTTGGAGGCTTTGTCGTTGCTCTTTCGGTCCCAAATATTGTCACAATATGGAATATTAAGCTATATTAACGTGGGCATTGGATTCATGTAAATTTGAGGTCTAAATTAAAAGTTAAAGACGATTAGTGCGGAAATGTCAAGTTGATGAGCTAGTTAAACCGATCATTCTAAACTGATCACTGGTTCTCATAGAGTAAAGGCGTATAAATGAAGCATAATGCATGACATCATGCAGTTTGGGATAAAATGGATTACTTGGAGGGTTTGTCGTAGCTATTTCCGTCTTAAATTTTGTCACAATATAGTAAATTGAGCTAGCTTAACGCTCACTATGGATTCCTGTCATTCTAAACTCTAAATCAAAATTCACCGACGATTTGATGTGGTAATGTCAAGTTGGAGGCTTGGGGTAAATTGGATTACTTGGTGGATTTGTCATAGCTTTTTCAGTCTCAAATATTGTCACAATATGAAATATTGAGCTATTTTAACATGGGCATTGGAATCTTATAATTTTCAGCTCTAAATTAAAAGTTAAAGACGATTTAGTGCAGACTTGTCAAGTTGTTCAGCTAGTTAAAATGATCATTCTAAACTGATCAGTGGTGTTCATTGAGTAAAGGCGTATAAATGAAGCATAATGCATGACATCACGCAGTTTGGGATAAATTGGATTACTTGGAGGCTTTGTCATAGCTATTTTGGTCTTAAATTTTGTCACAATATAGAAAATTGAGCTAGCTTAACATCGGAGTTGGATTTGTATCATTCTGAATTCTAAATCAAAATTTACCGACGTTTTAATGTTGTAATGTCAAGTTGATCGGTCAGTAAAAATGATCATTCTAAACTGATCATTTGTAGTCCTTTAGTAAAGGCTTATAACGAAAGCGCATTGCATGGCATCACACAATTTTGGGTATATTGGCTTACTTGGAGGCTTTGTCGTAACTCTTTCAGTCATAAATATTGTCACAATATGAAATATTGAGCTACTTTAACGTGGGCATTGGATTTATGTGTTTTGGAACTCAAAATTAAAAGTTAAAAATGATTTAGTGCAGACATGTCAACTTGATCTGCTAGTTAAAATTATCATTTTAAGCTGATCATTTGTGCTCTTTGAGTAAAGGCGTATAAATGAAGCATAGTGCATGGCATCACACAGCTTGGGATAGATTGGATTACTTGGAGTATTTGTCATAGCTATTTCAGTCTTCAAGTTTTTCAAAATATAGAAAATTGAGTTTGCTTAACTTGAGCATTGCATTCGTGTCATTTTGAGCTCTAAATCAAAAGTTATAGACAATTTAATACGGACATGCCAACCTGATCAGCTTGTTAAAATGAACATTATAAATTGATCATTGGTGCTCATTGAGCAAAGGTTTACAAATGAAGCATAATGCACAACATCTTGCTGTTTGGGACATATTGGATTACTTTGAGGCATTGTCGTAGCTCTTTTAGTCTCAAATTTTGTCACAATATTGAAAATTGAGCTAGCTTAACGTGGGTGTTGGCTTCATCTCATTTGAGCTCTAAATTAATAGTTAAACATAATTTAGTACGGACATTTCAAGTTGATGAGCTAGTTAAAATGATAATTCTAAACTGATCATTCTAAACTGATCGTTCTAAACTGATCATTCTAAACTGATCATTGGTGCTCATTGAGTAAAGGCGTATAAATGAAAGATAACGCATGGCATCACGCAGTTTGGGATAGATTGGATAACTTTGAGGCTTTGTCATAGCTATTTCGGTGTTAAATTTGGTCGCAATATAGAAAATTGAGCTAGCTTAACATGGGCATTGGATTCGTGTCTTTTTTGAACTCTAAATCAAAATTTACGTATAGTGCGGACATGTGAAGTTGATCATCAGTTAAAATGATCATTCTAAACTGATGATTTGTGCTCATTGAGCAAAGTTTTACAAATGAAGCATAATGCACGGCATCATGCAGTTTGGGATATATTGGATTACTTTGAGGCTTTCTTGTAGCTCTTTCAGTCTCATATGTTGTCACAATATGGAAAATTCAGCTAGCTTAACGTGGGCATTGGATTCATCTCATTTTGAGCTCTAACTTAAAAGTTATAGATGATTTAGTGCGGACATGTTAAGCTGATTGGCTAGTTGAAAAGATCATTCTAAACTGATCATTGGTGTTCATTGAGTAAAGGCGTATAAATAAAGCATAATGCATGGCATCATGCAGCTTTGGATCTATTGGATTACTTGGATTCTTTGTCCTAGTTATTTCAGTCCTAAATTTAATCATAATATAGAAAACAGAGCTACCTTAATGTGGATGTTCGGTTTGCGTAATTATTAACTCTAAATCAAAAGTTACGAACGATTTAGTGCGAACATGTCAAGTTGATCGGCCAGTTAAAATGATCATTCTAAACTGATCGTTGGTGCACTTTGGGTAAAGGCTTATAAATGAATCATAATGCATGGCACCACGTATTTTGGGATAGATTGGATTACTTGGAGGCTTTGTCGTTGCTCTTTCAGTACCAAATATTGTCACAATATGGAATATTGAGCTATATTAACGTGGGCATTGGATTCATGTAAATTTGAGGTCTAAATTAAAAGTTAAAGACGATTAGTGCGGAAATGTCAAGTTGATGAGCTAGTTAAACCGATCATTCTAAACTGATCACTGGTTCTCATAGAGTAAAGGCGTATGAATGAAACATAATGCATGACATCATACAGTTTGGGATAGATTGGATTACTTGGGTGATTTGTCATAGCTATTTTAGTCTTAAATTTTGTCACAATATAGAAAATTGAGCTAGCTTAACGTGGGTGTTGGATTCTTGTCTTCTTGAACTCTAAATCAAAATTTACCGACTATTTAATGCGGACATGTCAAGTTGATCGGCCAAATAAAATGATCTTTCTAAACTGATCATTGGTGCTCCTTGAGGAAAGGGTTATAAAGAAAGCGCAATACATGGCATCATGCAGTTTAAGATATATTGGCTTACTTGGAGGCTTTCTCGTAGCTCTTTCATTCACAAATATTGTCACAATACAGAAAATTGAGCTAGATTAACGTGGGCATTTGACTCATGTCATTTTGAGCTCTAAATCAAAAGTTAAAGACGATTTAGTGCGGACATGTTATGTTGAGCAGCTAGTTAAAGAGATCATTCTAAACTGATCATTGGTGCTCATTGAGTAAAAGCGTATAAATGAAGAATAATGCATGGCATCATGCACTTTGGGATTTATTGGATAACTTGGAGGCTTTGTCTTAGATATTTCGGTTTTAAATTTTGTCACAATATAGAAAACTGAGGTAGCTTTACTTTTGCGTTGGATTGGTGTCATTCTGAAATGTAAATCAAATGTTACGGACGATTAAGTGCGGACATGTCAACTTGATCATATAGTTAAAATGAACATTTTAAACTGATCACTGGTTCTCATTGATCAAAGGCTTACAAATGAAGCATAATGCACGGCATCACGAACTTTGGGATATATTGGATTAGTTTTAGGATTTGTCGTAACTCTTTCAGTATCAAATATTATCACAATATGGAATATTGAACTATTTTAACGTGGGCGTTGGATTCATCTCATTTTGAGTTTTAAATTAAAAATTAAACACGATTTAGTGCAGACATGTCAAGTTGATCACCTAGTTAAATTGATTATTCTAAACTGATCACTGGTGCTCATTGACTAAAGGCGTATAAATGACGCATAATACATGGCATCACTCAGTTTGTGATAGATTGGATTACTTGGAGGCTTTTTCATAGCTATTTCGATCTTATATTTTACCAGAATATAGAAAATTGAGCTAGCTTAACGTGGGAGTTGGATTCATGTCATTCTGAACTCTAAATCAAAATTTACCTTAGTGCATACATGTCAAGTTCATCGGCCTGTTAAAATGATCATCTAAACTGATCATTGGTGCTCCTTGGGTAAAGGCTTTTAAATGAAGTATAATGCATGGCATCACGCAGTTTGAAATACATTGGATTACTTGGAGGCTTTGTAGTAGCTTATTCAATCTAATATGTTGTCACAATATGGAAAATTGAGCTAGCTTAACGTGAGCATTAAACTCATCTAATTTTGTGGACATGTGGACGTGGGCATAATGCATTGGACATGAGCATCGGACTCATCTAAATCAAGAGTTAAAGAATATTTATTGTGGACATGTCAAGTTCATCGGATAGTTAAAATGATCTTTCTAAACTGAGCATTGGTGCTCCTTGAGGAAAGGCTTTTAAATTGAGCATAATGCATGGCATCACGAAGTTTGGGTAGACTGGATTATTTGGAGGCTTTTTCGTAGTTATTTAGGTCTTAAATTTTTTCACAATATAGAAAATTGAGCTAGAATAACGTGGGCGTTGGATTCGTGTCATTCTGAACTCTAAATCAAAAGTTACGTATGATTTAGTGCGAACATGTCAATTTGATCGGCCGGTTAAAATGATCATTCTAAACTGATCATTGTTGCTCCTTGATTAAAGGCTTATAAATGAAGCATAATGCATAGCATCACGCATTTGGGATATATTGGATTGCTTGGAGGCTTTGATGTAGCTTTTTCGGTCTTAAATTTTGTCACAATATAGAAAATTGAGCTAACTTAACTTAAGCAGTGGATTCGTTTCATTCTGATCTCTAAATCAAATGTTATCGAAGATTTAGTGCAGACATGTCAAGTTGATCGGCCAGTTTAAAATATCATGCTAAACTGATCATTGGTGCTCCTTCAGGCTTATAAATCAAGTATTATGCATGGCATCACGTATTTTGGAATACATTAGATTACTTGGAGGCTTTGTAGTAGCTCTTTCAGCCTCAAATGTTGTCACAATACGGAAATTGAGCTACCTTAAAGTGAGCATTGGACTCGTGTCATTTTGAGCTCTAAATCAGAAGTTAAAGATGATTTATTGTGGACATGTCATTGGTGCTCCTTGATTATTGGTGCTCCTTGATTATTGGTGCTCCTTGATTATTGGCTTATAAATGAACCGTAATGCATGGCATCACGCAGTTTGGGTAGATTGGATTACTTGGAGGTTTTGTCGTAGCTATTTAGGTCTTCAATTTTGTCACAAATATAAAAAACTGATCTAGCATAACGTGGGCATTGGATTCGTGCCATTATGAAGTCTTAAAAAAACGTTTCTGACGATTTCGTGCGGACATGTCAAGTTGATCGTTTAGTTAACATGATCATTCTAAACTAATCATTGGTGCTTCTTGAGTAAAGGCTCATAAATGAACCATAATGCATGGCATCACACAGTTTGGAATAGATTGGATTACTTGTAGGCTTTTTCATATCTATTTCGATGTTAAATTTTGTCACAATATAGAAAATTGAGTTAGATTAATGTGGGTTAGAAAATTATTATTCTAAAGTGGTCATTGATGCTCCTTGAGTAAAGTCTTGTAAATGAAGCATACATGACATCACACAGTTATGGATAGATTGGATTACTTAGACACTTTTTCATAGCAATTTTGGTATTAAATGTTATCACGATAGAGAAAATTGGGCTAGCTTAACGTGGGCTTTGGAGTTGTGTCATTTAGAACTCTTTCAGTCTCAAATGTTATATTGTGACAAAATTTAAGACCGAAATATCTAGGAAAAAGTCTCCAAGTAATCCAATCTATTCCAAACTGCGTGATGCCATGCATTATGGTTCAATTATATGCCTTTACTAAAGGAACACCAATGATCAGTTTAGAATGATCATTTTAGCTGACCGATCAACTTGACATATCCGCACTAACTTGTCCATAACTTTTGATTTAGAGTTCAGAATGACATGAATTCAACATCCACATTAAGCTAGCTTAATTTTCTACATGGTGACAAAATCAAATACCAAAATAGCTACGACAAAGAAACAAGTAATCCAATCTATTCCAAACTGCGTCATGCAATATAACCCTTTACTCAAGGACTACCAATGATCAGTTTAGAATTATCATTTTAACTAGATGGTCAACTTGACATGTCCGCACTAAATCGTCTTTAAATTTTGATTTAGAGCTCAAAATGACATGAATCCAAGGCCCATGTTAAGCTACCTCAATTTTTCATATTGCGACAAAACTTGAGACTGAAAGAGCTAGACAAAGCCTCAAGTAATGCAATCTATCCCTAACTGTATGATGTCATGCATTATGGTTCATTTATAAGCCTTTACTCAAAGGCACCAATGATTAGTTTCGAATGATCATTTTAACTGCCAGTAACCTTGACATGTCTGCACTAAATCGTCTGTAACATTTGATTTAGAGTTCAAAATGAAATGAATCCAACACCCACGTTATGTTATGACAAAATTTAGAGCTCATGTTTCTCTATTGTGACAAAATTTATGATTGAAATAGCTATGAAAAAGCCTCCAAGTAATCTAATATATCCCAAACTACGTGATGAGATGCATTATGCTTCATTTATACGCCTTTACTCAATGAGCACCAATGATCAGTTTAGAATGACCATTTTAACTAGCTGATCAACTTGACATCTCCGCACTAAATCATATTAAACTTTTGATTTAGAGCTCAGAATGACTTGACTCCAACGCCAATGTTAAGCTAGCTCAATTTTCCATATTGTGACAACATTTAAGATGGAAAGAGCTACAAAAAAGCCTCCAAGGAATCGAATGTATCCCAAACTGCATGATTTCATGCATTATGCTTCATAATGAGTCATTAATCAAGGAGCCCCCAATGATCAGTTTAGAATGATCATTTTAATTGGCCGATCAACTTGTTATGTCAGCACAAAATCATCCATAACTTTTGATTTAGATCTCAGAATGACACGAATCCAACACCCACGTTAAGCTATTTTAATTTTCTATATTGTGGCAAAATTTAGCACTATAATAGCTATGACAAAGCATCAAAGTAATCCAATCTATCCCAAGCTGCGTGATGCCATGCATTATGTTTAATTTATAAGCTTTTGCTTAAAGAGCACCAATGATCAGTTTGTAATGATCATTTTAACTAGTAATCAACTTGAGATGTCTGCACTAAATCTTCTTTAACTTTTGATTTGGATCTCAAAATAACATGAATCCAATGTCCACGTTAATCTAGCTCAATTTTCCGTATTGTGAAAACATTTGATACTGAAAGAGCTATGAAAAAGCCTCCAAGTAATCCAATGTATCCCAAACTGCATTACGCCATGCATTATGCTTCAATTGTAAGCCTTTATTCATGGAGCACCAATTATCAGTTTTGAATGATCATTTTAATTGGCTGATCAACTTGACATGTCCACAATAAATCGTGCATAATTTTTGATTTAAAGTTCAGAATGACACGAATCCAACGCCCACGATAAGCTAGCTCAATTTTCAATATTGTGGCAAATTTTAAGACTGAAATCGCTACGACAAATTATCCAAGTAGTCTAATCTATCCCAAACTGCGTGTTGCTATGCATTATGCTTCATTTATAAGCATTACTCAAGGAGCACCAATGATCAGTTTGGAATGATCATTTTAACTAGCTAATCAACTTGACATGTCCGCACTAAATCGTCTTTAACATTTTATTTAGAGACCAAAGTAACATGAATCCAATGCTCACATTAAGCTAACATAATTTTTCATATTGTGATAACATTTAATACTGAAAGAGCTATGACAAAACCACCAAGTAATCCAATGTATCCAAAACTGCACGATGCCAAGCATTATGCTTCATTTATAAGCTTTTAGTCAAGGAGCACCAATGATCAGTTTATAATGATCATTTTAACTGGCCGATAAACTTGACTTGTCCGCACTAATCATCTCTAAATTTTTATTCAGAGTTCAAAATGACACGAATCCAACACAAAGGTTAAGCTGGCTCAATTGTCTATAATGTGACAACATTTGTGATGGAAATAGCTACGAAAAAGTCTCAAAGTAATTCAGTCTCTCCAAAACTATGTGATGCTATGCATTATGCCTCATTTCTAAGCTTTTACTCAAGGAGCACCAATGATCAGTTTAGAATGATCATTTTAACTGGCCTATCAACTTGACATTTTCGCACTAAATCGTCTGTAAGTTTTGGTTTAGAGTTCAAATTGACACGAATCCAACACCCACGTTAAGCTAGCTCAATTTTCTTTATTGTGAAAAAACTTAAGGTAGATATAGCAATGACAAAGCCTCCAAGTAATCCAATCTACCCCAAGTAATCCAATCTACCCCAAGCCTCCAACTTGACATAACCGCATTAAATCGTCGGTGAATTTTGATTTAGAGTTTAGAATGACAGGAATCCATAGCCTACGTTAAGCGAGCTCAATTTACTATATTGTGACAAAATTTAAGACGGAAATAGCTACGACAAACCCTCCAAGTAATCCATTCTATCCCAAAATGCGTGATGCCATGCATTGTGCTTCATTTATAAGCTTTTACGCAAGAAGCACCAATGTTTACTTTATAAGCGGATCAACTTGACTGTCCGCGCTAAATCATCTTCAACTTTTGATTTAGAGCTCAAACTGACATGATTCCAAAGCTCACGTTAATCTAGCTCAATTTTCTATATTGTGACAAAATTTAAGAGCAAAATAGCTACGGAAAAGCCTCCAAGTAATCCATTCTATACCAAACTATGGATGCCAAGCATAATGCTTCATTTATAAACCTTTACTCAAGGAGCACCAATGATCAGTTTAGAATGATCATTTTAACTGGCTCATCAACTTGACATGTCCGCACTTAATCGTCTATAATTTTTGATTTAGAGCTCAAAATAACATGAATCCAGTGCCACGTTACGCTAGCTCAATTTTCCATCTTGTGGCAACATTTAAGGCTCAAAGACCTATGGCAAAGCTTCCAAGTAATCCATTGTATCCCAAACTGCGTGATACCATGTAGTATGCTTCATTTATAAGCTTTTAGTCAAGGAACACCAAGGATCAGCTTAGAATGATCATTTTAACTGACCGATCAACTTGAAATATCTGCACTAAATCGTTAGTAACTTTTGACTTAGAGTTCAAAATGACATGAATCTAACACCCACGTTAAGCTAGCTCAATTTTCTATATTGTGACAAAATTTAAGATCAAAATAGCTATGACAAAGACTCCAAGTAGTCCAATCTATCCCAAAATATGTGATGATATGCATTATGCTTCATTTATATGCCGTTAATCAATGAGCACCAATGATCAATTTAGAATGATCATTTTAACTAGCTGATCAATTTGACATGCCCACACTAATTCGTCTTTAACTTTTGATTTAGACCTCAATTTAACATAAATCCAATGCCCACGTTAAGCTAGTTCAATTTTCTATAATTTGAAAACATTTGAGATTCAAAGAGCTACGACAAAGCCTCCAAGTAATCTAATGTATCCCAAACTGCGTTATGCAATGCATTATTCTTCATTTATAAGCCTTTAATCAAGGAGCACCAATGATCAACTTATAATGATCATTTTAAGTTGCCGATCAACGTGACATGTCCGCACTAAATTGTCTGTAACTTTTGATTAATAGTGCATAATGACACGATTCCAATGCCCACGTTAAGCTAGCTCAATTTTCTATATTGTGACAAAATTTAAGCCAGAAATAGCTATGTCAACGCCTCTAAGTAATCCAATCTACAAAAAAATCGTGATTCCATGCATTGTGTTTCATTTGTAAGCCTTTACTCAAATTGCACCAATGATCAGTTTAGAATGATCATTTTAACTACCTGATCAACTTGATATGTCGGCTCTAAATTGTCTTTTACTTATGATTTAGAGCTCAAACTGATATGAATCCAAAGCCTAAGTTAAGCTAGCTCAATTTTCTATATTGTGAAAACATTTGAGACTCAAAGAGCTACGACAACGCCTCCAAGAAATCCAATGTATCCCAAACTGCGTGATGTCATGCATTATGCTTCATTTATAATCCTTTAATCAAGGAGCACCAATAATCAGTTTAGAATTATCATATTAACTTGCTGATCAACTTGACATATCCTTACATAACTTTTGATTTAGAGTTCATAATGATACGAATCCAACGCCCACACTAAGCTAGCTCAATTTTCTATATTGTGACCAAATTTAAGCCGGAATAGCTACGAAAAAGCCTCCAAGTAATCTAATCTATCCCAGACTGTGTGATGCCATGCATTGTGCTTCACTTATAAGCCTTTACTCAAGGAGTACCAATGATCAATTTAGAATGATAATTTTAATTGGCCGATCAATTTGACATATCCGAACTATATCATCTGTAACTTTTGATTTATAGTTCATAATGACACGAATCCAACACCCACGTTAAGCTAACTCAATTTTCTATATTGTGACAAAATTTAAGACCGAAATAACTACGACAAAGCCTCCAAGTAATCCAATCTATCCCAAACTACGTGATGCCATGCATTATGCTTCATTTATAGGCTTTTACTTAAGGAGAACCAATGATCAGTTTAGAATTATCATTTTAACTGGCCGATCAAGATTACATGTCCGCACTAAATCGTCCGTAACTTTTGATTTAGAGTTCACTATGACACGAATTCAACGCCCACGCTAAGCTAGCTCAATTTTGTATACTGTGACAAAATTTAAGCCGGATAAAGCAATGATAAAACCTACAAGTAATCTAATCTATCCCAAAATACGTGATGCCATGCATTGTGCTTCATTTGTAAGGTTTTACTCAAAGAGTAACATTTGATTTAGAGCTCAAAATGATACGAATCCAATGCCAACGTTAATCTAGCTCAATTTTCAATATTGTGGAAACATTTGAGTCTGAAAGAGCTACGACGAAGCCTACAAGTAATCCAATATACCCTTAACTGCGTGATGCCACACATTATGCTTCATATATAAGGCTTTATTCAAATAGCACCAATGATCAATCTAGAATGATTATTTTAACTGGCCGATGAACATGACATGTCCGCACTAAATCGTCCGGAACTTTTGAGTTAGAGTTCAGAATGTCTTGAATCCAACATCCACGTTAAGCTAGCTCAATATTCTATATTTGGACAAAATTTAAGACTGAAATAGCTACGCAAAGCATCCAAGTATTCCAATCTATCCCAAACTGTGTGATGTCATGCATTATCCTTCTGTTGTAAACCTTTGCTCGGGAGCAGGAATGATCAATTTAGAATGATCATTTTAACTTACATATCAACTTGACATGTCCGCACTAAATCGTCTTTAAAATTTGATTTAGAGCTCAGAAGGACATGAATCCTACGCTCACATTAATCTAGCTCAATTTTAAATATTGTGACAACATTTAAGACTTAAAGAGCTATGAAAAACCTTCCAAATAATCCAATGTATAACAAATTGTGTAATGCCATGCATTATGCTTCATTTGTAAACCTTTGCTCGATGAGCAGCAATGATCAATTTAGAATGATCATTTTAACTTACTGATTAACTTGACAAGTTCGCACTAGATCGTCTTTAACATTTGATTTAGAGCTCAAAATAACATGAATCCAATGCCAATGTTAATCTAGCTCAATTTTCAATATTGTGGCCACATTTAAGACTTAAAGAGATATGAAAAACCCTCCAAGTAATAAAATGTATCCAAAACTCCATGATGCCATACATTATGCTTGATTTATAAGCCTTTACTTAAGGAGCACCAATGATAAGTTTAGAATGATCATTTTAAATGGGTGATCAACTTGGCATGTTTGCACTAAATTGTTTGTAACTTATGATTTAGAGATCAGAATGACACAAATCCAATGAGTACGTTAAGCTAGCCTAAAATTCTATATTGTGATTAAATTTAGGACAGAAATATCTATGGAAAAACCTCCAAGTAATCCAATTTATCCCAAACTGCATGATACCATGCATTATGCTTCATCTGTAAACCTTTGCTCAGTCAGCACGAATGATGAGTTTGGATTGATCAATTTAACTAGTCGATAAAGTTGACATGTCTGCACTAAATCGTCCATAACTTTTGAGTTAGAGTTCAGAATGACATGAATCCACTACCCACGTTAAGCTAGCTCAATTTTTTATATTATCACAAAATCTAAGACCGAAATAGCTACGACAAAGCCTCCAAGTAATCCAATCTATCCAAAACTACCTCATGCCACACATTATGATTTATTTGTAAACCTCTGCTCAATGAGCACCAATGATCAGATTAGAATTATCATTTTAACTAGCTGATCACCTTTACATATCCGCATTAAATCATCTTTAACATTTGATTTAGAGCTCAAAATGACTTGAATTCAAAGCCCACGTTAATCTAGCTAAATATTCAAAATTTTGAAAACATTTGAGACTTAAAGAGCTATGACAAAGTCTCCAAGTAATCCAATGTATCTTAAACTGCGTGATGCCATGCCTTATGCTTAATTTATAAGCCTTTACTCAAGGAGCAACAATGATCATTTTAGAATGATCATTTTAACTGCCCGATCAACTTGACATGTTTACACTAAATTGTCCGTAACTTTTGATTTAGATGTCAGAATGAAAGGAATCCAACGTCCACGTTAAGCTAGCTCAATTTTCTATATTATGACAATATTTAAGACCAGAATAGCTACAACAAAGCCTCCAAGTAATCCAATCCATCCCAAATTGCGTCATGCCATGAGTTATGATTCATTTGTAAACCTCTACTCAAGGAGCACCAATGATCAGTTTATAATGATCATTTTAACTAGCTGATCAACTTGACATATCCGCAGCAAATCGTCTTTGACAGTTAATTTAGAGCTCAAAATGACATGAATCCAAAGGCCACGTTAATCTAGCTCAATTTTCAATATTGTGACTACATTTGAGAGTGAAAGAGCTACGACAAAGCATAGAAGTAATCCAATATTTCCCAAACTTGGTGATGTCATGCATTATGATTCATTTATGAGCCTTTACTCAAGGAGGACCAATGATCAGTTTGATCGGCCAGTTAAAATGATCATTCTAAACTGATCATTGGTACTCCTTGAGTAAAGGCTTATAAATGAAGCATAATGCATGGCATCAAACAGTTTCGGATAGATTAGATTACTTGGATGCTTTTTCGTAGCTATTCCGGCTTAAATTTTGTCACAATATAGAAAATTGAGCTAGGTTAGTGTGGGCGTTGGATTCATGTCATTATGAACTCTAAATCAAAAGTTATGGATGATTTCGTGCGGATATGTCAAGTTGATCGGCAAGTTAATATGATAATTCTAAACTGATTATTGGTGCTCCTTGATTAAAGGATTATAAATGAAGCATAATGCATGGCATCACGCAGTTTGGGATACATTGGATTACTTGGAGGCGTTGTCATAGCTCTTTGAGTCTCTAATGTTTTCACAATATAGAAAATTGAGCTAGCTTAACTTAGGCTTTGGATTCATATCAGTTTGAGCTCTAAATCATAAGTAAAAGACAATTTAGAGCGGACATATCAAGTTGATCAGGTAGTTAAAATGATCACTCTAAACTGATCATTGGTGCAATTTGAGTAAAGGCTTACAAATCGAACACAATGCATGGAATCACGCTTGTTAGATAGATTGGATTACTTAGAGGCGTTGACATAGCTATTTCTGGCTTTAGTATTGCACAATATAGAAAATTGAGCTAGCTTAGCGTGGGCGTTGGATTCGTGTCATTATGAACTGTAAATCAAAAGTTACAGACGATTTAGTGCGGAAATGTCAAGTTGATCGGAGTGTAAAAATGACCATTCTAAACTGATCATTGATGCTCCTTGAGTAAAGAATTATAAATGAAGCATAATGCATTGCATCACGTAGTTTGGGATATATTGGATTACTTGGATGCTTTGTCGTCACTCTTTCAGTCTCAGATGTTGTTACAATATGGAAAATTGAGCTAGCTTAATGTAGGCATTGGATTAATATCATTTTTAACTCTAAACCAAAAGTTAAAGACGATTTAGTGCGGATATGTCAAGTTGATCAGCTAGTTAAAATGATTATTCTAAACTGATCATTGGTGCTCCTTGAGTAAAGGCTTATAAATGAAGCATAATGCATGGCGTCACGCAGTTTGGGATAGATTGGATTGCTTGGAGGCTTTACCTTACCTATTTCTGTCTTATATTTTGTCACAATATAGAAAATTGAGCTAGCTTAGCGTGAGCGTTGGATTCGTCTCAATCTGAACTCTAAATAGCGTGAGCATTGGATTCGTCTCAGTCTGATTTCAAAATTGAGCTAGCTTAGCGTGAGCGTTGGACGATTTAGTGCGAACGTATCAAGTTTATCTGACAGTTAAAATTATCATTATAAACTAAACGTTGGTGCTCCTTGAGTAATGGTTTAAAAAGAAAGCG
The DNA here is from genome assembly GCA_018901945.1 of Pugionium dolabratum. NCBI lineage: Eukaryota > Viridiplantae > Streptophyta > Magnoliopsida > Brassicales > Brassicaceae > Pugionium > Pugionium dolabratum. Next base: position 196,971 of record JAEVFF010000570.1, on the reverse strand, counting down.
CAATGCATGGCATCACGCAATTTAGGATATATTGGCTTACTTGCAGGCTTTTTTGTAGCTCTTTCAGTCACAAATATTGTCACAATGTGGAATATTGAGCTAACTTAACGTATTCATGTCATTTTGAACTCAAAATTAAAAGTTAAAGATGATTTAGTGCGGACATGTCAACTTGATCAGGTAGTTAATGAACATTCTAAACTGATCATTGGTCCTCATTGAGCAAAGATTTTCAAATGAAGCATACTGCATGGCATCATGCAGTTTGGGATATATTCGATTACTTTGACACTTTGTCGAACCTCTTTCCATCACAAATGTTGTCACAATTTGGAAAACTGAGCAGGCTGAACGTGGGCGTTGGATTCATCTCATTTTGAGCTCTAAATTACAAGTTAAAAACAATTTAGTGCGGACATGTCAAGTTGATCAGCTAGTTAAAATGATCATTTTAAATTGATCATTGGTGCTCATTGAGTAAAAGCGTATAAATGAAGAATAATGCATGGCATCATGCAGTTTGGGATTTATTGGATAACTTGGAGGCTTTTTCTTAGATATTTCGGTCTTAAACTTTGTCACAATATAGAAAATTGAGCTATCTTGGGCGTTGGATTGGTGTCATCCTGAAATGTAAATCAAAAGTTAAAGATGATTTAGTGCGGACATGTCAACTTGATTAGCTAGTTAATGAACATTCTAAACTGATCATTGGTCATCACTGAGCAAAGGTTTACAAATGAAGCATAATGCACGGCATCACGCAGTTTGGGATATATTGGATTACTTTGAGGCTATGTCGAACCTCTTTACATCGCAAATGTTGTCACAATTGGGATAGAGTGGATTATTTGGAGGCTTAATAATAGCTATCTCGGTCTTAAATTTTGACACACCATAGAAAATTGAGCTAGATTAACGTTCGCGGTGAATTCGTGTCATTCTAAACTCTAAATCAATAGTTACAAACGATTTAGAGTGGACATGTCAAGTTGATCGGCTTGTTAAAATAATCATTGAAGCTACTTGAGTAAACGCTTATAATGAAAGCATAATGCATAGCATCACGCAGTCTGAGATAGATTGGATTACTTGGAGGCTTTTTCATAACTCTTTCAGTGTCACATATTGTCACAAAATGGAATATTGAGCTACCTTAACGACGATTTAGGCCAGACATGTCAACTCTATCTGGTAGTTAAAGTGATCATTCTTAACTGATCATTGGTGCTCATTGAGTAAAGGTGTATAAATAAAGCATAATGCATGACATCACACAGTTTAGGATAAATTGGATTACTTGCAGGCTTTGTCGTTGCTATTTTGGTCTCAAATTTTGTCACAATATAGAAAATTTATCTAGCTTTACCTGGGCGTTGGAGTCATATCATTTTAAGCTCTAAATTAAAAGTTACGGACGATTTAGTGTGGACATGTTAAGTTGATCGGCCAGTTAAAATGAAGCATAATGCATGGAAACAAGCAGTTTGGGATATATTGGATTACTTTTAGGACTTTCGTAGCTCTTTCAGTATCAAAAATTGTCACAATATGGAAAATTGAGCTAACCTAACGTGGGCGTTGGATTCATCTTATTTTGAACTCTAAATTAAAAGTTAAACACGATTTACTCCGGACATGTCAAGTTGACCAGCTAGTTAAAATGATCATTCTAAACTGATCATTGGTGCTCATTGAGTAAAGGCGTATATATAAAGCATAATGCATGGAATCACATAGTTCAGGATAGAGTGGATTATTTGGAGGCTTTGCCATAGCTACTTCGGTCTTAAATTTTGTCACAATATAAAAAATTGAGCTAGCTTAATGTTGGCGTTGGATTCATGTCATTCGGAACTCTAAATCAAAAGTTACCGAGGATTTAGTGAAGACATGTCAACTTGATCGGCTAGTTAAAATGATCATTCTAAACCGATCATTGGTGCTCCTTGAGTAAAAGCTTATACTGAAAGCATAATGCATGGCATCACGCAGTTTAGGATAGATTGGATTACTTGGAGGCTTTTTCGTAGCTCTTTCAGTATCAAATCACAATATGGAATATTGAGATAACTTAATGTGGGCATTGGATTCATGTCAATTTGAACTCTAAATTAAAAGTTAAAGACAATTTAGTGTGTGCATGTCAAGTTGATCGGCTAGTTAAAATGATCATTCTAAACTGATCATTTGTGCTCCTTGAGTAAACGCTTATTATGAAAACATATTGCATGGCATCATGCAATTTTGGATAGATTGGATTATTTGGAGGCTTTGTTGTTGCCTTTTCAGCTTCAAATATTGTCACAATATACAAAATTAATCTAGCTTTTCTTGGCCGTTGGATTTATGTCATTTTGGGCTTCAAATTTATAGTTAAAGACAATTTAGTGCTCATTGAGCAAAGGTTTACAAATAAAGTATAATGCATGACATCACACAGTTTGGGATATATTGGGTAACTTTGAGGGTTTGTCGCTCTTTCAGTCTCAAATGTTATCATAATATGGAAAATTGAGCTAGCTTAACTTGGACGTTGGATTCATCTCATTTTGAGCTCGAAATTAAAAGTTAAAGACGATTTAGTGCAGACATGTCAAGGTGATCAACTAGTTAAAATGATCATTCTAAACTGAACATAGGTGCTCATTTAGTAAAGGCGTATAAAGGAAGCATAATGCATGGCGTCACACAATTTTAGATAGATTGGATTACTTGGAGGCGTTATCATTGCTATTTCAGTCTTAAAATTTGTCAAAATATAAAAAATCTAGCTACCTTAACGTGGGCGTTGGATTTGTGTCATTTTGAACTCAAAATCAATAGTTACGGATGATTTAGTGAGGACATGTCAAGTTGATTGGCCAGTTAAATGATCATTATAAACTGATCATTTGTGCTCATTGAGTAAAGGCGTATAAATGAAGCATAACGCTTGGCATCACGCAGTTTGGGATAAATTGGATTACTTGGAGGCTTTGTCAAAGCTATTTCGTTCTTAACTTTTGCCACAATATAGAAAATAGAGCTAGCTTTACTTGGGCGTTGGATTCGTGTCATTCTGAAATGTAAATACATTTAGTGTGGACATGTCAAGTTTATCGGCCAATTAATATAAAAATTCTAAACTGATCATTGGAGCTCTTTGAGGAAAGGTTTTAAAATGAAGCATAATGCATGACATCACGCAGTTTGGGATATAATGGATTACTTTGAGGCTTCGTCGTAGATCTTTCAGTCTAAAACGTTGTCACAATATGGAAAATTTAGCTAGCTTAACGTGGGCGTTGTATTCGTTTCATTCTGAACTCTAAATCAATAGTTACGGAAAATTTAGTGCGGACATGTCAAGTTGATTGGCCAGTTATAATGATCATTCTAAAATTATCATTGGTGCTCCTTATGTAAAAGCTTATAAATGAAGTATAATGCATTGCATCACACAGTTTGGGATAAATTGGATTACTTGGAGATTTTGTCGTGCATAGTTTTGGATAGATTGGTTTACTTGTAGGTTTTGTCGTACCTCTTTCATTCTTAAATATTGTCACAATATGGAATATTGAGCTAACTTAACAAGGGAAATGGATTGATGTGTTTTTGAACTCTAAATTAAAAGTTAAAGACCATTTAGTGTAGACATGTCAAATTGATCTGAAAGTTAAAATAATAATTCTAAACTGATCATTGGTGCTCATTGAGTAAAGGCATAAAAATGAAGCATAATGCATGGCATCACGCGTTTGGGATAGATTGGATTATTTGGAGGCTTTCTCGTAGCTGTTTCAGTCTTAAATTTTATCACAGTATAGAATATTGAGCTAGCTTTACTTGGGCCTTGGATACATGTCATTCTGAAATGTAACTCAAAAGCTATGGACGATTTAGTGTGGACATTTCAACTTGAGAGGCTAGTTAAAATGAACCTTCTAAACTGATCATTGGTGCTCATTAAGCAAATGTTTACAAATGAAGCATAATGCATGACATCATGCAGTTTGGGATATATTGGATTTCTTTGAAGCTTTGTCGTAGCTTTTTCACACTCAAATGTTGTCACAATATGAAAAATTGAGATAGCTTAACATGGCCGTTGGATTCATCTCATTTTGAGCTCTAAATTAAAATTTAATGACGATTCAGTGAGGACATGACAAGTTGATCAACTAGTTAAAACGATCATTATAAACTGATCATTGGTGCTCATTAAGTAAAGGCTTATAAATGAAGCATAGTAAATGGAATCACGCAGTTCGGGATAGATTGTATTACTTGGAGGCTTTCTCATAGCTATTTTGGTCTTAAATTTTGTCACAATATAGAAATTTGATCTACCTTAACATCGGCGTTCGATTCATGTCATTCTGAACTGTAAATCAAAAGTTACGAACGATTTAGTGCAGGAAAATCAACCTGATCAGCCTATTAAAATGATCATTCTAAATTGATCATTGGTGCTCCTTGAGTAAACGCTAATAAATAAAGCATAATCAATGGCATCACACAGTTTGGGATAGATTGGATGAATTGGGGGCATTGCCGTAGCTCTTTTAGTGTCTAATACTTTCAAAATATGGAATATTGAGTTACTTTAACATGGGGCGTTGGATTAATGTCATTCTGGGATCTAAATTAAAAGTTTAAGACTATTTAGTACGGACATGTCAACTTGATCAGCTAGTTAAAATGAACATTCTAAACTGATCATTGGTTCTCATTTTGGGAAAGGTTTACAAATAAAGTATAATGTATGACATCACGCACTTTGGGATATATTAGATTACTTTGAAGCTTTGTCGTAGCCCTTTCAGTCTCAAATGTTGTCACAATATGGAAAATTAAGCTATCTTAATTTGGGCGTTAGATTCATCCCATTTTTTAGCTCTAAATTAAAAGTTAAAGACGATTTAGTGTGGACATGTCAAGTCGATCATCTAGTTAAAATGATCGTTCTAAACTGATCATTGGTGCTCATTGAGCAAAGGTATACAAATGAAGTATAATGCACATCATCATGGAGTTTGGATATATTGGATTACTTTAAGGCTTTGTCAGAGCTCATTCAGTATTAAATGTTGTAACAATATGGAATATTGAGCTATTTTAATGTGGGCGTTGGATTCATGTCATTTTGAGCTCTAACTTAAAAGATAAAGATGCTTTATTGCGGATATGTCAATTTGATGAGCTAGTTAAAGGGATCATTCTAAATTGATAATTGGTGCTCATTGGGTAAAGGCGTATAAATGGAGCATAATGCATGGTATCACGTAGTTTAGGATAGATTGGATTACTTGGAGGCTTTTTCATAGCTTCTTCGGTTTTAAATTTTTTCACAACATATAAAATTTAGCTAGATTAAAGTGGGCATTCAATTTGTGTCATTCTGAACTCTAAATCAAAATTTAAGAACGATTTAGTGTGGATATGTCAAGTTGATTGGCCCGTTAAAAATGATTATTCTAAAGTGATCATTGGTGCTCCTTGAGTACAAGTTATAAAGGAAGTATAATGCATGGCATCACGCAGTTTGGGATAGATTGGATTATTTGGTGTCTTTGTTGTAGCTCTTTCAGACTTAGATATTTTCACAATATGAAATATTGAGCTAACTTAACGTGGGAGTTGGATTCATGTCATTTTAAACTCCAAAATAAAAGTAGAAGACGATTTAGTGCATACAAGTCAACTTGATCATCTAGTTAAAATGATCATTCTAAACTGATCATTGGTGCTCATTTAATCAAGGCGTACAAATGAAGCATAATGCATGGCATCACGTAGTTTGGGATATATTGGAATACTTCGAGGCTTTGTCGTAGCTATTTCGGTACTAAATTTTGTCACAATATCGAAAAGTTAGCTTGCTTTACTTGGGTGTTGGATTTGTGTCATTTTGAAATATAAATCAAAAGTTCCAGAAAATTTAGTGAGGACATGTCAAGTTGATCTGCCAGTTAAAATAGACATTCTAAACTAATCATTGGTGCTCATTGAGCAAATGTTTACAAATGAATCATAATGCATGGCATCACGCAGTTTGGGATATATTGGATTACTTTGATGTTTTTTCGTAGCTCTTTCAATCTAAAATGTTGTCACAATTTGGAAAATTGAGGTAGATTAACGTGGGCATTGGATTCATCTCATTTTGAGCTCGAAATTAAAAGTTAAAGACGATTTACTATGGACATGTCAAGTTGTTAAAATATTCATTCTAAACTGATCATTGGTGCTCATTGAGTAAAGGCGTATAAATAAAGTATAATGCATGACATCACACAGTTTGGGATAGAACGGATTACTTGGAGGATTTATCACAACTATTTTGGTTTTAAATTTTGTCACAATATAGAAAATAGAGCTAGCTTAATGTGGGCGTTGGATTTCTGTCATTCTGAACTCTAAATCAAAAGTTAAGGACGATTTAGTGCGGACATGTCAATTTGATCGGCTAGTTAAAATGATCATTCTAAACTTATCATATGTGCTCCTTGAGTAAAGGTTTATAAATGAAGCATAGTCCATAGTATCACGTAATTTGGGATAAATTGGATTACTTGGAGGCTTTGTCGTATCTTTTTAAGTCTCAAATATAGTTACAATATGGAATATTGAGCCATTTTAATGTTGACGTTGGATTCATGTCATTTTGAGTTCTAAATGAAAAGTTAAAAACGATTTAGTGCGGACATGTAAACTTGATCAGCTAGTAAAAATGAACATTCTAAATTGATCATTCGTCCTCATTGAGCAAAGATTTACAAATGGAGCATAATGCATGGCATCACATGGTTTGGGATATATTGGATTACTTTGAGACTTTGTCGTGGCTCTTTCAGTCTCAAATGTTATCAAAATTTGGAAAATTTAGCTAGCTTAATGTTGGTGTTGGATTCATCCCATTTTGAGCTCTAAATTAAAAGTTAAAGACGATTTAGTGCGGATATATCAAGTTGATCAGCTAGTTAAAATGATTGTTTTAAACTGATCTTTGGTGCTCATTGAGTAAAGGCGTTTAAATGAAGCATAATGCATGGCATCACGCAGTTTGGGATAGATTGGATTACTTGGAGTCTTTGTAATAGCTATTTTGGTCTTAAAATTTTTTACAGTACAAAAAATTTGGATAGCTTAACGTGGGCGTTGGATTCGTGTTATTCTAATCTCTAAATAAATAGTTACACACGATTTTGTGCGGACATGTCAAGTTGATTGGTTAGTTAAAATGATCATTCTGAGCTGATCATTGGTGCTCCTTGAGTAAAGGCTTATAAATGAAAGTGTAATGCATGGCATCACGCAGTTTGGTATATATTGGATTAATTTGAGGCTTTGACGTAGCTCTTTCAATCTCAAATGTCGTCACAATATAGAAAATTAAGCAAGCTTAATTTGGGCGTTGGATTCATCCCATTTTGAGCTCTAAATTAAAAGTTAAAGACGATTTAGTGCAAACACGTCAAGTCGATCAGCTAGTTAAAATGATCGTTCTAAACTGATCATTGGTGTTCATTCAACAAAGGTATACAAATGAAGCATAATGCACAACATCACAGATTTTGGGATATATTAGATTACTTTGAGGCTTTGTCATAGCTCATTCAGTCTCAAAGGTTGTCACAATATGGATTATTGTGCTATTTTAACATGGTCGTTGGATTCATATCATTTTGAGCGCTAAATAAAAAGTTAAAGATGATTTAGTGCGGATATGTCATGTTCATGACCTAGTTAAAGTGATCATTCTAAACTGATCATTGGTGCTCATTGGGTAAAGGCGTATAAATGAAGCATAATGCATGGCATCATGTAGTTTGGGATAGATTGGATTACTTGGAGGCTTTTTCATAGCTATTTTGGTCTTAAATTTTGTCACAACATATAAATTTAGCTAGATTAATGTGGGCGTTTGATTTGTGTCATTCTGAACTCTAAACCAAAATTTAAGAACGATTTAATGTGGATATGTCAAGTTGATCGGCCAGTTAAAATAATCATTCTAAACTGATCATTGGTGATCCTTGAGTAAAAGCTTATAAAGGAAGTATAAGGCATGCCATCACGCAGTTTGGGATAGATTGGATTATTTGGAGTCTTTCAAATATTTTCAGTCTCAAATATTTTCACAATATAAAATATTGAGCTAACTTAACGTGGGCGTATGATTCATGTCATTTCGTAATCCAAAACAAAAGTAGAAACGATTCAGTGCGTACATGCCAAATTGTTCAGCTAATTAAAATCATCATTCTAAACTGATCATTGGTGCTCATTTGGTAAAGGCGTATAAATGAAGCATAATGCATGGCATCATGTAGTTTGGCATATATTGGAATATTTCAAAGCTTTTTCATAGCTATTTTGGTCCTACATTTTGTCACAATATAGAAAAGTTAGCTAGATTTACTTGGGCGTTGGATTCGTGTCATTCTGAAATGTAAATCAAAAGTTAGGGACGATTTAGTGCCACATGTCAAGTTGATCTGCCAGTTAAAATGGACATTATAAACTGATCGTTTGTGCTCATTGAGCAAAGGTTTAGAAATGAAACATAATGCATGGCATCACGCAGTTTGGAATATATTGTATTATTGTCAGTCTTTTTCATAGCTCTTTCTGTCTAAAATGTTGTCACAATATGGAAAATTGAGCTAGCTTAACGTGGGTGTTGGATTCATCTCATTTGAGCTCGAAATTAAAAGTGAAAGACGATTTAGTGCGGACATGTCAAGTTGTTCAGCTAGTTAAAATGATCATTCTAAGCAGATCATTGGTGATCATTGAGTAAAGCCGTATAAATAAATCATAATGCATGGCATCACGTAATTCGGGATAGATTGGATTACTTGGAGGATTTATCGCTGCAATTTCGGTCTTAAATTTTGTAACAATATAGAAAATAGAGCTAGCTTAATGTGGGTGTTGGATTCGTGTCATTATGAACTCTAAATAAAACGTTACGGATGATTTAGTGGGTACATGTCAAGTTGATCGGCTAGTTAAAATGATCATTCTAAACTTATCATTGGTTCTCCTTGGGGAATGGCTTATAAATGAAGCATAGTCCATGGTATCAAATATTGTCACAATCTGGAATATTGAGCTATTTTAATGTTGGCGTTGGATTCATGTCATTTTGAGTTCTAAATTCAAAGTTATAGACAATTTAGTGCGGACATCCAAACTTGATCAGCTAGTAAAAATGAACATTCTAAACTGATCATTGGTGCTAATTGAGCAAAGATTACCAAATGCAGCATAATGCATGGCATCACGCGGTTTTGGATATATTGGATTACTTTGAGACATTGTCGTAGCTCTTTCAATCTCAAATGTTGTCACAATATAGAATATTCCGCTAGCTTAATTTGGGCGTTGGATTCATGTAAAATTGAACTCTAAATTAAAAGTTAAAGACGATTTAGTGCGGACATCTTAATTTGATCTACTAGTTAAAATGATCATTTTAATCTGATCATTGGTGCTCATTAAGTAAAGGCGTATAAATGAAGCATAATACATGGCATCATGCAGTTTGGGATAGATTGGATTACATGGAGACTTTGTCGAAGCTATTTTGATCTTAAATTTTGTCACAATACAGAAAATTGAGGTAGCTATACTTGGGCGTTAGATTCGTGTCATTCTGAAATGTAAATGTACGATATTGTGGACATGCCAAGTTGATCAGCCAGTTAAAATGAACATTCTAAATTGATCATTCGTACTAATTGAGCAAAGGTTTATAAATGAAGCAATTTAGTGCAAACATGTCAAGTTGATCAGCTAGTGAAAATGATCATTCTAAACAAATCGTTGGTCCTCAGTGTGGAAAGGCGTACAAATAAAGCATAATGCATGGTATCACGCCGTTTGCAATAGATTAGATTACTTGAAGGGTTTGTTGTAGATATTTTGGTCTTAAATTTTTTTTATAATATAGAAAATTGAGCTAGCTTAACGTGGGCATTGGATTCGTGTCATTCTTAACTTTAAATCAAAAGTTACGGATAATTTAGTGCGTACTTGTCAAGTTGATTGGCCAGTTAAAATGAACATTCCAAACTGATCACTGGTGCTCCTTAAGTAAATGCTTATAAATAAAGCACAATCCATGGCATCACAGAGTTTGGGATATATTGGATTACTTGCAGGCTTTGTCGTAGCTCTTTCAGTCTCAAATTTTGTCATAATATGGAATATTGAGCTATTTTAACGGTTAAGTTGGATTTGTGTTATTTTGAGCTTTAAATCAAAATTGACAGACGATTTAATTCAGACATGTCAAGTTGATTGGCTGATTGAAATGATCATTCTAAACTATTCATTGATGATCCTTGAGTAAAGGCCTATAACGAAAGCATAATGCATGGCATTACACAATTTGGGGATAGATTGGATTACATGGAGGCTTTGTCCTACCTCTTTGACTTTCAAATATTTTCACAATATGGAATATTGAGCTGACTTAATGTGGACATTGGATTCATGTCATTTTGAACTATAAATTAAAAGCTAAAGACGATTTAGTGCGGACATCTCAACTTGCTCTGCTAGTTAAAATGATCATTCTAAACTGATCATTGCTGCTCATTTAGTAAAGGCTTATCAATGAAATATAATGCATGGCATCACAAAGTTTAGGATAGATTGGAATACAGGCTTTTTGTAGCTATTTTGATCTTAAATTTTGTCACAATATAGGAAATTGAGCTAGATTTACTTGGGTATTGGATTCTTGTCATTTCGGAAATGTAAATCAGTCGGAAAGTAGTCGCAAATTCTTATTCGAAAAAATAAGTAGTCGCAAATCAGTCGGAAAAAATGTAGTCGCAAATCAGTCGCAATCATGGTAATAGTGGTTCAATTTGCGACTGATTTGCGACCAATCGTTGGTGACTACGTTTGCGACTACTTTGCGACTGAAATTCCGTAACAAATTTTGCCACTATTTCACGACTACTTATGTGGTTGCAAAACCCGTAGTCACAAATCAGTCAAAAAAATTTGTAACTAATTTGCGATTACAAGAACCACTGCAGTCGCAAATCAGCCACAAAATTTTGTGACTGATTTGCGACTACAAGAACCATTGCAGTCGCAAATCAGTCACAAAATTTTGTGACTGATTTTGTGACTGATTTGCGACTGTAGAGCTATGTGGTCGCAAATCAGTAACAAAATTTTGTGACTGATTTGCAACTACAATTTACACGCACTCGCAAATCAGTGGCAAATAATTGCGATTGATTATAAAATATTCGAAAAAAATTTTGTAGTCGCAAATCGGTCCCAAGAAATTGATACTGATTTGAGACTACAACAGAATTAGATTGAAAAAAAATAATAATCAATTAAAAAATATTATGAAAAAAATTTGAAATAAATTAAAATTAAAAAATAATAATTTTTAATTTTAATTTCTGAAAAGTTTAATAAATTATTATTTTTTGAAACCATTAATTATTATTAATATTATTTAGAAATTAATAATAAATATTATAATGTTAAATATAAAATATATTGTCAAAATTAATTATTGTATAATGCATAATATTATTTAAATTTTAAATAAATTATTAATTAATTATTTTATTAAATAAAAAGAAATTAAAAATTAAAAATCTAATTTTTATTAATTGAAATTCAATTTACAAAAAAAAATACAACTAATTCTCTGGTGGCGGAAATTGAAAATTCGAAGGCGAGAATGGGGTCAGAGACATCGACGGTTTCCCTGGGCAATCGTTATCCCGCATATAGGAGGCAAATACGGGATCCGTCCGTTGAAAATACCCAAGGAGCATCTCCATGCTGCAGATCTTCTTTTGGTTTTCTTTATGCTGTTCTTGTATCGTCTGATTTGCTTCCAAAATCTGTGCATTTTGTTGTACAATAAGCGCGTTTTGTTCTTCATGATGCATCTTAAGTGCGTTTTATTCTTCGATTTTGCGCTGCGCAGCTAGCAGTTGTTCTTGAAGCATTACGTAGTCGGCAGTAGTTGATTGCAACCCACTACACCTACCTGACACGTGGACGCGGTTCAGGCTACCGAGTCCGTAAAGACAGCCTCGGTCATCCCCAATAGAAGACTACAAAATAATGACAATAAAAATAAAATATTAATAAATCATTTAATATAAAAAATTTTAAAAAAAAAAATTTACCTGAATGAATATCTCATTCTTCTCTTCTGTAGTTAGCTCAATTGTACGGGAAGTACCGTTAGACGTTTCTGTTGGATCGACCTCCACGATCGCCATCTTCTCTTGCATGATACGTTCGTATGCTTCACAGATTTTTTTTGCTTTCAAATCGACATATGAACTATCCGGTCTAATGTGAATCTTTACAAAGAACTCACCTATTGAGATAGGTCGTCCCAAATTATTTTCCTACACATAAATTGAAAAAAATTTTAATTAAATAATAATTAAATTTTTAAAATTAAATTTAAATAATTGAAATTACTTACCATTTCCTGCTAGATCTGGATGTAAGAGTTTTGGCCCGAAAAATGCTTGTGCGGGCCAATTCTGTCCCGAGAGCAGTTGCGGTTATTAGAGGATTTCTTACTCTCGTTAGATGTTTCTGTTCCCCAATAGTCTGTCATAATTTTGAACAGACTTAGGGAAATCCATCGGGGATGTTTGCTGGTTGTATGAACCATGCTCACCATCCCTTTCATCAATCTTACGCTGACGGTCTCGAACTCTTTTCGTACCACCGGGGTGATCACAGGATCCTAGGTGTGAGATTGCTTGAAATTAAATTATAAAATATTAATATGTATTATGCAAATATTATAAAATAAAAAAAAGTTTTTTTTTTAAAAAGTAACTTACCACAAACTCGATAAAATAATTTTCCTGCCTCTCATCAGGTACAACCGTACAAGTGTAGTAGGGACCATCAAATTTATTTTTCAAAAATTTTGAAATTTGATAGGTAATAGTCCCTATATCGCGGTCAAACCTAATATTTTTATTATATACAAAAATTTAAATTTCATATTAATATATTAATAACTTTTAATAATTATTTATAAATAAAAATTAAAAAGAAAAAAATACATTACCACGTTGTATTTGGTGCCGGCAGTGGAGACAACACTGTCAAATATTGATCGCACCCCGGAGTTTGTAACAAACTATCAAGAGTGATAGTTTGTTCCTCCGTTCTGTTTCGCACTCGGGAATATCTTCCTCCTCATGCTCTTCCGATTCCTGAAACCATGGAGGAGTTTGGGTTTCAGGAACGGAATTAGGGGTAAATGTATATTGGGGAGGGAGGCGGGATGCCGCTCTATTAGCGGAGGGTGAGGGGTTCGAGGAGGCCGAAGAGGTAACACGACCGGAAGATGATGGGATAGATCGTCTTCCACGACCTCTCATCGACCTACCGCTACTTGCCATTTGTTTGATTGGATGTTTTTGATTATGAGAGGGTTTGGCATGTTTAGAGAGGTTTAGTAAGTAAGGTTATGTTTGAAGTGTGAAAAATGAGGGAAAACCATCGATTATTAATAGATTTTTTTGCGACCACGTATGTGGTCGCAAATTAGTGGCAAAATTCGAATTTAATGACGTGGTCGCAAATCAGTCGCAAATTTGCGACTGATTTGCGACCACCAATTAATTTGGTGGGAATCGAAAATTTTGAAATTCCCAACAAATTAATTGGTGGGAGTTTGAAAGTTCGAATTTTCAACTCCCACCGAATTAAATGGTGGTCACAAATCAGTCACAAATTTGCGACTGATTTGCGACCACCAATAAATATGGTGGGAGTTTGAAAGTTTTTGAATTTTCAACTCCCACCGAATTAAATGGTGGTCGCAAATCAGTAGCAAATTTGTGAACACCAATAAATATGGTGGGACTTTGAAAGTTCGAATTTTCAACTCCCACCGAATTAAATGGTGCTCGCAAATTTGCGACTGATTTGCGACCACCAATAAATATGGTGGGAGTTTGAAAGTTTTTGAATTTTCAACTCCCACCAAATTAAATGGCGGTCGCAAATCAGTCACAAATTTGAGACTGATTTGCTGTCACCATTAAATTATTCAAATAAATTAACCTGTGATCGCAAATCAGTCGCAAATTTGGGGCAGATTTACGGCCACTGGTAATTTATTCGAGAAATTAACTTGTGGTCGCAAATCAGTGGCAAATGTGCGACTGATTTGCGACCACAAGTAATAATTGTGACTGAATTGCCACCACATTGTCAATGCAGTGACAAAGTGGTGGCAAATTAGTCACAAATAATACCATAAACACTAAATCTATTGATTTTGGTGAATAAATTGAATTATATAAGATTGATTACTTGATTATAACTTGTAAAAATTTTAATTACTAAGAAAAACATAGCATTTACCAAATTTTAAAATCATTTACCTAAAACATTTAACAAATTTACTTAACCTTATAACTCTTATATACATTCGAAACGTTCTCTAAAATTTAAATGAATACAAATATGGTTTTCAATATATGTGGTCACTTTATAATGGTTAGTAGTTACATAAAAATGCAAATACAAGTTGTAAATGTGGAAAATAGTTAGGGAAAATGTGAATTTACCATATGTGGTCGCATATCAGTCGCTTTTTGCGACTGATTTGTGAATGCATATCAAAATTTGAGTTTGTGGTTGCAAATCGGTGGTAAATTTGCGACTTATTTGCGACAACAAGTAATAATTGTGACTGAATTACCACCACATTGTCAATGTAGTGGCCAAGTGGTGGCAAATTAGTCACAAAGAATACCCTAAACACTAAATTTATTGATTTTGGTGAATAAATTGAATTATATAAGATTGATTACTTGATTTAGTTGTACAAATTTCAATTAATAAGAAAACAATAACATTTACCAAATTTTAAAAATCATTTACCTAAAACACTTAACAAATTTACTTAACCTTATAACTCTTATATACATTTCAAATGTTCTCTAAAATTTAAATGAATACAAATATGGTTTTCAATATATGTGGTCACTTATAATGGTTAGTAGTTACATAAAAATGCAAATACAAGTTGTAAATATGGAGATTGCTTAGGAAAAATGTGAATTTACCATATGTGGTCGAAATCAGTCACTATTTTGCGACTGATTTGCGACCACTAGTAATAATTGTGATTGAATTACCACCACATTTTGAAGACAGTGGCACATTCTGAATACAGTGGCAAAGTGTTGGCAAATCAGTCAAAATTTGTGTCATAAAACCTTAATTATATGGTTTTTGGAAATAAATTGAATTATATAAGAATAAAATGTCAAAAAATACAAAAAACAATGACTATATTTAGTACATTTCTTCGTCCTCGTCATCATCAAATTTTGATTACTTGGAGGATTTGTCGTAGCTCTTTCAATCTTATTTTTTTTTCACAATATAGAAAATTGAGTTAGCTTAACAAGAGTGTTGGATTCATGTCATTCTAAGCTATGAATCAAAATTTACAGATTATTTAGTGCAGACAACCGAAGTTGATCGGCTAGTTAAAATGATCATTCGAAATTGATCATTGCTCCCATTGAGTAAGGCTTATTAATGAAGCATTATGCGGGGCATAGTGCAGTTTGCGATAGATTCGATTACTTGGAGGCTTTGTCGTAGCTATTTCAGTATTAAATTTTTTCATAATATTGAGTTAGCTTAACATGGGCGTTGGATTCGTTGTCATTCCATGAATCAAAAGTTATGGATGATTTTGTGCAGACAAGTAAAGTTGGTCGGCGAGTTAAAAACGATCATTCCAAACTGATCATAGGTGCTCATTGAGTAAAAGCTTATCGATGAAGCATAATGCATGGCATCAAGCAGTTTGAGATAGATTTGATTACTTAGAGGATTTTTCCTAGCTATTTTAGTCTAAAATTGTTTCACAATATCGAAAATTGAGCTAGCTTAACGTGGGTGTTAAATCTGTGTCATTGTAAGCTATGAATCAGAAGTTACGAGCGATTTTGTGTGGACATGTCAAATTGATCGGCTAGTTAAAATGATCATTCTAAACTTATCATTGGTGCACATTAAGTAAAGGCTAATCAATGAAGCATAATGTGTGGCATCACGCGGTTAGCGATAGATTCCATTACTTGGAGGCTATGTCATAACTAATTCAGTCTTAAATTTTATCACCATAGAGAAAATTGATCTAACTTAATATGGGCGTTGTACTCGTGTCATTTTGAGCTCTGAATCAAAAATTACAGACTATTTAGTGCGGAAAAGTCAAGTTGATCTGCTAGTTAAAATGATCATTCTAAACTGATCATTGCTGCTCATTGAGTAAAAGGGTTATTAATGAAGCATAATTCGTGGCATAAGGAAGTTTACGATAGATTTGATTACTTTGAGGCTTTGTTGTAGCTATTTCAGTCTTAAATTTGTCACAATATAGAAAATTGACTTTGTTTAATATGGGCGTTGGATTCGTGTCATTCTAAACTCCGAATCAAAAGTTACAAACTATTTAGTGCAGACAACTCAAGTTGATCTGTCAGTTAAAATGATCATTCTATATTGATCATTGCTGCTCATTAAGTAAAGGCTTATTAATGAAGTATTATGTGTGGCATAACGCAGTTTGCGTTAGATTCAATTACTTGGAGGCTATGTCAAAGCTATTTCAGCCTTAAATATTGTCACAATATAGAAAATTGAGTTACCTTAACATGGGCATTGGATTCGTGTCATTCTAAGCTCTGAATCAAAATTTACGAACAATTTGGTGCGCACGCGTAAAGTTGGCCTGGGAGTTAAAACGATCATTCTAAACTGATCACTGAGTAAAAGCTTATAAATGAAGGAAAATGCATGGCATCAAGCAGTTTGTGATAGATTGGATTACTTTGAGGATTTGTCGTAGCTATTTCAGTCTTAAATTTTCACAATATAGAAAATTGAGCTACCTTAACGGGAGCATTGGATTTGTGCCATTTTGTGCTTTGAATCAAAAGTTATAGACAAGTTAGTGCGGATATGTCAAGTTGATCGGCCAATTAAAATGATTTTTTTAAAGTGATCATTGGTGCTCATTGAGTAAGGGCTTATTAATGAAGCGTAATGTGTGGCATCACGCAGTTTGCAATAGATTTAATGACTTAGAGGCTTTCTCGTATCTATTTCAGTTCTAAATTTTGTCACAATATTGAAAATTGAACTAGCTTAACCTGGGCATTGGATTCGTGTCATTCTGAGCTCTTAATCAGAAGTTACAGACGATTTTTTGCGGACATGTCAAGTTGATCGGCAAGTTAAAATGATCATTTTAAACTGATCATTGGTGGTCATTGAGTAAAGGCCTATTAATGAACCATAATGCCTGGCATCACGCTGTTCACGATAGATTCGATGATTTGGAGGCTTTGTCGTATCTATTTCAATTCTAAATTTTGTCAAAATATAGAAACTTGAGCTAGGTTAACCTCGGGTTGGATTCCTGTCATTCTGAGCTTTGAATCAGAAGTTACGAATGATTTTGTACGGACATGTCAAGTTGATCAGCGAGATAAAATGGTCATTCTAAACTGATCATTGGTGCTCATTGAATAAGATCTTATAAATAAAGCATAATGCATGGTATCAAGCATTTTGCGATAGATTGGATTACATGGCGGCTTTGTCATAGCTATTTCAGTCTTAAATTTTTTTCACAATATAGAAAATTCAGCTAGTTTAACATGGCCGTTGGATTCGTGTCATTTTGAGCTCTGAATCAAAAGTTACAAACTATTTAGTGTGGACAAACCACGTTGATCTGCCAGTTAAAATGATCATTTTAAACTGATCATTGCTGCTCATTCAGTAAAGGCTTATTAATGACGCATATTGCATGGCATAACGCAATTTAGGAAAGATTCAATTACTTCGAGGCTTTGTCGTAGCTATTTCAGTGTTAAATTTCCTCACAATTTTGAAAATTGAGTTATCTTAACATGGGCATTGGATTCTTGTCATTCTAAACTATGAATTAAATGTTACGAACGATTTTGTGCGGACATGTCAAGTTGATGAGGGAAATAAAATAGTCATTCTAAACAGATCATGGGTGCTTCTTGAGTAAAAACTTATAAATAAAGCCTAATGCATGGCATCAAGTTTTTTGGGATAAATTGGATTACTTGAAGTATTTTTCGTAGCTATTTCACTCTTAAATTTTTTCACAATATAGAAAATTGAGCTACCTTAACATGGTCGTTGGATTCGTGTCATTTTTAACTCTGAATCAAAAGTTACAAACTATTTAATGCGGACAAGTCAAGTTGATCTGCCAGTTAAAATGATCATTCTAAATTGATCATTGCTGCTCATTGAGTAAAAGCTTATTAATGAAACATATTGCATGACATAACGCAATTTACGATAGATTCGATGGCTTGGAGGCTTTGTCGTAGCTATTTCAGTCTTAAATTTTGTCACAATATAGAAAATGGAGTTAGCTTAACATGGGCGTTGGGTTCGTGTCATTGTAAGCTTTGAATCAAACGCTAATACTATTTAGTGCAGATAATTGAAGTTGATCTGACACTTGAAATGATCATTTTATATTGATCATTGCTGCTCATTAAGAAATTGTCCATGAATGAAGCATAATGCGTGGCATAACGCAGTTTGCGATAGATTTGATTACTTGGAGGCTTTGTCATAGCTATTTCAGTCTTACATTTTGTCACAATATTGAAAATTAAGTTAGTTTAACACGGGCCTTTGATTCGTGTCATTCTAAATTCTGAATCAAAAGTTACGGACGATTTTGTGTAGACACATAAATTTGGCCAACGTGTTAAAACGATCATTCTAAACTGATCATAGGTGTTCATTGAGTAAAAGCTTATAAATGCAGCATAATGCATGGCATCAACACTAAATTGTCTTTAACTTTTAATTTAGAGCTAAAAATGACATGAATACAACACACAAGTTAAAATAGCTCAATATTCCATATTGTGACAATATATGATATTGAAAGAGTTACGAAAAAGCCTTCAAGTAAACCAATCTACCCCCAAACTCTGTAATGTGATGCATTATACTTTCTTTACAAGCCTTTACTCAAGAAACACCAATGATTAGTTTAGAATGATCATTTTAACTGCCCGATCAACTTGAAATGTTCGTACTAAATCATCTTTCACTTTTAATTAAGAGTTCAAAATGACATGAATCCAACGCACACGTTAAGTTAGCTGAATATTCCATATTGTGAAAATATTGGAGACTTAAAAAGCTATAACAAAGCCTCCAAATAATCTAATCTATCCCAAACTGGGTGATGGCATGCATTATGCTTCATTTATAGGCCTTTATTCAATGAGCAGCAATGATCAGTTTATAATGATCGTTTCAACTAGCTGATCAACTTGACATGAGATGAATCCAACGCTCACATTAAGCAAACTCAAGTTTCCATATTGTAACAATTGTTTAGACCGGAAGAGATACGACAAATCCTCAAAGTAGACTAATATATCCCAAACTGCACGATTCCATGCATTATAGTTCATTTATAAACCTTTGCTCAATGAGCACCAATGAACAGTTAGAATATTCATTTTAACTAGTCAATCAACCTGACCTGTCCACATTAAATCATCCGTAACTTTTTATTTACATTTCAGAATGACACGAATCCAACGCCGAAGTAATGCTAGCTTATTTTTTATATTGTGACAAAATTTAAGACTGAAATAGCTATGACAGAGCCTCCAAGTAATCCAATCTATCCCAAACTGTGTGATGCCATGAATTATGCTTCATTTATATGCCTTTACTCACTGAGCACCAATGATCGGATTAGAATAATCATTTTGACTAGCAAATCAAGTTGACATGTCCGTACAAAATCGTCTTTAAATTTTAATTAAGAGTTCAAAATGACATGAATCCAACGCCCATGTTAAGTTAGCTCGATATTCCATATTGTGACAATATTTTAGACTGAAAGAGCTACGAAAAAGCGTTCAAGTAATCCAATCTATCCCAAACTACGTGATGCCATGCATTATGCTTTCTTTATAAGCCTTTAATCAAGAACCACCAATGATCAGTTTAGAATGATCGTTTTAACTGACAATTAACTTGACATATCTGCACTAAATCATCCGTAACTTTTGATTTAAAGTTCCTAATGACACGAATCCAACACCAACGTTAAGCTAGCTCAATTTTAAACACTGTAACAAAATTTAAAACCGAAATTTCTACAACAAAGCTTCCAAGTAATCCAATATATCCCAAACTGTGTGATGTCATGCATTATGCTTCATTTATACCCCTTTACTCAATGAGCACCAATGATCAGCTTAGAATGACATTTTAACTAGTTGATCAAGTTGACATGTCCGCATTAAATTGTCTTTAACTTTTAATTTAGACTTCAGAATGACATGAATCCAACACCCATGTTAAGTTAGCTCAATATTCCATATCTTGAAAATATTTGAGACTCAAGGAGCTACGAAAACCTCCAAGTAATCCAATCTATCCCAAACTAGGCGATGCCTTGCATTATGCTTTTTTTATAAGCCTTTATTCAAGGAGAACCAATGATCATTTTAGAATGATCATTTTAACTAGCAGATGAAGTTGACATGTCCGTAAGAAATTGTCTTTAACTTTAAATTTAGAGTTCAAAACGAGATAAAGCCAATGCCGACGTTAAGTTAGCTCAATTATCTATATTGTGACAACATTTGAGACTCAAAGAGCTACGAAAAAGCCTCCAAGTAATCCAATCTATCCCAAACTGCGTGATGCCACGCATTATGCTTTATTTGTAAGCCTTTACTCAAGAAGCACCAATGATCAGTTTAGAACAATCATTTTAATAGGACGATCAACTTTATATGTCCGGACTAAATTGACCATAACTTTTGATATAGAGTTTATAATGACACAAATCCAACTCCCACGTTAAGGTAGCTCAATTTTCGATATTGTAAAAATATTTAAGACCGAAATAGCTATGGAAAAGCCTCCAACTAATCCAATCTATCCCAAACTGCGTGATGCCTTGCATAATGCTTCATTTATACCCCCTTAACTCAATGAGCACCAATGATCACCTTAGAATGATCATTTTACTAACAGATCAAGTTGACATGTCCGCACTAAATTGTCTTTTACTTTTAATGTAGAGTTGAGAATGACATGAATCCAATACCCACGTTGAGTTAGCTCAATATTCCATATTGTGACAATATATGATACTGAAAGAGCTACGAAAAAGCCTCCAAGTAATCCAATCTATCCTAAACTGTGTGATGTCATGCATTACGCTTTTTTGTAAGCCTTTACACAAGAAACACCAATGATCAGTTTATAATGATCATTTTAACTGGCCGATCAACTTGAAATATCCGTACTAAATCGTCTTTAACTTTTAATTTAGAGTTCAAAATGACATGAATCCAACGCCCACGTTAAGTTACCTCAATATTCAATATTGTCAAAATATTTAAGACTTAAAGAGCTATAACAAAGCCTCCAAACAATCCAATCTATCCCAAACTGCGTGATGCCATGCATTATGCTTCATTTATACACGTTTTCTCAATCAGCAACAATGATCAGTTTAGAATGATTATTTTAACTAGCTGATCAACTTCACATGAGATGAATCCAACGCTCACATTAATCTAACTCAAGTTTCCATATTGTGGCAACTATTGAGACTAAAACAGATAGGAAAAATTCTCAAAGTAATCTATTATATCCCAAAATGCACGATGCCATGTATTATGTTTTATTTGTAAACCTTTGCTCAATGAGCACCAATAAACAGTTAGAATGTTCATTTTAACCGGCCAATCAACGTGACATGTCCACACTAAATCGTCCATAACTTTTGATTTACAATTCAGAATTACACGAATCCGAAATTTAAGACCGAAATAGCTATGACAAAGCCTCTTAGTAATCCAATCTATTCCAAACTGTGTGATGCATGCATTATGCTTCATTTATACGCCTTTACTTAATGAGGAACAATGATCAGTTTAGAATGATCATTTTAACTATCTTATCAACTTGACATATCCGTACTAAATCGTCTTTAATTTTTTTTTTAGAGCTCAAAATGACATGAATCCAATGCCCATGTTAAAATTGCTCAATATTCCATATTGTGACAATATTTGAGACTAAAAGAGCTACGACAAAGCTCCTAAGTAATCCAATCTATCCCAAATTTCGTGATTCCATGCATTCTGCTTCATTTATAAGCCTTTACCCAAGGAGCATCAATGATCGGTTTAGAATGATCATTTTAACGGGCCGATCAACTTGACATGTTCGCACTAAATCATACGTAACTTTTGATTTAGAGTTCTGAATGACACGAATCCAACGCCTGAGTTATGCTTGCACAATTTTCAATATTGTGACATGTCCAAGACCAAATACCCCCGAAAAAGCCTCCAAGTGATCCAATGTATCCCAAACTTCGTGTTGCCATACATTATGCTTCATTTATACGCCTTTACTCAATGAGCACCAATTATCAGTTTAGAATGATCATTTTAACTAGCAGATCGGGTTGACATGTCCACACTAAATCGTCTTTAACGTTTTATTTAGAGTTCGAAATGACATGAATCCAACACCCACATTATGTTAGCTCAATATTCCATACTGTGACAATATTTGCGACTGAAAGATCTACGACAAAGCCACCAAGAAATCCAATATATGCCAAACTGCGTGATGCCATGCATTATGATTTCTTTATAAAACTTTTGTTCAAGGAGCACCAGTGGTCGGTTCAGAATGTTCATTTTAACTAGATGATCAAGTTGACATGTCCACACTATATAGTCCATAACTTTTGATTTACATTTTAGAATGACACGAATGCAACGCCCAAGTAAAGCTAACTCAATTTTGTATATTGCGACAAAATTAAAGACCAAAATAGCTACGAAAAAGCCTCCACGTAATCCAATGTATCCCAAACAGCGTGATGCCATGCATTACACTTCAGTTATACACCTTTAGTCTATGAGCACCAATGAGCAACTTATAATGGCCATTTAACTAGCAGATCAAATTGACATGTCCGAAGTAAATCGTCTCTAACTTTTAATGATCAAGTTGACATTTCCAAAATGACATGAATCCAACGCCGACGTCAAATTAGCTCAATATTCCATATTGTCACAATATTTAATACTAAAAGAGCTACGACAAAGCCTCCAAATAATCCAATCGATCTCATATTGCGTGATGCCATTCCTTGTGCTTTCTTTATAACCCTTTACTCAAGTACCACCAATGATCAGTTTAGAATGATCATTTTCACTTGCCAATCGACTTGAAATGTCCGCACTAAATTGTCTGTAACTTTTTATTTAGAGATCCGAATGACACGAATCGAACGCCAATGTTAAGATAGCTCAATTTCCTATATTGTGACAAAATTTAAGACCGAAATAGCTATGACAAAGCCACCAAGTAATCCAATCTATCCCAAACTGCGTGATGCCATGCATTATGCTTCATTTATACACCTTTACTCAATGAGCACCAATGATCAGTTTAGAATGATTATTATAACAAGCTAATCAACTTGACATGTCCGCACTAAATCGGCGGTAACTACTTACTTAAAATTCAGAATGATACGAATCCAATGCCCACGTTAAACGAGTTCAATTTTCTATATTTTGACAAAATTTAAGATCAAAATAGCTACGAAAATTCTCCAAGAAATCTAATCTATCCTAAATTGCTTGATGCTATGCATTATGCTTCTTTTATACGACTTTACTCAATGAACACCAATGATCAG
Organism: Pugionium dolabratum; assembly: GCA_018901945.1. Classification (NCBI taxonomy): domain Eukaryota; kingdom Viridiplantae; phylum Streptophyta; class Magnoliopsida; order Brassicales; family Brassicaceae; genus Pugionium; species Pugionium dolabratum. The sequence goes on along the minus strand of JAEVFF010000570.1, from coordinate 173,153 downwards.
TTTAGAATGATCATGTTAACTAGCGATCAACTTGGCATGTCCACACCAAATCGTCCTCTACTTTTGATTTAGAGCTCAAAATGACTTGAATACAACGCCCACATTAAGCTATTGAAATTTTTTATATTGTGACAACAATAGAGACTGAAAGAGCAACAACAAAGCCTCCAAGTAATCCAATGTATCCCAAACTGCGTCTTGCCATACATTATGCTTCAATTATAAACATTTACTGAAGGCACCAATGATCTGTTTAGAATGACCATTTAACTAGCTGATCAACTTGAAATGTATGCACTAAATCGTCCATAACTTTTGATTTAGATTTCAGAATGACACGAATCCAACACCCACGTTAAGCTAGCTCAATTTTCTATACTATTAAAACTTTTGAGACTGAAAGCGCTACCATAAAGCCTTCAAGTAATCCAATCTATCCTAAACTGTTGGATGCCATGCATTATGCTTCATTTATAAGCCTTTACTCAAAGAGCACTAATGATTAGTTTAGAATGAAAATTTAACTGGCCGATCAACTTGACATTTACGGACTAAATCGGACGTACATTTGATTTAAAGTTCAGAATGACACGTATCAAAAGCCCACGTTAAGTTGGCTCAATTTTCTATATTGTGCCAAAAGTTAACACCAAAATAATTATGACAAAGCCTGTAAGTAGTCCAATGTATTTCAAACTGTGTGATGCCATGCATTATGCTTCGTTTGTAAACTTTTGCTCAATAAGCAGCAAAGATCAGATTAGAATGATCAATTTAACTAACCGATAAACTTGTCATCTCTGCACTAAATCGTCCGTAACTTTTGATTTAGAGTTCAAAATGACATGAATCCAATTCCCACGTTAAGGTATATCAATATTATATTTTGTGATAAATTTCAAGAATGAAATAGCTACGAGAATGCCTCCAAGTAATCAAATATATCCCAAACTGTCTGAAGCCATGCATTATGTTTCATTTATATGTCTTTGCACAATGCGCACCAATGATCACTTTAGAATGATCATTTTAACTAGCTGATCAACATGGCATGTCCGCACTAAATCGTTTTTAACTTTTGATTTAGAGCTCAAAATGACATGAATCCAACTACCATGTTAAGCTTGCTCAATTTTCCATATTTTGACAACATTTGAGAATAAAAGAGATAAGACAAAGCTTCCAAGTGATCCAATTTATCCCAAACTGTGTGATGGCATGCATTATGCTTAATTTATAAGCCTTTACTCAATGAGCATTAGTGATCAGTTTAGATTGATAATTTTAACTGGCCGATTAACTTGACATGTCCACACTAAATCGTTAGTAATTTTTGATTTTGAGTTCACAATGACAGGAATCCAATGCCGACCTTAAGCTAGCTCAATTTTGCTATATTGCGATAATATTTGAGACTGAAAAAGCTACCACAAAGCCTTCAAGTAATCCACTCTATCCTACACTGCATGATGTCATGCATTGTGCTTCATTTATAAGCCGTTACTCAAGGATCACTGGTGGTCAGTTTCGAATGATGAATTTAGAATGATCACTTTAACTGGCCGATCAACTTGAGTGGTCCGCACTAAATCTTCCGTATGTTTATTTAGAGTTCAGAATAATACGAATCCAATGTCCTTGTTAAGCTAGCTCAATTTTCTATATTTTCACAAAATTTATGACTGAAATAACTTCGGAAAAGCCTCAAAATAATCCAATCTATCCCAAATTGCGGGATGACATGCATAATGCTCAATATAAGCCTTTACTCAATGATTAGCAATGATCAGTTTAGAATGATCCTATTATCTAGCCAATCAACTTGACATGTCTGCACTAAATCGTCCGTAACTTTATTTAGATTTCAGAATAACAAGAATCGAATGCCCACGTTAACCGAGCTCAATTTTCTATATTATGACAAAACATTAAGACCGAAATAGCTACGACAAAGCCTCCAAGTAGTCCAATCTATCCCACACTGCGTGATGCCATGCATTATGTTTTCTTTATAAAACTTTTGTTCAAGGAGAACCAATGGTTGTTTCAGAATGTTCATTTTAACTAGATGATCAAGTTGACATGTCCACACTATATCATCCGTAACTTTTGATTTACATTTCAGAATGACACGAATGCAATGCCCAAGTAAAGCTAACTCAATTTTGTATATTGCAACGAAATTTAAGACCGAAATAGCAACGACAAAGCCTCCATGTAATCCAATGTATCCCAAACAGCGTGATGCCATGCATTACACTTCTGTTATACGCCTTAACTCAATGAGCACCAATGAGCAACTTATAATGATCATTTTAACTAGCAGATGAAATTGACATGTCCGAAGTAAATCCTCTCTAACTTTTAATGATTCAAATTGACATGTCCAAAATGACATGAATCCACAGCCGACGTCAAATGAGCTCAATATTCCATATTATCACAATATTTAACACTAAAAGAGCTACGACAAAGCCTCCAAGTAGTCCAATCTATCTCATATTGTGTGATGCCATTCCTTGTGCTTTCTTTATAAGCCTTTACTCAAGTAGCACCAATGATCAGTTTAGAATGATCATTTTCACTTGTCGATCGACTTGAAATGTCCACACTAAATTCTCTGTAACTTTTTATTTAAAGTTCCGAATGACACGAATCGAACGCCAATGTTAAGATATCTCAATTTTCTATATTGTGACAAAATTGAAAACCGAATAGCTATGACAAAACCACCAAGTAATCCAATCTATCCCAAACTACGTGATGCCATGCATTATGCTTCATTTATACACCTTTACTCAATGAGCACCAATGATCAGTTTAGAATGATTATTTTAACTAGGTAATCAACTTGACATGTCCGCACTAAATCGGCCGTAACTACTTACTTAAAATTCAGAATGACACGAATCCAATGCTCACGTTAAACGAGCTCAATTTTCTATATTTTGACAAAATTTAAGACCAAAATAGCTACGAAAACCCTCCAAGTAATCTAATCTATCCTAAATTGCGTGATGCTATGCATTATGATTTTTTATACGACTTTACTCAATTATCACCAATGATCAGTTTAGAATGATCATGTTAACTAGCGATCAACTTGGCATGTCCACACTAAATCATCTTTTTCTTTTGATTTATAGCTCAAAACGACTTGAATACAACGCCCACGTTAAGCTATTGAAATTTTTTATATTGTGACAACAATAGACACTGAAAGAGCAACGACAAAGCCTCCAAGTAATCCAATGTATCCCAAACTGCGTCTTGCCATACATTATGCTTCAATTATAAGCCTTTACTGAAGGCACCAATGATCAGTTTAGAATGACCATTTAACTGGCTGATCAACTTAAAATGTACGCACTAAATCGTTCGTAACTTTTGATTTAGAGTTCAGAATGACACGAATCCAACACCCACGTTAAGCTAGCTCAATTTTCTATACTATTAAAACATTTGAGACTGAAAGAGCTACCATAAAGCCTTCAAGTAATCCAATCTATCCTAAACTGTGTGATGCCATGCATTATGCTTCATTTATATGCCTTTACTCAAAGAGCACTAATGATTAGTTTAGAATGAAAATTTAACTAGCCGATCAACTTGACATTTACGCACTAAATCGGACGTAACATTTGATTTAGAGTTCAGAATGACACGTATCCAAAGCCCATGTTAAGTTGGCTCAATTTTCTATATTTTGCCAAAAGTTAACACCGAAATAGTTACGACAAAACCTCCAAGTAATCCAATGTATCCCAAACTGCGTTCTACCATGCGTTATGCTTAATTTGTAAGCCTTTAATGAAGTAGCACTAATAATCAGTTTAGAATGATTTTTTTAACTGGTCAATCAACTTGACATGCCCGCACTAAATCGCCTGTAACTTTTGATTTAGAGTTCAGAATTACACCAATCCAACACCCACGTTAAGCTAGCTCAATCTTCTATATTGTGACAAAATTAAAGACCGAAGTAGCTATGAAAAAGCCTCCAAGTGATCCAATCTATCCTAAACTGCGTGATGTCATGCATTATGCTTCATTTATAAGCCTTTACTCAAGGAGCACCAATGATCAGTTTAGAATGATCATCTTAACTAGTGATCAACTTGACATGTCTACAATAAATCTTCTTTAACCATTTATTTAGAGCACAAGATGACATGAATCCAATGCCACGTTAAGCTTCCTCAATTTTCCATATTGTTACAGCAATTGAGACTGAAAGTGCTAGACAAAGCCTCAAAGTACTGCAATCTATCCCAAACTGCGTGATGCCATGCATTATGCTTCATTTATATGCATTTACTCAAGGGGAACCAATGATCAGATTAGAATGATCATTTTAACTAGCTGATCAACTTGACATGTCTGCACTAAATCGTCTTAAAGTTTTGATTTTGAGCACAAAATAACATGAATCAAATGCCCATGTTAAGCTAGCGCAATTTTCGATATTGTGACAACATTTATGGCTGGAAGAGCTACGACAAAGCCTCCATTTATTCCAATGAATTCCAAACTCCATGATGCCATGCATTATGTTCATTAATAAGCCTTTATTAGAAGAGAACCAATTATCAGTTTCAAATGATAATTTTAAGTAGCCGATCAACTTGACATGTCCGTACTAAATCGTCCATAATTTTTGATAAACAATACAAAATGACACCAATACAACACCCACGTTAGTCTAGCTCAATTATCTATATTGTGACAAAATTTATGATCAAAATAGCTATGAAAAAGCCTCCAAGTAATCTAATCTATCTCACACTGCGTGATGCTATGCAATATGCTTCATTTATATGCCTTTACTCAATGAGCACCAACGATATGTCTTGAATGATCATTTTAACTAGCTAATCAGCTTGACATGTCTGCACTAAATCATCTTTAACTTTTGATTTAGAACTCAAAATGACATGAGTCCAACTTCCACGTTAAGTTAGCTCAATTTTCCATATTGTGACAATATTTGAGACTTAAGGAGCTACGACAAAGCCTCTAAGTAATTCAATGCATCCCAAACTGCGTGATGCCATACATTATGCTTCATTTATATGCCTTTAACCAAGGAGAACCAATGATTAGTTTAGAATGATCATTTTAACTAGCCGATCAACTTGACATGTCCTCATTAAATCAACTTTAAGTTTTGATTTATAGCTCAAAATAACATGAATCCAATGACCACGTTAAGCTAACTCAATTTTCCATATTGTGATAAAATTTAAAACTAAAATAGCTACGACAAAGCCTCCAAGCAATCCAATGTATCCCAAACTTCATGATGCCATGCATTATGCTTCATTTATAACCCTTTAATCAAGGAGCACCAATGATCAGTTTAGAATGATCATTTTAATTGGCCGATCAACTTGACATGTCCGCACTAAATCATCCGTAACTCTTGATTTAGAGTTCTGAATGGCACGACTCCATAGCCCACGTTAAGCAAGCTCAATTTTCTATATTGTGACAAACTTTAAGACCTAAATAGCTACAACAAAGCCTCCAAGTAATCTAATCTATCCCAAACTGCGTGATGCCATGCATTATACTTCATTTTGAAGCCTTACTCAGGGAACACCAATGATCAGTTTGGAATGATCATTTTAACTGGCTGATCAACTTAACATGTCCACACTAAATCGTCCGTAACTTTTGATTTAGAGTTGAGAATAACACCAATCCAACACCCAAGTTGAGCTAGCTCAATTTTCTATATTTTGACAAAATTTAAGACCAAAATAGCTATGTCAAAGCCTCCAAGTAATCCAATCTATCCCAAATTGTGTGATGCCCTGCATTATGATGTGAGCATGGCCAGCAAGGAACCACAACCTAAGGAGCAGTTTGAAGCAGAGGAGGAAGAACCACTAAAGATGCTAAGGAGCAGGTGGAACCCGCGGATATTGAAGAACCACAACCTAAGGAGCAGTTGTAGCTCCACAAACCCGTTTGCAGCCTTTCGTATTCTTGCAAAAACGTTTTGTAACGTTTCACCTTCTTTTTGCAATTTGTTTTAAAATGTTTCTGGGTTTTTTTATTGTTTAAAATTGATCTTAGATCTTTGAAGAACCTGGAAATTAACTTGAAAATAGTTTAGAACCGATTTCTAAAGGAAAAAACTTGTGAAACACCCAATCGGCACCGTTGAGGTTCAAAGAAACTGTTTTTATTAATCCGCGTTTATCACATTTTGTTTGAATATTTTAGAGATTAAAACCTTAATGAAACTTGTTCTTAAGACCTAATAGAACCAGGAATTCCAATTAAAAACGTTTCAAAACGAATCTAAAGTTGTTAGACTCACCCATTTCAAAACCGGAGTTCAAAGGGTGTAGAACATGCTTTGCTATGGTTTGTCTTTGTTCTTGTGTCTTTGTTTCAGAGAATTTTTGTGTAAGTTTCTGTGTTTTACTTTGAAACTTTTATTTTTTCAGTTGTCTGAATTTGTCAGGTACCATGGTAGGAACTAGGAATGATGGAGAAGAATCCTCAAACTCCAACAAGCAACTCCTTGATTCCTTTTAAGCCATGATGGATGAAAGTATGGCAACCATGAGAGCTGATATAGAAAGATCCATCAATGACCGACTTAGAATAAACCAGCCACCTTCGGATACTGATAAATACTACAGTCACTTATCTAGGTCACAACACCCTAGGAGAAGGCGGTCAAGAGACGACCAACAGCATAGGAATAACCAACCCAATCCTCGCGACCCTTTGGCTGGCCTTAAAATTAAGATTCCTCTTTCCATGGAACCAATGACCCTGAGGAGTATTTAGAGTGGGAAACTAAGATAGAAATAGTGTTTTATTGTAGGGAATACACTCAGGATAGTATGGTTAGAGTAGCACCAACCGCTTTTAAAGATTATGCCTTAAGTTGGTGGGATCAATTAGTTATTTCTGGGAGAAGGGCTGGGGATTTGCCTATAGATTCATGGAACCAGATGAAAGAAATCATGAGAAAAGGTTTATACCTTGCCACTACCATAGGGAACTTCACTTTAAGCTTAGAAACCTATCTCAAGGATCTAGAACCATAGAGGAGTACTTTAAGGATATGAAAACCTTATTGCTTAGGGCTGATTTTCAAGAGGATAGTGAAGCCACTATGGCAAGGTTTATGGGTGGCCTTAATATGGAAATCATAGATAGGCTAGAGGTTCACCATTATGTCGATATAGAATAACTTCTCCATAAGGCTATCATGTTCGAAAAACAACTTAAGAGGAAAAACCCTAAACCCGGATTTAGTTCTACTAGGTTTAGCCAATCTAAGGAGGATAAGTCTAGCAAAGATTACAAGCGTTTCACTAAACCTAAGGTAGAATATTCGAAACTTAAGGGAATGGATATGGGTTCTAGCACCAAAACTAGGTAAATTCAGTGTTTTAAGTGTAAGAGTTTTGGTCACTACTCGAGGGAATGTACCAATAAGAGAACCATAGTTGTTGGGGCTAATGGTGAGGTAGAATCAGAGGATGACCGTTCCGATGCTGAGTCCTTGGAAGAAAATGTAGACATGCACCATGCTGGACAACTCTTAGTCACTAGGAGAACTCTAAACTTACAAACTAGGACAGAAAAGAATGAGCAAAGAGAGAACATATTCCACACTCGCTGTCTAGTTAAGAGTAAGGTCTGTAGCTTAGTGATATATGGAGATAGATGTACCAATGTAGCTAGTGAGATTACTGTAGAGAAGTTAGGACTTGAGATTATTAAGAGGTTTAAACCCTATAAGTTGCAATGGCTTAATGATGAGGTGAGCTAGAAGTAGAGAACAAGGTCCTAGTTCCTTTATCCATAGGAAAATATGAAGATGATTTTTGTGTGATGTTTTACCCATGGACGCTCGTCACATCTTGTTAGGTAGACCTTGGCAATCGGATAGAAGGGTTATTCATGATGAGTTTACTAATAGTTACTCATTTGAGTTTAAGGAAAAGAAACATGTTTTAGTACCTTTATCCCCATTAAGAGGTTCATTTAGATCAGATAGCTTTAAAGAAAAACAAAACCGAATCCGAACCCAAAAGCAAACCCCATGCCGATGGCACTGCCAAACCGCAAACCAAGCCACCAGCCAAACAACCGACTAATCTTATGATTAAGTCCAACCCAGGGAGTAACTTACCACACCTACTCTTTGTGATTAGAGAATGCTTTCATACAAACCAATATATGCAGGACATTCGTAGCAAAATTCAACTTCTTTTTCCAGAATTTAAAGATGTATTTCCGGAGGAGCAACCGCAAGGCTTACCACCAATCCGAGGAATTGAGCACCAAATTGACTTTCTACCAAGAGAATCTCTTCCCAACAAGCCATCCTACAGAACCAACCCCCTGGAGACCAAGGAGCTTCAACAACAGCAACAGTATGAGCCCGTGTGTTGTACCTGTTTTGCTTGTCCCAAGAAAGGATGGAAGCTGGAGAATGTGTGTTGATTGCAGAGCCATCAACAATATCACAGTAAAGTATCACCATCCTATACCTAGATTTCATGGTTAGATGAATTTCATGGTTCTAGCATCTTCTCTAAGGTAGACCTTAAGAGTGGTTATCACCAAATTAGGATGAAAGAAGGTGATGAATGGAAAACTGCATTTAAAACTAAACAAGGTTTATGTGAGTGGTTAGTGATGCCTTTTCGCTTGAAAAATGCACCTAGTACCTTCATGAAATTGATGAACCATGTCCTTAGGGAATTCATATGTCATTTTGTGGTAGTATACTTTGATGACATTCTAGTTTTTAGCCGAACCTGAGATGATCATGTAGAACACCTCAGAAAGGTTTTTGAAGTGCTTAGAAAGGAATCCTTGTGTAACAATCTTATGAAATGTATTTTTGGAACAGATAAACTTCCTTCTTAGGTTTTGTTGTGAGTACAGATGGTATTAAGGTTGATAAGGAAAAGATAAAAGCGATTAAGGAGTGGCCGAGTCCAAAGAATGTTGGGGAAGTAAGGAGCATCCATGGCCTAGCTGGGTTTTACCATAGATTTGTCATGGACTTTGGCACTGTAGTAGCTCCACTCACTGTGGTTATCAAAAAGAATGTGGAATTATAGTAGCTCCACTCACTGTTGTTATTAAAGCGATGAAGGCTTCTTGTGGCACTATAGTAGCTCCACTCACTGTGGTTATAAAAGCGATGAAGGCTTCTTGTTTTATGATAATCGGTTAGGTGTACCTAACTCCTCTTTGCCAGACTTGTTTCTTAAGAAAGCACATTCAGGTGGTCATATGGGTCAATTTGGAATGGCAAAGACCTTAAATTTATTGCAGGAGCACTTCTTTTGGCCACACCTTGCCAAAGATTTGTAACTTGCAAGAAAGCCAAATCCATAATCCAAAAGCACGGCCGAAAGGAGTTAGCATTTGAGGAAGGAGACTTGGTATGGATCCATTTCCGCAAAGAACATTTCTGAGTGATAGGAAATCAAAGCTAATTCCTAGGATTGATGGCCCATTCAAATTCATCAAGAAGATCAATGACAATGACTACCAGGTGGATCTTCAAGGTAAGTACCAAGTGAGTTCAAGCTTCAATATTACTGATTTCGTTCCATATTTTGCAAATGAAACAGATTTGAGGTCAAATCCTTTTCAACTGGGGGAGGATCATGTGAGCATGGCCAGAAAGGAACCACAACCTAGGGAGCAACTTGTACCAGAGGAGGAAAAATCCACTAAAGTGCTAAGGAGCAGCTAGAACCCGCGGATATTGGAGATGAAAGCCTACAAATCTTCATTGGCCCCATTACCCGATCCAAGCACGCCAAACTTAAGACAACAGTACAGCAATTTCTCAACACCATGCAGGCCAGTTTACTGTGTGCTAATCCAACCACATTGGTTGTGATTCAAGACACCTAAACCTCGCCAAGAGAAGTGTCTTGGATTGTACTCTTTTTCCCTATTCTTAGTTTTGTCCCAATGGGTTTTCAAAGATAGGTTTTAAATGAGGCAAGCCCAAGGTACTTTACCACAACCTCTTGGTGAATCAAGGCCATTCTATCTCACCATCCACGAAATAAGAAAGGAAGAATCAAGTCAAAACATTTATTTACTTCTTAGTCTTTGTCTTAGTTGTCTTTGTAATTTTCTAAGTATTTCATTGAATGTTTTGGTAGAATTTTAGGAGTCATTTTCAATTCATATACTACAATAAGTACTATCTTGTATCCTTCTTTCTGAATAATCTAACATTTTAATAGCAAATTTTAGAACACTTTCTCATTCCTCTCAAGAGCCGAAAGTCTAAGATCTTCATCACCCTTGAAAGTTTCAATTCGATTCACCCGTTGTCCAATGTTTCTGGCCTTTGTCATTCACACAGAGCAAGCAGATAGTCCAAGGATTTTCCACCATCCTTGAGAAGTATCATCCATTTTCCCTTGTTCTCGGATCCATCCACTCAATAACTCACACAATCGCAAGTTACACTATCATTTCACCCATTCCGCAACTTCAATCCATTCATCCCCTCTTCCACAACCACTTGGAGTTGATCAGGGGCTTGATCCTCATCAGGATCACATCACATTATGCTTCATTTATAAGCCTTTACTTAAGGAGCACCAATGATCATTTTAACTAGCTGATCAACTTGACATGTCCGGCATTAAATCATCTTTAACTTTTGATTTAGAGCTCAAAATTAAATGAATCCAACGCCCACGTTAAGGTAGCACAATTTTCCATATTATGTCAACATTTTGATACTGAAAGAGCTAAGACAAAGCCTCAAACTAATCCAATGTATCTCAAACAGCGTGATGTCATGCATTACACTTCATTTATAAGCCTTCACTCAAGGAGCACCAATGATCAATTTATAGATTTAGAGTTCAGAATGAAAAAAATCAAATCCCCACGTCATGCTAGCTCAATTTTCTATATTGTGACAACAGCTGAGACAGAAAGAGATACGACAAAGCCTCCAAGTAATCCAATGTATCACATGCAGCGTGACGCCATGCATTATGCTTCATTTATAAGCCTTTACTCAACGACTACCAATGTCAGTTTAGAATGATAATTTTAACTGGCCGATCATCTTGGCATGGCAACACAAAATCATCCGAAACATTTGATTTAGAGTTCAAAATGATACGAATCCAATGCCCATGTTAAGCTAGCTCAATTTTGTATATTGTGACAAAATTTAAGACCGAAATAGATACGACAAAGCCTCCAAATAATCTAATCTATCCAGAACTGCGTGATGCCATGCATTATGATTCCTTTTAAGGCTTTACTCAAGGAACACCAATGTTCAGTTTAGAATGATCATTTTAACTAGCTGATCAACATGACATGTCTGACATTAAATCATCTTTAACTTTTGATTTAGAGCTCAAAATTACATGAATCCAACGCCCAGGTTAAGCTAGCTCAATTTTCTATATTGTGACAATATTTTGAGATTGAAAGAGCTAAGCCAAAGCCCAAAGTAATCCAATGTATCCCAAACAGCGTGACGCCATGCATTATGCCTCATTTATAAGCCTTTACTCAAGTAGCAGCAATGATCAATTTATAATGATCATTTTAACTATCTGATCAACTTGACATGTCCGCACTATATTCATCATTAACTTTTGATTTAGAGCTCAAAATGACATGAGTCCAATGCACACGTTAATCTAGCTCAATTTTTCGTATTGCGATAACATTTTGAGACTGAAAGAGCTACAACAAATCCTCAAAGTAATCCAATGTATCCAAAACTGCGAGATGCCATGCATTATGCTTCATTTATAAGCCTTTACTCAAGCAGCACCAATGATAAGTTTAGAATGATCATTTCAACTAGCTGATCAACTTGACATGTCCGGCACTAAATCCTCTTTAACTTTTGATTTAGAGTTCAAAATTACATGAATCCAGCGCTCACGTTAAGCTATCTCAATTTTCCATATTGTGACAACATTTTGAGACTGAAAGAGCTACGAAAAATCCTCAAAGTAATCCAATGTATCCTAAACTATGTGATGCCATGCATTATGCTTCATTTATAAGCCTTTACTCTAGGAGCACCAAAGATCAGTTTAGAATGATCATTTTAACTGGCTGATCAAGGTGACATGTACGCACTATATAGTCCGTAACTTTAGATTTAGGGATCAGAATGACCCGAATCCAATGCCCACGTTTTGCTAGCTCAATTTTCTGTATTGTGACAACATCTGAGTTAGAAATAGCTACGAAAAGCCTCCAAGTAATCCATTATATCCCAAACAGCGTGACGCCATGCATTATGCTTCATTTATAAGCCTTTACTCAAGGTGTACCAATGATAAGTTTAGAATGATCATTTTAACTGGCCGATCAACTTGACATGTCGGCACGAAATCATCTGTAACTTTTGATTTAGAGTTCAAAATGATACGAATCCAACACCGACGTTAAGCTAGCTCAAATTTATATATTGTGACAAATTTTAAGACCAAAATAGCTACGACAAAGCATCCAAATAATCCAATCTATCCCAAAATGTGTGATGACATGCATTATACTTCATTTTAAGCTTTTACTCAAGGACCACCAATGATCAGTTTAGAATGATCATTTTAACTAGCTGATCAACTTGACATGTCTGGCATTAAATCGTTTTTAATTTTTGATTTAGAGCTCAAAATTACATGAATCCAACGCCCACGTTAAGCTAGCTCAATTTTCAATATTGTAATAAAATTTTGAGATTGAAAGAGCTTCAACAAACTATCAAACTAATACAATTTATCCCAAACAGCGTGATACCATGCATCAGCTTCATGTATAAGCCTTTACTCAAGGAGCACAATTGATCAGTTAAGAATGATCATTTTAACTGGCTGATCAACTTGACATGTACGCACTAAATCGTCTATAACTTTTTGTTTTATAGTTCAAAATGATACGAATCCAATGCCCACGTTAAGCTAGCTAAATTTTCTATATCGTGACAATATTTGCGACCAAAAGAGCTACGACAAATCCTGCAAGTAATCCAATGTATCTCAAACTGCATGGCGGCATGCATTATGCTTCATTTATAAGCCTTTACTCATGGAGCACCAATGATCAATTTATAATGATCATTTTGACTAGCTGATCAACTTCACATGTCCGCACTATATTCCTTTTTAAATTTTGATTTTGATCTCAAAATGACATTAGTCCAACGCCCATGTTAAGCTAGCTCAATTTTCTATATTGTGACAACATTTTGAGACTGAAAGAGCTCGACAAAGCCTCAAAGTAATCCAAGGTATCGCAAATTGTGTGATGTCATGCATTATGCTTCATTTATAAGCCTTTACTCGTGGAGCACAAATGATTAGTTTAGAATGATGATTTTAAGTAGCTGATCAACTATAAATGTTTGGCACTAAATCGTCTTCAACTTTTGATTTAGAGCTCAAAATTACATGAATCCAACACCAACGTTAAGTAGCTCAATATTCGATATTGTGACAACATTTTGAGACTAAAAAAGATACGACAAAGCCTCCAACTAATACAATGTGTCCCAAACTACGTGGTGCCATGTATTATGCTTCATTTATAAGCATCTACTCAAGGAGCACCAATGATCATTTTAGAATGATCATTTTAACATGCTGATCAACTTGACATGTCCGCACTAAATCGTCCGTAACTTTGGATTTATAGTTCAGAATGACACAAATCAAATGCCCACATTATGCTAGCTCAATTTTCTATATTGTGACAACAATTGCAACTAAAAGAGCTACGGCAAAGCCTCCAAGTAATCCAATGTATGCCAAACAGTTATGCTTGAATTATAAGCCTATACTCAAGGAATACAAATGATCAGTTTAGAATAATCATTTTAACTTGACATGTCGGCACGAAATCATTTGTAACTTTTCATTTAAAGTTGAAAATGATACGAATCCAACACCCACATTAAGCTATCTCAATTTTTTAAATTGTGACAAAATTTAAGACCGAAATAGCTACGAGAAAGCCTCCAAGTAATCCAATCTATTCAGAACTGCATGATGCCATGCATTATGCTTCATTTTAAGCCTTTACTTAAGGAACACCAATGATCGGTTTAGAATATTCATTTTAACTAGTTGATCAAGTTGACATGTCATTAAATCGCCTTGAACTATTGATTCAGAGCTCAAAATTTAATGAATCCAATGCCAACGTTAAGCTAGCTCTGTTTTCCATATTGTGATAAAATTTTGAGACTGAAAAAGCTATGACAAAGCCTCAATGTAATACAATGTATCCCAAACAGCATGTTGCCATGCATTATTCTTAATTTATAAGCCTTTACTCAAGGAGCACCAATGATCAATTTATAAAGTTCATTTTGACTAGCTGATCAACTTGACATGTCCACATTATATTTATCTTTAAATTTTGATTTAGAGCTCAAAATGACATGAGTCCAACGCCCACGTTAAGCAAGCTCGTTTTACCATATTGTGACAACATTTAGAGACTGAAAGAACTACGACAAAGACTCAAAGTAATCCAATGTATCCAAAACTACGTGATACAATGCATTATGCTTCATTTATAAGCATTTACTGAAGGAGCACCAATGATCAGTTTAGAATGATCATTTAACTGTCTGATCAACTTGACATTTCCGCACTAAATCGTCCGTAACTTTAGATTTAGAGTTCTGAATGACACGAATCCAATGCCCACTTTACGCTAGCTCAATTTTCTATATTGTGAAAACAGTTGAGCGTGAAAGAGTTATGACAAATCCTCCAAGTAATCCAATGTATTCCAAACAGCGTTATGCCATGCATTATGCTTCATTTATAAGCCTTTACTCAAGGAGTACCAATGATCACTTTAGAATGATCATTTTAACTGGCCAATCAACTCTACACGTCGACACGAAATCATCCGTAACTTTTGATTTAGAGTTCAAAATGATACGAGTCCAACGCCCACGTTAAGCTAGCTCAATTTTGTTTAATGTAATGGGTCAAAATTTAAGACCAAAATAGCTACGACAAAGGCTCCAAGTAATCCCATCTATCCCGAGCTGTGTGATGCCATGCATTATGCTTTATTTTAAACCTTTACTCAAGGGACACCAATGATCAGTTTAGAATAATCATTTTAACTCGCTGATAAACTTGACATGTCCAGCACTAAATCGTCTTTAACTTTTTATTTCGACCTCAAAATTACATGAATCCAACGCCCACGTTAATCTAGCTCAATTTTCCATATTGTGACATCATTTTGAGTCTAAAAGAGCTAATACAAAGCCTCAAAGTAATCAAACGTATCCCAAACAGGGTGATGCCATGTATTATGATTCATTTATAAGCCTTTACTCAAGCAGAACTACTGATCAATTTATAATGATCAGTTTAACTAGCTGATCAACTTGACATGTCCGCACTATATTGATCTTTAACTTTTGATTTAGATCTCAAAATGACATGAGTCCAACGCCCACGTTAAGCTATCTCAATTTTTCATATTGTGAAAACATTTTGAGACTCAAAGAGCTACGGCAAAGCGTAAAAGTAACCCAATGTATCCAAAACTGTGAGATGCCATGCATTATGTTTCATTTATAAGCCTTTACTCAAGGAGAACAAATGATCAGTTTAGAATGATCATTTTAACTAGCTGATCAACTTGACATGTCCAGCACTAAATCATCTTTAACTTTTGATTTAGAGCTCAAAATGACATGAATCCAACCCCTACGTTAAGCTAGCTTAGTTTTCCATATTGTGACCACATTTTGAGACTGAAAAAGCTAAGACAAAGCCTCAAAGTAATCCAATGTATCCCAAATAGGATGATGTCATGCATTATGCATTATTTATTAGTCTTTACTCAAGGAACGCCAATGATCAATTAATAATGATCATTTTATCTAACTGATCAACTTGACCTGTCCGCATTGTATTCATCTTTAACGTTTGATTTAGAGCTCAAAATGACATGAATCCAACGCCCACATTAAGCTATCTCAAATTTTCATATTGTGACAACATTTTGAGACTGAAAGAGCTACAACAAAGCCTCAAAGTAATCCAATGTATCCCAAACTGTGAGATGCCCTGCATTATGCTTCATTTATTAGCCTTTACTCAAGGAGCACTAATGCTCAGTTTAGAATGATCATTTTAACTAGCTAATCAACTTGACATGTCCAGCATTAAATCGCCTTTAAATTTTGATTTAGTGCTCAAAATTACATGAGTCCAATGCCCAAGTTAAGTTAGCTTAATTTTCCATATTATGACAACATTTTGAGACTAAAAGAGCTATGACAAAGCCTCAAAGTAGTCCAATGTTTCCCAAATTACGTGATGTCGTGCATTATGCTTCATTTATATGCCTTTACTCAAGGAGCAACAATGATCAGTTCAGAATGATAGGAATCCAATGGCCACATTACGCTAGCTCAATTTTCTATACTGTGACAACAGCTGAGACTGAAAGAGCTACGACAAAGCCTCGAAGTAATCCAATGTATCTCAAACTGCGAGATTTCATGCATTATGCTTCATTTATAAGCCTTTTCTCAAGGAGCACCAATGATCAGTTTAGAATTATCATTTTATTTAGCTGGTCAACTAGACATGTCAGGCACTTAATCGTCTTTAACTTTTGATTTAGAGCTCAAAACTACATGAATCCAACAGCCACGTTAAGCTAGTTTAATTTTTAATATTGTGACAACATTTAAGACTAAAAGAGCAATGAAAAATCCTCCAAGTAATTCAATGTATCCCGAATTGCATGATACCATGCATTATGCTTCATTTATAAGCCTTTACTCAAAGAGCACCAATGATCAGTTTATAATGATCATTTTAACAGGCTGATCAACTTGACATGTCCTCACTAAATCCTCTGTTACTTTAGATTTAGAGTTCACAATGACACGAATCCAATGCCCACGTTACGCTAGCTCAATTTTCTATATTGTGACAACAAGTGAGACTAAAATATCTATGACAACGCCTCGAAGTAATCCAATGTATCCCAAGCAGCGTTATGCAATGCATTATGCTTCATTTATAAGTCTTTACTCAAGGAAGACCAATGATCAGTTTAAAATGATCATTTTCGCTAGCCGATCAACTTAACATATCGGCACGAAATCATCCGTAACTTTTGATTTAGAGTTCAAAATGATATGAATCCAAAGCCCACGTTAAGCTAGCTCAATTTTGAAAAATGTGAAAAACATTTTAAGACCAAAATAGCTACGAGAAAGCCTCCAAGTAATCCAATCTATCCCGAACTGCGTGATGCCATGCATTATGCTTCATTTTAAACCTTTACTGAAGGAACACCAATGAACAATTTAGAATGATCATATTAACTAGCTGATAAACTTGACATGTCTGGCACTAAATCGTCTTTAACTTTTGATTTAGAGCTCAAAATTACATGAATCCAACGCCCACGTTAATCTAGCTCAATTTTGCATATTGTGACAACATTTTGAGACTGAAAGAGCTAAGACAAAGCCTCAAAGTAATCCAATGTATCCCAAAAAGCGTGATGCCATGCATTATGCTTCATTTATAAGCCTTTACTCATGGAGTAAACAACGATCAATATATAATGATCATTTTTACTATTTGATCAACTGGAAATGTCCGCACTATATTCATCTTTAACTTTTGATTTAGAGCTCAAAATGACATGAGTCCAACGCCCACATTAAGCTATCTCAATTTTTCATATTGTGACAACATTTTGAGACTTAAAGAGATACGACAAATCATTTTTACTAGTTGATCAAATTGAAATGTCCACATTATATTCATCTTTAACTTTTGATTTAGAGCTCAAAATGACATGAGTCCAACGCCCAGGTTAAGCTATCTCAATTTTCATATTGTGACAACGTTTTGAGACTGAAAGAGATACGACAAAGCCTTAAAGTAATCCAATGTATCCTAAACTACCATATGCCATGCATTATGCTTCATTTATAAGCCTTTACTCAAGGAGCACCAATGATCAGCTTAGAAAGATCATTTTAACTAGCTGAGCAACTTGACATGTCCGACACTAGCTGATCAACTTGACATATTCGACACTAAATCGTCTTTATCTTTTGATTTTGAGCTCAAAATGACATGAGTCCAACGCCCACGTTAAGCTATCTCAATTTTTGATATTGTGACAACATTTTGAGAATGAAAGAGCTACGAAAAAGCCGTAAAGTGATCCAATATATCCTAAACTACCAGATGCCATGCATTATGCTTCATTTATAAGCCTTTACTCAAGGATCACCAATGATCAGCTTAGAATGATCATTTTAACTAGGTGATCAACTTGACATGTCCGGCAATAAATCATCTTTAACTTTTGATTTTGCGCTCAAAATTACATGAGTCCAATGCCCACGTTAAGCTAGCTCAATTTTCCATATTGTGACAAAATTTTGAGACTGAAAAAGCTAAGGCATAGCCTCAAAGTAATCCAATGTATCCCAAACAGCATGATGTCATGCATTATGCTTCATTTATAAGCCTTTACTCAAGGAGCACGAATGATCAATTTATAATGATCATTTTAACTAGCTGATCAATTTGACATGTCCGCACTATATTCATCTTTAAGTTTTGATTTAAAGCTCAAAATGACATGAGATCAAGGCCCACGTTAAGCTATCTCAATTTTTCATATTGTGACAACATTTTAATACTGAAAAAGCTACGACAAAGCCTAGAAGTAATCCAATGTATCCCAAACTGTGAGATGCCAAGCATTATGCTTCATTTATAGGCCTTTACTCAAGGAGTAAAATGATCAGTTTAGAATGATCATTTTAACTGCGCGATCAACTTGACACGTCGGCACGAAATCATCCGTAAGTATTGATTTAGAGTTTAAAATTATATGAATCCAATGCCCACGTTAAGCTATCCTAATTTTGTATAATGTGACAAAATTTAAGTCCGAAATAGCTACAAAAATACCTCCAAGTAATCTAATCTATCTCAAACTGCGTGATGCCATGCATTATGTTTCATTTTAAACCTTTACTGAAGGAACACCAATGATCAGTTTATAATGATCATTTTAACTAGCTGATCAACTTGATATGTCCGGCTCTAAATCGTCTTTAACTTTTGATTTATAGCTCAAAATTACATGAATCCAACGCCCATGTTAAGATAGCTCAATTTTCCATATTCGGACAACATTTTGAGATTGAAAAGCTAAGACAAAGCCTCAAAGTAATCCAATGTATCCCAAACAGCGTGATGCCATGCATTATGCTTCATTTATAAGCCTTTTCTCAAGGAGTACCAATGATCAATTTATAATGATCCTTTTAACTTGCTGATCAACTTGACATGTCCGCACTATATTCATCTTTAAGTTTTGATTTAAAGCTCAAACTGACATGAGTCCCACGTTAAGTTGTCTCAATTTTTCATATTGTGACAACATTTTAATACTAAAAGAGCTACGACAAAGCCTAAAAGTAATCCAATGTATCCCAAACAGCGAGATACCAAGCATTATGCTTCATTTATAAGCCTTTTCTCAAGGAACATCAGTTTAGAATGATCATTTTAACTGGCCAATCAACTTGACACGTCAGCATGAAATCATCCGTAAGTATTGATTTAGCGTTCAAAATTATACGAATCCAACGCCCACGTTAAGCTAGCCTAATTTTGTATAATGTGACAAAATTTAAGTCCGAAATAGCTACAACAATGCCTCCAAGTAATCTAGTCTATCTCGAACTGCGTGATGCCATGCATTATGCTTCATTTTAAACCTTTACTGAAGCAACACCAATGATCAGTTTATAATGATCATTTTAAATAGCTGATCAACTTGATATGTCCGGCACTAAATCGCCTTTCGCTTTTGATTTATTGCTCAAAATTACATGAATCCAATGCCCACGTTAAGATAGCTCAATTTTCCATATTCGGACAACATTTTGAGACTGAAAAGCTAAGACAAAGCCTCGAAGTAATCCAATGTATCCCAAACAGCGTGATGCCATGCATTATGCTTCATTTATAAGCCTTTTCTCAAGGAGTACCAATGATCAATTTATAATGATCATTTTAACTACCTAATCAACTTGACATGTTCGCACTATATTCATCTTTAACTTTTGATTTAGAGCTCAAAATTACATGAGTCCAATGCCCACGTTAAGCTATCTCAATTTTTCATATTCTGACTTCATTTTAAGACTGAAAGAGGTATGACAAAGTAATCCAAGCGAGATGCCATGCATTATGCTTCATTTATAAGCCTTTTCTCACAGAGCACCAATGATCAATTTAGAATGATCATTTTAACTACATGATCAACTTGACATGTCCGGCACTAAATCGTCTTTAACTTCTGATTTAGACTTCAAAATCACATGAATCCAACAGCCACGTTAATCTAGCTCAATTTTCCATATTGTGACAACAATTGTGACTAAAAGAGCTATGACAAAGCTTCAAAGTAATCCAATCTATCCCAAGCAACATGATGCCATGGATTATGCTCTTTTATAAGCATTTACTCAAGGAGCACCAATGATTAGATTAGAATTATCATTTTAACTGGCCGATTAACTTGACATGTCCGCAGTAAATCGTATATATAACTTTTTTTTTGGAGTTCAAATTGACACGAATCCAACACCCACATTAAGCTAGTTCAATTTTCTATATTGTGACAAAATTTAAGACCGAAATAGCTATGAAAAAGCTTCCAAGTAATCCAATCTATCCCAAACTGTGTGATGCCATGCATTATGATGTGAGCATGGCCAGCAAGGAACCACAACCTAAGGAACAGCTTGAAGCGGAGGAGGAAGAACCACTAAAGATGCTAAGGAGCAGCTGGAACCCGCGGATATTGGAGATGAAAGCCTACAAATCTTCAGTGACCACATTACCTGATCCAAGCAAGCCAAACTTAAGACAACAGTACAGCACCTTCTCAACCACCATTCAGGCCAGTTTAGTGTGTGCTAATCCAACCACATTGGTTGTGATTCAAGCCACCTAAACCTCACCAAGAGAGGTGCCTTGGATTGTACTCTTTTTCCCTATTCTTAGTTTTGTCAAAATGGGTTTTCTAAGATTGGTTTTTAATGAGGCAAGCCCAAGGTACTTTACCACATCCTCTTGGTGAATCAAGAGAGGAAGAATCAAGTCAAAACATTTTTTACTTCTTAGTCTTTGTCTTAGTAGTCTTTGTAATTCCATAAGTATTTCCTTTAATGTTTTGGTAGAATTTTAGGAGTCATTTTCAATTTCCTAGACTACTATAAGTACTCTCTTGTATCCTTCTTTCTGAAGGATCAAACATTTTAATAGAAAATTTCCTTCTTAAAGTCGTTTGATCATCCTCTTGAATAAGGAATTTTAGAACAATTTCTCATTCCTCTCAAGAGCCAAAAGTCTAAGGGATCTTCACCACCCTTGGAAGTTTCAATTCGATTCACCCCTTTCCTAACGTATCTGGCCTTTGTCATTCACACAGATCAAGCAGATAGTCCAAGGATTTTCCACCATCCTTGAGAAGTATCATGCATTTCCCCTTGTTTTCGGATCCATCCACTTAAGAGCTCACACATCCGCAAGTTACACCATCGTTTCACCCATTCCGCAACTTCGATCAATCCATTCATCCACTCTTCCACAACCATGTGGAGTTGATCAGGGGCTTGATCCTCATCAGGATCACATAAGTGGTAACAGAGCCCACTCCAAGCCAAGTTGTAGCTCTACAAACCCGTTTGCACCCTTTCGTATTCTTGCAAAAACGTTTTGTAACCTTTCGCCTACTTTTTGCGATTTGTTTTAAAATGTTTCTGGATTTTTTCTTGATTAAACTTCATCTTAATTCTTTTAAGAACCTGTAAATTAACTTGAAAATAGCTTAGAACCGATTTCTAAAGGACAAAACTTGTGAAACATCCAATCGGCACCGTTGAGGTTTTAAGAAACTGTTTTTATTAATCCGTGTTTATCACATTTTGTTTGAATATTTTAGAGATTAAAACCTTAAAGAAACTTGTTCTTAAGACTTAATAGAACCAGTAATACGAATTAAAAACGTTTCAAAACGAATCTAAAGTTGTTAGACTCACCCATTTCAAAACCGGAGTTCAAAGGGTGTAGAACATTCTTTGCTAGGGTTTGTCTTTGTTCTTGTGTCTTTGTTTCAGAGAATTGTTGTGTCCGTTTCTGTGTTTTTCTTTGAAACTTTTACTTGTTCATTTGTCTGAATTTGTCAGGTACCATGGTAGGAACTAGGAATAATGGAGAAGAATCCTCAAACTCCAACAAACAACTACTTGATTCCTTTTAAGCCATGATGGATGAAAGTATGGCAACCATGAGAGCAGATATAGAAAGACCCATCAATGACCGACTTAGGATAAAACAGCCACCTTCTGATACTGAGAAATACTACAGTCACTCATCTAGGTCACAACACCCAAGGAGAAGGCGGCTAAGAGACGACCAACCGCATAGGAATAACCAACCCAATCCTCGCGACCCTTTTGCTGGCCTTAAAATCAAGATTTCTCTTTCCATGGAACCAATGACCCTGAGGAGTATCTAGAGTGGGAAAATAAGATATAAATAGTATTTTATTGTAGGGAATACACTCAGGATAGTAAGGTTAGAGTAGCACCAACCGCTTTTAAAGATTATGCCTTTAGTTGGTGGGATCAATTAGTTACTTCTGGGAGAAGGGCTGGGGATTTTCCTATAGATTCCTGGAACCAGATGAAAGTAATCATGAGGAAAAGGTTTATACCTAGCCACTACCATAGGGAACTTCACTTTAAACTTAGAAACCTATCTCAAGGATCTAGAACCGTAGAGGAGTACTTTAAGGAGATGGATCTTGACTCTTCTGTGTGGTATTCATTCTCGTTCGGCTCTTGGAATCACATCCAGCAGTGGTTGGAACAGCTCACAAAATCAATTATATAAGATTTGACTTTATGGATAAATTAATAGAAAGAAAAGCCGCTATCAAACTGAGTTCTTTTCAGTTTTATGAAATTTTACCAGGTACATCGACCTTATATATTTCTAAACTTTCAGGAAAGGTTGATGCCTTGGTGGACTTCAACATTATTGCTTAGGGCTGATGTTCAAGAGGATAGTGAACCCACTATGGCTAGGTTTATGGGTGGCCTTAATATTGAAATCATAGTTAGGCTAGAGGTTCACCATTATGTCGATATAGAAGAACTTCTCCATAAGGCTATCATGTTCGAAAAACAACTTAAGAGGAAAAACCGTAAACCCGGATTTAGTTCTACTAGATTTAGCCAACCTAAGGAGGATAATTCTAGCAAAGATTACAAGCCTTTCACTGAACCTAAGGTAGAAGATTCGAAACTTAAGGGAATGGATATTGGTTCTAGCACCAAAACTAGGGAAATTCAGTGTTTTAAGTGTAAGAGCTTTGGTCACTACTCTAGGGAATGTACCAATAAGAGAACCATAGTTATTAGGGCTAATGGTGAGGTAGAATCAGAAGATGACCATTCGGATGCTGAGTCCTTGGAAGAAAATGTAGACATTCCCCATGCTGGACAACTCTTAGTCACTTGGATAACTCTAAACTTACAAACTAGGACAGAAAAGAATGAGCAAAGAGAGAACCTATTCCACACTCGCTATATAGTTAAGAGTAAGGTCTGTAGCTTAGTGATAGATGGAGGTAGCTGTACCAATGTAGCTAGTGAGATTATGGTAGAAAAGTTGGGACTTGAGATTATTAAGAGGTCTAAACCCTATAAGTTGCAATGGCTTAATGATGAGGGTGAGCTAGAAGTAGAGAACCAGGTCCTAGTTCCTTTTTCCATAGGCAAATATGAAGATGAGGTTTTGAGTGATGTTTTATGCATGGATGCTCGTCACATCTTGTTAGGTAGACCTTGTCAATCGTAAGAAGGGTTATTCATGATGAGTTTACTAATAGATACTCATTTGAGTTTAAGGGAAAGAAACATATTTTAGTACCTTTATCTCCACAATAGGTTCATTTAGATCAGATAGCTTTAAAGAAAAACAAAACCGAATCCGAACCCAAAAGCAAACCCCATGTCGACGGCACCGCCAAACCACAAACCAAGCCACCAGCCAAACAACCGACTAATCTTATGATTAAGTCCAACCCAGGGAGTAACTTACCACACGTACCCTTTGTGATTAAATAATGCTTTCATACTAACCAATCTATGCAGGACATTCCTAGCTAAATTAACCTTCTTTTGCAGGAATTTAAAGATGTGTTTCCGGAGGAGCAACAGTAAGGCTTACCACCCATTCGAGGAATTGAGCACCAAATTGACTTTCTACCAGGAGCATCTCTTCCCAACAAGCCAACCTACAGAACCAACCCCCTGGAGACCAAGGAGCTTCAACAGCAAGTCACTGAACTCATGGAGAAAGGACATATCCACGAAAGTATGAGCCCGTGTGCTATACTTGTTTTGCTTGTCCCAAAAAAGGATGGAAGCTGGAGAATGTGTGTTGATTGCAGAGCCATCAACAATATCACTATAAAGTTTCGCCATCCTATACCTAGATTAGATGTTATGTTAGATGAATTCCGTGGTTCTAGCATCTTCTCTAAGGTAGACCTTAAGAGTGGTTATCACCAAATTAGGATGAAAGAAGGTGATGAGTGGAAAACTGCATTTAAAATTAAACAAGGTTTATATGAGTGGTTTGTAATGCCTTTTGGCTTGAAAAATGCACCTAGTACCTTCATGAGATTGATGAACCATGTCCTTAGAAAATTCATAGGTCATTTTGTGGTAGTATACTTTGATGACATTCTAGTTTTTAGACGAACCTTAGATGATCATGTAGAACACCTCATAAAGGTTTTTGAAGTGCTTAGAAAGGAAACCTTGTATACCAATCTTAAGAAATGAAATTTTGGAACAGATAACCTTGTCTTATTAGGTTTTGTTGTGAGTATAGATGGTATTAAGGTTGTTAAGGAAAAGATAAAAGCGATTAAGGAGTGGACGAGTCCAAAGAATGTTGGGGAAGTAAGGAACATCAATGGCCTAGCTGGGTTTTACCAGAGATTTTTCATGCACTTAAGCACTATAGTAGCTCCACTCACTGTGGTTATCAAAAATAATGTGGAATTTATGTGGCAGCAGGCGCAAGAGGAGGCATTCCAAACCTTGAAAGACAAGCTCAAACACTCCTCAGTGCAATCTCTTCCAAACTTTGATAAAACTTTTGAAATTGAATATGATATTTCAGGAGTTGTTATTGGTGCTGTTCTTATGCAGGAAACGAAGCCCATAGCCTAATTTTGTGAGAAACTTGGAGGGGCCACACTCAATTACCCAACCAATGAAAAAGAACCATATGCGCTTGTAAGGGCCTTGCAAACATAGCAACATTATCTTTGGCCCAAGGAGTTTGTCATCCATACCGACCATGAGTCACTCAAACATCTCAAAGGGCAACAAAATCTGAAAAAAAGACATGCTAGGTGGGTCAAATTCATTGAGACCTTCCCTTATGTGATCAAATCCGAGAAAGGTAAAGAGAATGTAGTAGCCGATGCTCTTTGTTGGAGGTATGTGCTCTTGAACTCTTTAGAACTTAAACTGCTAGGGTTTGAGCAAATCAAAGAGTTATATGGATAGAATTTGATGCTGATTTTAAGGATATTTATGCTTCTTGTGAGAAGTTTGGTACTGGAAAATACTTTAAGAGTGAAGGCTTCTTGTTTTATGATAATCGGTTATGTGTACCTAACTCCTCTTTGCGAGACTTGTTACTTAAGGAAGCACATTCAGGTGGTTTTATGGGTCACTTTGGCATGGCAAAGACCTTTAATTTATTTCAGGAACACTTCTTTTGGCCACGCATGAAGAGTGATGTTGAGAAAGCTTGCCAAAGATTTGTAACTTGCAAGAAAGCCAAATCATAATCCAAAAGCACGGCCGAAAGGAGTTAGCATTTGAGGAAGGAGACTTGGTGTGGATCCATTTCGGCAAAGATAGATTTCTGAGTGATAGGAAATCCAAGCTAATTCCTAGGATTGATGGCCCATTTAAATTCATCAAGAAGATCAATGACAATGACTACCAGCTGGATCTTCATGGTAAGTACCAAGTGAGTTCAAGCTTCAGTATTACTGATTTGGTTCCATATTTTGCAGATAAAACAGATTTGAGATCAAATCCTTCTCAACTGGGGGAGGATAATGTGAGCATGGCCAGCAAGGAACCACAACCTAAGGAGCAGCTTGAACCAGAGGAGATAGAAACCACTAAAGATGCTAAGGAGCAGCTAGAACTCACGGATATTGGAGATGAAAGCCTACAAATCTTCATTGAACCCCATTACCCGATCCAAGCACGCCAAACTAAAGACAACAGTACAGCACCTTTTCAACACCATTCAGGCCAGCTTTATGTGTGCTAATCCAACCACATTTGTTGTGATTCAAGACACCTAAACCTCGCCAAGAGAGGCGTCTTGGATTGTACTGTTTTTCCCTATTCTTAGTTTTGTACCAATGGATTTTCCAAAATAGGTTTTTAATGAGGCAAGCCCAAGGTACTTTACCACAACCTCTTGGTGAATCAAGGCCATTCCATCTCATCATCCACGAAATAAGAAAGGAATAATCAAATCAAAACATTATTTACTTCTTAGTCTTTGTCTTAGTTGTCTTTGTAATTTCCTAAGTATTTCCTTTAATGTTTTGGTACAATTTTAGGAGTCATTTTCAATTCATATACTACTATAAGTCCTCTCTTATATCCTTCTTTCTGAATGATCAAACATTTAAATAGCAAATTTCCTTCTTAAACTCGTTTGATGATCCGCTTGAAAAAGGAATTTTAGAACACTTTCTCATTCCTGTCAAGAGTCGAAAGTCTAAGGGATCTTCATCACCCTTGAAAGTTTCAATTCGATTCACCTGTTGCCCAACGTGTCTGGCCTTTGTCTTTCACACAAAGGAAGCAGATAGTCCAAGGATTTTCCACCATCCTTGAGAAGTATCATCCATTTTACCTTGTTCTCAGATCCATCCACTCAATAACTCACACACCCGCAAGTTACACCATCGTTGCACCCATTCCGCAACTTCAATCCATTCATCCCCTCTTCCACAACCATTTGGAGTTGATCAGGGGCTTGATCCTCATCAAGATCACATCACATTATGTTTCATTTATAAGCCTTTACTCAAGGAGCAACAATTATCAGTTTAGAATGATCATTTTAACTATCTGATCAACTTGACATGTCCGCACAAAATCATCTTTAACTTTTGATTTAAAGCTCAAATTGACATGAATTCAACGCCGATCAATTATCAGTGAAGAATGATCAGTGTAGAATGATCAGTGTAGAATGATCATTTTCACAGGCCGAACAAATTGACATGCCGGCACGAAATCATCCGTAACTTTTGATTTAGAGTTCAAAATGATAAGAATCCAACGCCCACGTTAAGCTAGCACAATTTTGAATATTGTGACAAAAGTTAAGACCGAAATAGCTACGACAAAGCCTCCAAGTAATCCAATCTATCCCAAACTGTGTGATGACATGCATTATGCTACATTTTAAGCCTTTACTCAAGGAACACCAATGATCATTTTAGAATGATAATTTTAACTAGCTGATCAACTTGACATGTATGGCATTAAATCGTTTTTAAGTTTTGATTTAGTGCTCAAAATGACATGAGTCCAACGCCAACGTTAATCTAACTCAATTTTCCATATTGTGATAAAATTTTGAGATTGAAAGACCTTTGACAAACCCTCAAAGTAATCCAATGTGTCCCAGACACCGTGATGCCATGCATCAACTTCATTTATAAGCCTTTACTCAAGGAGCACCAATGATCAGTTTAGAATAATCATTTTAACTGGTTGATCAACTTGACATGTCCGCACTAAATCGTATGTAACTTTTGATTTATAGTTCAAAATGATACGAATCCACTGCCCACGTTAAGCTAGCTAAATTTTCTATATTGTGACAACATTTGAGACCAAAAGAGCTACGACAAATCCTCCAAGTAATCCAATTTATCCCAAAAATGTGGTGTCGTGCATTATGCTTCATTTATAGGCCTTTACTCAAGGAGCACCAATGATCAATTTATAATGATCATTTGACTAGCTGATCCTCTTAACATGTCCACACTGTATTCATCTTTAAATTTTGATTTAGAGCTCAAAATGAAATGAGTCCAACGCCCATGTTAAGCTAGCTCAATTTTCCATATTTTGACAATATTTTGAGACTGAAATAGCTACGACAAAGCCTCAAAATAATCCAACGTTTCCCAAATTGCGTGATGCCATGCACTATGCTTCATTTATTAGCCTGTACTCAAGGAGCACCAATGATAATTCAGAATGATGATTTTAAGTAGCTTATCAACTACAAATGCACTAAATCGTCTTCAACTTTTGATTTAGAGTTCAAAATTACATGAATCCAACGCTGATGTTAAGTAGCTATATTTGATATTGTAACAACATTTTGAGACTAAAAGAGCTACGACAAAGGCACAAAGTAATCCTATGTATCCCAAACTACTTAATGACATGCATTATTCTTCATTTATAAGCCTTTATTCAAGGAGAACCAATGATCATTTTAGAATGATCATTTTAACTAGCTGATCCACTTGACATGTCCTTATTATATCGTCCGTAACTTTAGATTTAGAGTTCAGAATGACACGAATCCGATGCTCACGTTACGTTAGCTCAATTTTCTATATTGTGCCAACATCTAAGACTGAAAGAGCTACAACTAAGCCTCCAAGTAATCCAATGTATGCCAAACAGCATTATGCTTAATTTATAACCCTTTACTCAAGGAGTACCAATGATCAGTTTAGAATAATCATTTTAACTTGCTGATTAACTTGACATGTCGGCACGAAATCATCTGTAACTTTTGATTTAGATTTGAAAATGATATGAATCGGCCGCCCACGTTAAGCTAGCTCAATTTTTTATATTGTGATAAAATTTAAGACCGAAATAACTACGACAAAGCCTCCAAGTAATCCAATATATCCCAAACTGTGTGATGACATGCATTATGCTTCATTTTAAGCCTTCACTCAAGGAACAACAATGATCTGTTTAGAATGATAATTTTAACTAGGTGATCAACTTGACATGTCTGGCATTAAATCGTCTTTAATTTTTTATTTAGAGCTCAAAATTACATGAATCCAATGCCCACGTTAAACTAGCTCAATTTTCCATATTGTGTTAAAATTTTGAGATTTAAAGACCTTCAACAAACCCTCAAAGTAATCCAATGTATCCCAAACACCGTGATGCCATGCATCAGCTTCATTTATAAGAATTTACTCAAGGAGCACCAATGATCAGTTTAGAATGATCATTTTAAGTGGCTGATCAACTTGACAGTCCGAACTAAATCGTATGTAACTTTTGATTTATAGTTCAAAATGATATGAATCTAATGTCCACATTAAGTTAGCTAAATTTTCTATATTGTGACAACATTTGAGACCAAAAGAGCTACGACAAATCCTCCAAGTAATCCAATTTATCCGAACTGCGTGGTGGCATGTATTGTGCTTCATTTATATGCCTTTACGCAAGGAGCACCAATGATCAATTTATAATGATAATTTTAACTAGTTGATCAACTTGAAATGTCCGCACTATATTCATCTTTAACTTTTGATTTAGACCTCAAAATGACGTGAGTCCAATGCCCACGTTAAACTATCTCAAGTTTTCATATTGTGACATTTTGGGAATGAAATAGCTACAAAAAAGCCTTAAAATAATCCAATGTATCCCAAATTGCGAGATGCCATGCATTATAGTTCATTTATAAGCCTTAACTCAAGGAGCGCCAATGATCAGCTTAGAATGATCATTTTAACTAGCTGATCAACTTGACATGTCCGGCACTAAATAATCCTTAACTTTTGATTTATAGCTCAAAATGACATAGAGTCCAACACCCACATTAAGCTAGCTGAATTTTCCATATTGTGACAATATTTTGAGACTGAAAAAGCAAACACAAAGCCTATAAGTAATCCAATGTATCCCAAACACCGTGATACCATGCATTATGCTTCATTTACAAGTCTATTTTCAAGGGGCACCAATGATCAATTTATAATGATCATTTGAACTAGCTGATCAACTTGACATGTCCACACTATATTCATCTTTAACTTTTGGTTTAGAGCTCAAAATGACATGAGTCCAACGCCCACGTTAAGCTATCTTAATTTTTCATATTGTGACAACATTTTAAGACTGAAAGAGCTACAGCAAAGCCTAAAAGTAATCCAATGTATCCCAAACAGCGAGATGCCAAGCATTATGCTTCCTTTATAAGCATTTACTCAAGGAGCACCAATAATCAGTTTTAAATGATTATTTTAACTAGCTGATCAACTTGACATGTCCAGCACTAAATTGTATTTAACTTTTGATTTAGAGCTCAAAAATACATGAATACAACGCCCACGTTAAGCTAGCTCAATTTTCCATATTTTGACAACATTTTTATACTAAAAGAGCTAAGAAAAACCCTCAAAGTAATCCAATGTATCTCAAACTATGTGATGCCATGCATTATGTTTCATTTATAAGGCTTTACTCAATGGGCAACAGTGATAAGTTCAGAATGAGTGAATCCAAAGCCCACGTTATGCTAGCTCAATTTTCTATATTGTGACAACAGCTGAGACTGTAAGAGCTACGAAAAAGCATCAAAGTAATCCAATGTATCCCAAACTGCGAGATGCCATGTATTATGCTTCATTTATAAGCTTTACTCTAGGAGCACCAATGATCAGTTTATATTATCATTTTATTTAGCTGATCAACTTGACATGTCCGGCATTAAACCGTCTTTAGCTTTTTATTTAGAGCTCAAAATTACATGAATCCAACACCCATGTTAAGCTATATTAATTTTTCATATTGTGACAACATTTTAAGACTGAAATAGCTACGACAAAGCCTCAAAGTAGTCCAATGTATCCTAAACAGCGAAATGCCAAGCAGTATGCTTCATTTTTAAGCCTTTGCTCAAGGTGCACCAATGATCTGTTTAAAATGATTATTTTAGCTAGCTGATCAACTTGACATGTTCGGCACTAAATTGTCTTTAACTTTTGATTTAGAGGTCAAAATTACATGAATCCAACACCCACGTGAAGCTAGCTCAATTTTCCATATTGTAACAACATTTTGTGACTGAAAGAGCTACGACAAAGCCTCAAAGTAATCCAATGTATCCCAAATTATGTGATGCCATGCATTATGCTTCATATATAAGCCTTTATTCTAGGAGCAACAGTGATGAGTTCAGAATGACTGGAATCCAAAGACCACGTTACGCTAGCTCAATTTTCTATACTGTGACAACAACTGAGACTGAAAGAGCTACGACAAAGCCTCAAAGTAATCCAATGTATCCCAAACTGCGAGATGCCATACATTATGCTTCATTTATAAGCCTTTACTCAAGGAGCACCAATGAGCAGCTAAGAATGATAATTTTAACTATCAGATCAACTTGACATGTCTGACACTAAATCGTCTTTAACTTTTGATTTAGAGCTCAAAATTTCATAGTACAACACCCCCGTTAATCTAGCTCAATTTTCCATATTGTGACAAAATTTAGAGACTGAAAGTGCTACGACAAAGGTTTAAAGTAATCCAATGTATCCCAAACTACGAGATACCATGCATTATGCTTCATTTATAAGCCTTTACTCAAGTAGCCCCAATGATTAGCTTAGAATGATCTTTTTAACTAGCTGATCAACTTGACATGTACGACACTAAATTGTCTTTAACTTTTGATTTAGAAATCAAAATGTCACGAGTCCAACGCCCAAGCTAAGATAGCTTAATTTTCCATATTGTGACAACATTTTGAGATTGAAAAAGCTAAGACCAAGCCTCAAAGTAATCCAATGTATCCCAAACAGCGTGATGCCATGCACTATTCTTCATTTATAAGCCTTTACTCAAGTAGCACCAATGATCAATTTATAATGATCATTTTAACTAGCTGATCAACTTGACATGTCCACACTATATTCATCTTTAACTTTTGATTTAGAGCTCAAAAAGACATGATTCCAATGCTCAGGTTAAGTTATTTCAATTTTTCATATTGTGAAAACATTTTAATGCCGAAAGAGATACGACAGAGCCTCAAAGTAATCAATGTATCCCAAACTGGGAGAGGCCATGCATTATGCTTCATTTATAAGCCTTTACTCAAAAGCACCAATGATCAGTTTAGAATGATCATTTTATTTAGCTAATCAACTAGACATCTTCGGCATTAAATCGTGTTTAACTTTTGATTTAGAGCTAAAAATTTTATGAATCCAATGCCCAAGTTAAGCTAGCTCAATTTTCCATATTGTGAAAACATTTTGAGACTGACAGAGCTAAGACAAAGCCTCAAAGTAATACAATGTATACCAAACTACGTGTTACCATGCATTATGCTTCATTTATAAGCCTTTACTCAAGTAGCACCAATGATCATTTTAACTGGCTGATCAACTTGACATGTAGGCACTAAATCATTCATAACTTTAGATTTAGAGGTCAGAATGACAAGAATCCAATGCCCACGTTACGCTAGCTCAATTTTCCCTATTGTGACAACATCTGAGACTAAAAGAGCTATGACAAAGCATCCAAGTAATCCAATGTATCCCAAACAGAGTTATGTCATGCCTTATGCTTCATTTATAAGCCTTTACTCAAGGAGTACCAATGATCAATTTGGAATGCTCATTTTAACTCGCCGATCAACTTGACATGTAGGCACGAAATCATCCGTAATTTTTGACTTAGAGTTCGAAATGTTACGAATCCAATGCCCACTTTAATCTAGCTTAATTTTGTATAATGTCACAAAAGTTAAGACCGAAATAGCTACAAAAAAGCCTCCAAGTAATCCAATCTATCCCAAACTGCATGATGCATGCATTATGCTTCATTTTAAACCTTTACTCAATTAACACCAATAATCAGTTCAGAATGATTATTTTAATTAGCTGATCAAATTGACATGTCCTGCAATAAATCGTCTTTGGCTTTTGCTTTAGACCTCAAAATTACATGAATCCAATGCCCACATTACCCTAGCTCAATTTTCCATATTGTGACAACATTTTGAGAGTGAAAGAGCTAAGACAAAAGCTCAAGTAATCCAATGTATCCCAGAAAGCATTAAGCCATGCATTATGCTTCATTTATAAGCTTTACTCAAGGAGCACCAATGATCAATTTATAATGGTCATTTTATCTAGTTGATCAACTTGAAATGTCCGCACTATATTAATCTTTAACTTTTGATTTAGACCTCAAAATGACATGAGTCCAACGTACACGTTAAATTATCTCAATTTTTCATATTGTGACAACATATTGAGACTGAAATAGCTACGACAAAGCCTTAAAATAATCCAATGTATCCAAAAATGCGAGATGGCATGCATTATGGTTCATTCATAAGCCACTACTCAAGGAGCACCAATGATCAGATTATAATGATCATTTTAACTAGCTGATCAACTTGACATGTCCGACACTAAATCGTCTTTAACTTTTGATTTACACCTAAAAATTACTTGAGTCCAACGCCCACGTTATGCTAACTCTATTGAACATATTATAACAAAATTTTGAGTCTGAAAAAGCAAACACAAAGCCTCAAAGTAATCCAATGTATCCCAAACAGCATGATGCCATGCATTATGCTTCATTTATTAGCCTTTTTTCATGGAGCACCAATAATCAATTTATAATGATCATTTTAACTAGCTGATTAACTTGACATATCCGCACTATATTCATCTTTAACTTTTGATTTAGAGCTCAAAATGACATGAGTCCAACGCCCACGTTAATCTATCTTAATTTTTCATATTGTGACAACATTTTAAGACTGAAAGAGCTACGACAAAGCCTCAAAGTAATCCAATGTATCCCAAATAGAGAGATGCCAAGCATTATGTTTCATTTATAAGCCTTTACTGAAGGAGCACCAATGATCAGTTTAGAATGATTATTTTAACTAGCTGATCAACTTGACATGTCCGGCAGTAAATTTTCTTTAACTTTTGATTTAGAGTTCAAAAGTATATGAATCCAACGCCCACGTTAAGCTATCTCAATTTTCATATTGTGATAACATTTTAAAACTGAAACAGCTACGACAAAACCTCAAAGTAATCCAAGCAAGATGCTATGCATTAGGCTTCATTTATAAGCCTTTTCTCAAGCAGGATCAATGATCAGATTAGAATGATCGTTTTAACTACCTGATCAGCTTGACATGTCCGGCACTAAATCGTCTTTAACTTTTGCTTTACACCTCAAAATTACATGAATCCAACGCCCATGTTAAGCTAGCTTAATTTAACATATTGTGACAACATTTTGAGACTTAAAGAGCTCTGACAAAGCCTCAATGTAATCCAATGTATCCCAGACTACGTGATGCCATGCATTATGCTTCATTCATAAGCCTTTACTCAAGGAGCTACAATGTTCAGTTTATAATGAAAGGAATCCAATGCCTACATTACGCTGGCTCAATTTTCTTTATTGTGACAACAGCTGAGATTGAAAGAGCTATGACAAAGCTTCAAAGTAATCCAATGAATCCCAAACTGTGAGATGCCATGTTTTATGCATCATTTATAAGCCTTTACTTAAAGAGCACCAATGATCAGTTTAGAAAGATCATTTTATTTAGCTGATCAACTAAACATGTCCGGCACTAAATCGTCTTTAGGTTTTGATTTAGAGCACAAAATTACATGAATCCGATGCCCAAGTTAAGCTAGCTCAATTTTCCATATTGTGACAACATTTTGAGACTGAAAGAGCTATGACAAAGCCTTAAAGTAATCCAATGTATACCAAAATATGTGATACAATGCATTATGCTTCATTTATAAGCCTTTACTCAAGGAGCACCAATGATAAGTTTAGAATGATCATTTTAACTGGCTGATCAACTTGACATGTACGCACTAAATCATTCGTAACTTTAGATTTAGAGGTCAGAATGACATGAATCCAATGCGCACGTTACGCTAGCTCAATTTTCTATATTTTTACAACATCTGAGACTAAAAGACCTATGACAAAGCTTCCAAGTAATCCAATTTATCCCAAACAGAGTTATGCCATGCCTTCTGCTTCATTTATAATCATTTACTCAAGGAGTACCCATGATCAATTTAGAATGATCATTTTAACTGGCCGATCAACTTGACATGTCCGCACTAAATCATCCGTAACTTTTGATTTAGAGTTCAAAATAATACGAATCTAACGCCCACATTACGCTAGCTCAAGTTTCTATATTGTGACAACATTTGAGACTTAAAGAGCTACGACAAAGCCTCCAAGTAATCCAATGTATCCAAAACTGCGTGGTGACAAGCATTATGCTTCATTTATAAACCTTTACTCAAGGAGCACCAATAAAAAATTTTGAATGATCATTTTAAATAGCTGATCAATTTGACATGTCTGCACTAAATCATCTTTAACTTTTGATTTAAGGCTCAAAATGACATGACTCTGATGCCCAAGTTAAGCTAGCTCAATTATCCGTATTGTGACAACATTTTGAGACTGAAAGAGCTAGTACAAAGCCTCAAAGTAATCTAGTGTATCCCAAACTGCGTGATGCCATTGCATTATGTTTCATTTATAAGCCTTTACTCACGGACCACCAATGATCAGTTTAGAATGATCATTTTAACAAGCTGATCAACTTGACATGTTCAACACTAAATCGTCTTTAACTATTGATTTAAAGCTCAAAATTACATAAATCCAATGCCCACATTGAACTAGCTCAATTTTCCATATTGTGACAAAATGTTGAGACTGAAAGAGCTACGACAAAGCCTCAAAGTAATCCAATGTATCCCAAACTGCGTGATGCTATTGCATTATGCTTCATTTATAAGCCTTTACTCAGGGAGCACCAATGCTCAGTTTAGAATGATCATTGTAACTAGCTGATCAACTTGACATGTCCGGTACTAAATCGTCTTTAACTATAGATTTAGAACTCAAAATTACATGAACCCAACGCCCACGTTAAGCTAGCTCAATATTCCATATTGTGACAAAATTTTGAGACTAAAAGAGCTAAGAAAATGCCTCAAAGTAATCCAATGTAACACAAACAGCGTTATGCCATGCATTATAGTTCATTTATAAGTCTTTACTGAAAGAGCACCAATGATCAATTTACAATGATCATTTTAACTGGCTGATCAATTTGACATGTCCGACACTAAATCGTCTTTGAATATTGATTTAAAGCTCAAAATGACATGAATCCAACGCCCACGTTAAGCCAGCTCAATTTTCCATATTGGGTGAACATTTGAAACTGAAAGAGCTTTGATAAAGCCTCCAAGTAATCCATTGTATCCCAAACTGCGTGATGCCATGCATTATGCTTTATTCATAAGCTTTTTATCATGTACCACCAATGATCATTTTAACTAGCCGATCAACTTGGCATGTCCGCACGAAATCGTCCATAACTTTTGATTAGAGTTCATAATGACACGAATCCAACAACCACATTAAGCTAGCTCAATTTTTTATATTTTGACAAAATTTAAAACTGAAACAGCTATGACAAAGCCTCCAAGTTATCCAATCTTTCCCAAACTGTGGGATGCCATGCATTATGCTTCATTTTTAAGCCTTTAATCAAGGAGCACCAATGATCATTTTAGAATAATCATTTTAACATAGTTGATCAACTTGACATTTGCACGCTAAATCGTCTTTAGCTTTTGATTTAGAGCTAAAAAATAACATGAATACAACGTCCACGTTAAGCTAGCTGAATTTCCCATATTGTAACAACATTTAAGACTGAAAAAACAATGACAAAGCATACAAGTAATCCAATGTATCTCAAAGTGCGTGATGTCATGCATTATGCTTCATTTAGAATGATCATTTTAACTTGCCGATGAACTTGACATGTCCGCACTAAATCATCCGTAACTTTCGATTTAGAGTTCAAAATAATAAGAATCCAACGCCCACATTATGCTAGCTCAAGTTTCTATATTGTGACAACATTTGAGACTTAAAGAGCTACGACAAAGCCTTTAAGTAATCCAATCTATCCCAAATTGTGTGGTGACATGCATTATGCTTCATTTATAAACCGTTACTCAAGGAGCACCAATAATAAATTTTGAATGATCATTTTAAATAGCTGATCAATTTG
This sequence comes from Pugionium dolabratum, assembly GCA_018901945.1. Classification (NCBI taxonomy): domain Eukaryota; kingdom Viridiplantae; phylum Streptophyta; class Magnoliopsida; order Brassicales; family Brassicaceae; genus Pugionium; species Pugionium dolabratum. The sequence goes on along the minus strand of JAEVFF010000570.1, from coordinate 135,804 downwards.
ACATTTCTGCACTAAATCATCTTTAACTTTTGCTTTAGAGCTCAAAATGACATGACTCCAATGCCCACGTTAAGCTAGCTCAATTTTCCATATTGTGACAACATTTTGAGACTGAAAGAGCTAGGACAAAGCCTCAAAATAATCTAATGTATCCCAAACTGCGTGATGTCATTGCAATATGTTTCATTTATAAGTCTTTACTCAAGGAGTTCCAATGATCAGTTTAGAATGATCATTTTAACTAGCTGATCAACTTGACATGTCTAGCACTAAATCGTCTTTAACTTTTGATTTAGAACTCAAAATTACGTGAATCCAACGCCCACGTTGAGCTAGCTCAATTTTCCATATTGTGACAACATTTTGAGACTTAAAGAGCTCTGACAAAGCCTCAAAGTAATCCAATGTATCCCAAACTACGTGATGCCATGCATTATGCTTCATTCATAAGCCTTTACTCAAGGAGCTACACTGTTCAGTTCATAATGAAAGGAATCCAATGCCCACGTTACGCTGGCTCAATTTTCTTTATTGTGACAACAGCTGAGATTGAAAGAGCTATGACAAAGCGTCAAAGTAATCCAATGAATCCCAAACTGTGAGATGCCATGTTTTATGCATCATTTATAAGCCTTTACTTAAAGAGCACCAATGATCAGTTTAGAATGATCATTTTATTTAGCTGATCAACTAAACATGTCCGGCACTAAATCGTCTTTAGGTTTTGATTTAGAGCACAAAACTACATGAATCCGACGCCCAAGTTAAGCTAGCTCAATTTTCCATATTGTGACAACATTTTGAGACTGAAAGAGCTACGACAAAGCCTCAAAGTAATCCAATGTATACCAAAATATGTGATACAATGCATTATGCTTCATTTATAAGCCTTTACTCAAGGAGCACCAATGATAAGTTTAGAATGATCATTTTAACTGGCTGATCAACTTGACATGTACGCACTAAATCATTCGTAACTTTAGATTTAGAGGTCAGAATGACATGAATCCAATGCGCACGTTACGCTAGCTCAATTTTCTATATTTTTACAACATCTGAGACTAAAAGAGCTATGACAAAGCTTCCAAGTAATACAATTTATCCCAAACAGAGTTATGCCATGCCTTCTGCTTCATTTATAATCATTTACTCAAGGCGTACCCATGATCAATTTAGAATGATCATTTTAACTGGCCGATCAACTTGACATGTCGTCACAAAATCATCCGTAACTTTTGATTTAGCGTTGAAAATGATATGAATCCAACGCCCACTTTAATCTAGGTTAAGTTTGTATAATGTGACAAAATTTGAGACCAAAATAGCTACGACAAAGCCTCCAAGTAACCCAATCTATCCCGAGCTGCGTGATGCCATGCATTATGCTTCATTTTAAACCTTTACTCAAGGAACACCAACAATCAGTTAAGAATGATCATTTTAACGCGCCGATCAACTTGAAATTTCCGCACTAAATCGTCTATAACTTTTGATTTATAGTTCAAAATGACGGGATTCCAACACCCACATTAAGCTAGCTCAATTTTCTTTATTGAGATAAAATTTAAGATCAAAATTGCCATAAAAAGGCTACAAATAATCCAATGTATCCCAAACTGTGTGATTCCATGCATTATGCATCATTTATAAGCCTTTACTCAAGGCGCATCAATGATCTGTTTAGAATGATCATTTCTACTAGCTGATCAACTTGACATGTCCGGCACTCAATCGTCTTTAACTTTTGATTTAAATCTCAAAATGACATGAATCCAATGCCCACGTTAAACTATCTCAATTTTCCATATTGGGTGAACATTTGAGACTGAAAGAGCTTTGATAAAGCCTCCAAGTAATCCATTGTATCCCAAACTGCATGATGCCATGCATTATGCTTCATTTATAAGCTTTTTATCATGTACCACCAATGATCAGTTTAGAATGATCATTTTAACTAGCCGATCAACTTGACATGTCCGCACTAAATCGTCCGTAAGTTTTGATTAGAGTTCATAATGACACGAATCCAACAACCATGTTAAGCTAGCTCAATTTTTTATATTGTGACAAAATTTAAAACCGAAACAGCTATGACAAAGCTTACAAGTTATCCAATCTATCCCAAACTGCGTGATGACATGCATTATGCTTCATTTTTAAGCCTTTAATCAAGGAGCACCAATGATCATTTTAGAATAATCATTTTAACATTGTTGATCAACTTGACATTTCCACGCTAAATCGTCTTTAGGTTTTGATTTAGAGCTAAAAATAACATGAATACAACGTCCACGTTAAGCTAGCTGAATTTCCCATATTGTAACAACATTTAAGGTTGAAAACACAACGACAAAGCATCCAAATAATCCAATGTATCCTAAACTGCGTGATGTCATGCATTATGCTTCATTTAGAATGATCATTTTAACTGGCCGATGAACTTGACATGTCCGCACTAAATCATCCGTAACTTTTGATTTAGAGTTCAAAATAATACGAATCTAACGCCCACATTACGCTAGCTCAAGTTTCTATATTGTGACAATATTTGAGACTTAAAGAGCTACAACAAAGCCTCCAAGTAATCCAATGTATCCAAAACTGCGTGGTGACAAGCATTATGCTTCATTTATAAACCTTTACTCAAGGAGCACCAATAAAAAATTTAGAATGATCATTTTAAATAGCTGATCAATTTGACATGTGCACTAAATAATCTTTAACTTTTGATTTAAGGCTCAAAATGACATGACTCCGATGCCCAAGTTAAGCTAGCTCAATTATCCATATTGTGACAACATTTTGAGACTGAAAGAGCTAGTACAAAGCCTCAAAGTACTTTAGTATATCCCAAACTACGTGATGCCATTGCGTTATGTTTCATTTATAAGCCTTTACTCAAGGACCACCAATGATCAGTTTAGAATGATCAGTTTAGAATGATCATTTTAACAAGCTGATCAACTTGACATGTTCAACACTAAATCGTCTTTAACTTTTGATTTAAAGCTCAAAATTACATAAATCCAATGCCCACATTGAACTAGCTCAATTTTCCATATTGTGACAAAATGCTGAGACTGAAAGAGCTACAACAAAGCCTCAACGTAATCCAATGTATCTCAAACTGCGTGATGTCATTGCATTATGCTTCATTTATAAGCCTTTACTCAGGGAGCACCAATGCTCAGTTTAGAATGATCATTTTAACTAGCTGATCAACTTGACATGTCCGGCACTAAATCGTTTTTAACTTTTGATTTAGAACTCAAAATTACATGAATCCAACACCCACGTTAAGCTAGCTCAATATTCCATATTGTGACAAAATTTTGAGACTAAAAGAGCTAAGAAAATCCCTCAAAGTAATCCAATGTAACACAAACAGTGTTATGCCATGCATTATAGTTCATTTATAAGTCTTTACTGAAGGAGCACCAATGATCAATTTACAATGATCATTTTAACTGGCTGATCAATTTGACATGTCCGACACTAAATCGTCTTTGAATTTTGATTTAAAGCTCAAAATGACATGAATCCAACGCCCACGTTAAGCCAGCTCAATTTTCCATATTGGGTGAACATTTGAAACTGAAAGAGATTTGATAAAGCCTCCAAGTAATCCATTGTATCCCAAACTGCATGATGCCATGCATTATGCTTTATTTCTAAGCTTTATATCATGTACCACCAATGATCATTTTAACTAGCCGATCAACTTGGCATGTCCGCACGAAATCGTCCATAACTTTTGATTAGAGTTCATAATGACACGAATCCAACAACCACGTTAAGCTAGCTCAATTTTTTATATTTTGACAAAATTTAAAACTGAAACAGCTATGACAAAGCCTCCAAGTTATCCAATCTATCCCAAACTGTGGGATGCCATGCATTATGCTTCATTTTTAAGCCTTTAATCAAGGAGCAACAATGATCATTTTAGAATAATCATTTTAACATAGTTGATCAATTTGACATTTGCACGCTAAATCGTCTTTAGCTTTTGATTTAGAGCTAAAAAATAACATGAATACAACGTCCACGTTAAGCTAGCTGAATTTCCCATATTGTAACAACATTTAAGACTGAAAAAACAATGAAAAAGCATACAAGTAATCAAATGTATTCCAAAGTGCGTGATGTCATGCATTATGCTTCATTTAGAATGATCATTTTAACTTGCCGATGAACTTGACATGTCCGCACTAAATCATCCGTAACTTTCGATTTAGAGTTCAAAATAATAAGAATCCAACGCCCACATTATGCTAGCTCAAGTTTCTATATTGTGACAACATTTGAGACTTAAAGAGCTACGACAAAGCCTTTAAGTAATCCAATCTATCCCAAATTGTGTGGTGACATGCATTATGCTTCATTTATAAACCGTTACTCAAGGAGCACCAATAATAAATTTTGAATGATCATTTTAAATAGCTGATCAATTTGACATTTCTGCACTAAATCATCTTTAACTTTTGCTTTAGAGCTCAAAATGACATGACTCCAATGCCCACGTTAAGCTAGCTCAATTTTCCATATTGTGACAACATTTTGAGACTGAAAGAGCTAGGACAAAGCCTCAAAATAATCTAATGTATCCCAAACTGCGTGATGCCATTGCAATATGTTTCATTTATAAGTCTTTACTCAAGGAGTTCCAATGATCAGTTTAGAATGATCATTTTAACTAGCTGATCAACTTGACATGTCTAGCACTAAATCGTCTTTAACTTTTGATTTAGAACTCAAAATTACGTGAATCCAACGCCCACATTGAGCTAGCTCAATTTTCCATATTGTGACAACATTTTGAGACTTAAAGAGCTCTGACAAAGCCTCAAAGTAATCCAATGTATCCCAAACTACGTGATGCCATGCATTATGCTTCATTCATAAGCCTTTACTCAAGGAGCTACACTGTTCAGTTCATAATGAAAGGAATCCAATGCCCACGTTACGCTGGCTCAATTTTCTTTATTGTGACAACAGCTGATTTTGAAAGAGCTATGACAAAGCTTCAAAGTAATCCAATGAATCCCAAACTGTGAGATGCCATGTTTTATGCATCATTTATAAGCCTTTACTTAAAGAGCACCAATGATCAGTTTAGAATGATCATTTTATTTAGCTGATCAACTAAACATGTCCGGCACTAAATCGTCTTTAGGTTTTGATTTAGAGCACAAAATTACATGAATCCGACGCCCAAGTTAAGCTAGCTCAATTTTCCATATTGTGACAACATTTTGAGACTCAAAGAGCTACGACAAAGCCTCAAAGTAATCCAATGTATACCAAAATATGTGATACAATGCATTATGCTTCATTTATAAGCCTTTACTCAAGGAGCACCAATGATAAGTTTAGAATGATCATTTTAACTGGCTGATCAACTTGACATGTACGCACTAAATCATTCGTAACTTTAGATTTAGAGGTCAGAATGACATGAATCCAATGCGCACGTTACGCTAGCTCAATTTTCTATATTTTTACAACATCTGAGACTAAAAGAGCTTTGACAAAGCTTCCAAGTAATCCAATTTATCCCAAACAGAGTTATGCCATGCCTTCTGCTTCATTTATAATCATTTACTCAAGGAGTACCATGATCAATTTAGAATGATCATTTTAACTGGCCGATCAACTTGACATGTCGGCACAAAATCATCCGTAACTTTTGATTTAGCGTTGAAAATGATATGAATCCAACGCCCACTTTAATCTAGGTTAAGTTTGTATAATGTGACAAAATTTGAGACCAAAATAGCTACGACAAAGCCTCCAAGTAATCCAATCTATCCCAAACTGCGTGATGCCATGCATTATGCTTCATTTTAAACCTTTATTCAAGGAACACCAACAATCAGTTCAGAATGATCATTTTAACGCGCCGATCAACTTGAAATTTCTGCACTAAATCGTCTATAACTTTTGATTTAGAGTTCAAAATGACAGGAGTCCAACACCCACATTAAGCTAGCACAATTTTCTTTATTGAGATAAAATTTAAGATCAAAATTGCAATAAAAAGGCTACAAATAATCCAATGTATCCCAAACTGGGTGATTCCATGCATTATGCATCATTTATAAGCCTTTACTCAAGGCGCATCAATGATCTGTTTAGAATGATCATTTCTACTAGCTGATCAACTTGACATGTCCGGCACTCAATCGTCTTTAACTTTTGATTTAAATCTCAAAATGACATGAATCCAATGCCCACGCTAAACTATCTCAATTTTCCATATTGGGTGAACATTTGAGACTGAAAGAGCTTTGATAAAGCCTCCAAGTAATCCATTGTATCCCAAACTGCATGATGCCATGCATTATGCTTCATTTATAAGCTTTTTATCATGTACCACCAATGATCAGTTTAGAATGATCATTTTAACTAGTCGATCAACTTGACATGTCCGCACTAAATCGTCCGTAAGATTTGATTAGAGTTCATAATGACACGAATCCAACAACCATGTTAAGCTAGCTCAATTTTTTATATTGTGACAAAATTTAAAACCGAAACAGCTATGAAAAAGCTTACAAGTTATCCAATCTATCCCAAACTGCGTGATGACATGCATTATGCTTCATTTTTAAGCCTTTAATCAAGGAGCACCAATGATCATTTTAGAATAATCATTTTAACATTGTTGATCAACTTGACATTTCCATGCTAAATCGTCTTTAGGTTTTGATTTAGAGCTAAAAATAACATGAATACAACGGCCACGTTAAGCTAGCTGAATTTCCCATATTGTAACAACATTTAAGACTGAAAAAACAACGACAAAGCATCCAAGTAATACAATGTATACTAAACTGCGTGATGTCATGCATTATGCTTCATTTAGAATGATCATTTTAACTGGCCGATGAACTTGACATGTCCGCACTAAATCATCCATAACTTTTGATTTAGAGTTCAAAATAATACGAATCTAACGCCCACATTACGCTAGCTCAAGTTTCTATATTATGACAACATTTGAGACTTAAAGAGCTACGACAAAGCCTCCAAGTAATCCAATGTATCCAAAACTGCGTGGTGACAAGCATTATGCTTCATTTATAAACCTTTACTCAAGGAACACCAATAAAAAATTTTGAATGATCATTTTAAATAGCTGATCAATTTGACATGTCTGCACTAAATCATCTTTAACTTTTGATTTAAGGCTCAAAATGACATGACTCCGATGGCCAAGTTAAGCTAGCTCAATTATCCATATTGTGACAACATTTTGAGACTGAAAGAGCTAGTACAAAGCCTCAAAGTAATCTAGTGTATCCCAAACTGCGTGATGCCATTGCATTATGTTTCATTTATAAGCCTTTACTCAAGGACCACCAATGATCAGTTTAGAATGATCATTTTAACAAGCTGATCAACTTGACATGTTCAACACTAAATCGTCTTTAACTTTTGATTTAAAGCTCAAAATTACATAAATCCAATGCCCACATTGAACTAGCTCAATTTTCCATATTGTGACAATGTTGAGACTGAAAGAGCTACGACAAAGCCTCAAAGTAATCCAATGTATCCCAAACTGCGTGATGCCATTGCATTATGCTTCATTTATAATCCTTTACTCAGGGAGCACCAATGCTCAGTTTAGAATGATCATTTTAACTAGCTGATCAACTTGACATGTCCGGCACTAAATCGTCTTTAACTTTTGATTTAGAACTCAAAATTACATGAATCCAACGCCCACGTTAAGCTAGCTCAATATTCCATATTGTGGCAAAATTTTGAGACTAAAAGAGCTAAGAAAATGCCTCAAAGTAATCCAATGTAACACAAACAGCGTTATGCCATGCATTATAGTTCATTTATAAGTCTTTACTGAAAGAGCACCAATGATCAATTTACAATGATTATTTTAACTGGCTGATCAATTTGACATGTCCGACACTAAATCGTCTTTGAATTTTGATTTAAAGCTCAAAATGACATGAATCCAACGCCCACGTTAAGCCAGCTCAATTTTCCATATTGGGTGAACATTTGAAACTGAAAGAGCTTTGATAAAGCCTCCAAGTAATCCATTGTATCCCAAACTGCATGATGCCATGCATTATGCTTTATTTATAAGCTTTTTATCATGTACCACCAATGATCATTTTAACTAGCCGATCAACTTGGCATGTCCGCACGAAATCGTCCATAACTTTTGATTAGAGTTCATAATGACACGAATCCAACAACCACGTTAAGCTAGCTCAATTTTTTATATTTTGACAAAATTTAAAACTGAAACAGCTATGACGAAGCCTCCAAGTTATCCAATCTATCCCAAACTGTGGGATGCCATGCATTATGCTTCATTTTTAAGCCTTTAATCAAGGAGCACCAATGATCATTTTAGAATAATCATTTTAACATAGTTGATCAACTTCACATTTGCAAGCTAAATCGTCTTTAGCTTTTGATTTAGAGCTAAAAAATAACATGAATACAACGTCCACATTAAGCTAGCTGAATTTCCCATATTGTAACAACATTTAAGACTGAAAAAACAATGACAAAGCATACAAGTAATCCAATGTATCCCAAAGTGCGTGATGTCATGCATTATGCTTCATTTAGAATGATCATTTTAACTTGCCGATGAACTTGACATGTCCACACTAAATCTTCCGTAACATTCGATTTAGAGTTCAAAATAATAAGAATCCAACGCCCACATTATGCTAGCTCAAGTTTCAATATTGTGACAACATTTGAGACTTAAAGAGCTAGGACAAAGCCTCAAAATAATCTAATATATCCCAAACTGCGTGATGCCATTGCAATATGTTTCATTTATAAGTCTTTACTCAAGGAGCACCAATGATGAGTTTAGAATGATCATTTTAACTAGCTGATCAATTTGACATGTCTAGCACTAAATCGTCTTTAACTTTTGATTTAGAACTCAAAATTACGTGAATCCAACGCCCACGTTGAGCTAGCTCAATTTTCCATATTGTGACAACATTTTGAGAGTAAAAGAGGTAAGAAAAAGCCTCAAAGTAATTCAATGCATCAAAAACAGCGTTATGCCATGCATTATGGTTCATTTATAAGTCTTTACTGAAAGAGCACCAATGATCAATTTACAGTGATCATTTTAACTAGCTGATCAACTTGACAGGTCGCACTAAATCATCCGTAAGTTTTGATTTAGAGTGCAAAATAATATGAATCCAACGCACACATTATGCTAGCTCAAGTTTCTATATTGTGACAGCCATTGAGACTTAAAGACCTACGACAAAGCCTCCAAGTAATCCAATGTATCCCAAACTACGTGGTGACATGCATTATGCTTCATTTATAAACCTTTACTCAAGGAGAACCAATAATAAATTTTTAATGATCATTTAAAATAGCTGATCAATTTGACATGACTGCACTAAATTATCTATAACTTTTGATTTAGGGCTCAAAATGACACAACTCCAACGCCAACGTTAACCTAGCTCAGTTTTCCATACTGTGACAACATTTTGAGACAGAAAGAGCTATGACAAAGCCTCAAAGTAATCTAGTGTATCCCAAACTGTGTGATGCCATTGCATTACGTTTCATTTATTGGCCCTTACTCAAGGAGCACCAATGATCAGTTTAAAATGATCATTTTAACTAGCTGATCAATTTGACATGTCTAGCACTAAATCGTCTTTAACTTTTGATTTAGAACTCAAAATTACGTGAATCCAACACCCACGTTGAGCTAGCTCAATTTTCCATATTGTGACAACATTTTGAGACTAAAAGAGGTAAGAAACAGCCTCAAAGTAATCCAATGCATCAAAAACAGCGTTATGCCATGCATTATGGTTCATTTATAAGTCTTTACTGAAAGAGCACCAATGATCAATTTACAATGATCATTTTAACTAGCTGATCAACTTGACATGTCCGCACTAAATCATCCATAACTTTTGATTTATAGTGCAAAATAATATGAATCCAACGCACACATTATGCTAGCTCAAGTTTCTATATTGTGACAGCCATTGAGACTTAAAGACCTACGACAAAGCCTCCAAGTAATCCAATGTATCCCGAACTACGTGGTGACATGCATTATGCTTCATTTATAAACCTTTACTCAAGGAGAACCAATAATAAATTTTGAATGATCATTTAAAATAGCTGATCAATTTGACATGACTGCACTAAATTATCTATAACTTTTGATTTAGGGCTCAAAATGACACGACATTTTGAGACTGAAAGAGCTATGACAAAGCCTCAAAGTAATCTAGTGTATCCCAAACTGTGTGATGCCATTGCATTATGTTTCATTTATTGGCCTTTACTCAAGGAGCACCAACGATCAGTTTAAAATGATCATTTTAACTAGCTGATCAACTTGACATGTTTGACACTAAATCATCTTTAACTTTTGATTTAGAGCTCAAAAATACATAAATCCAACGCCTACGTTGAGCTAGCTCAATTTTCCATATTGTGACAAAATTTTGAGACTGAAAGAGCTACGACAAATCCTCAAAGTAATCAAGTGTATCCCAAACTGCGTTATTCCATTGCATTATGCTTCATTTATAAGCCTTTACTCAATGAGCACCAATGCTCAGTTTAGAATGATCATTTTAACTAGCTGATTAACTTGACATTTCCGGCACTAAATCGTTTTTAACTTTTTATTTAGAACTTAAAATTACATGAATCCAACGCCCATGTTGAGCTAGCTCAATTTTCCATATTGTGACAACATTTTGAGACTAAAAGAGCTAAGAAAAATCCTCAAAGTAATCCAATGTATCCCAAATAGCGTTATGCCATGCATTATGTTTCATTTATTAGCCTTTACTGAAAGAGCACCAATGATCAATTTACAATGATCATTTTAACAAGCTGATCAACTTGACATGTCCGCTGTAAATCGTCCGTAACTTTTTATTGTGAGTCCAACACCCACGTTAAGCTATCTCAATTTTTCATATTGTGACAACATTTTGAGTCTGAAAGAGCTATGACAAAGCCTCAATGTAATCAAATGTATCCAAAACTGCGAGATGCCATGCAGTATGCTTCATTTATAAGCCTTTACTGAAGGAGCAGCAAGGATCAGTTTATAGTGATCATTTTAACTAGCTGAGCAACTTGACATGTCCGTCACTAAATTGTCTTTTACTTTTGACTTAGAGCTTAAAATTATATGAATCCAACGCCCACATTAAGCTAGCTCAATTTTCTATATTATGACAACATTTTGACACTGAATGAGCTACGACTAAGCCTCAAAGTAATTCAATGTATCCCAAACAGCATGAGGCCATGCATTATGCTTCATTTATAAGCATTTACTCAAGGACTACCAATGTTCAGCTTAGAACGATCATTTCAAATGGCCGATCAACCGTAACTTTTGATTTAGAGTTCAAAATGAAACAAATCCAACGCCCACATTAAGCTAGCTCAATTTTCTTTATTGTGACAATATTTAAGACCAAAATAGCTACGACAAAGCCTCCAAGTAATCTAATCTATACCAAACTACGTGATGCCATGCATTATGCTTCATTTTAAGCCTTTAGTCAAGGAACACCAATGCGTCAGTTTAGAATGATAATTTTAACTAGCTGATCAACTTGACACGTCAGGCATTAAATCATCTTTAACTTTTGATTTAGAGCTCAAAATTACATGAATCCAATGCCCACGTTAAGCTAGCTCAATTTTCCATATTGTGACAAAATTTTGAAAATGAAAGCGCTAAGAAAAAGCCTCAAAGTAATCCAATGTATCCCGAACAACGTGATATCATGCATTATGCTTTATTTATAACCCTTTACTCAAGGAGCACGAATGAACAATTTATAATGATCATTTTAACTAGCTGATCAACTTGACATGTCCGGCACTAAATCGTTTTTAACTTCTGATTTAGAGCTTAAAATGACATGAGTGCATTGCGCACGTTAAGCAAGCTCAATTTTTCATATTATGACAATATTTTTAGACTGACAGCTACGATGAAGTCTCAAAGTAATCAAATGTATCCTAAACTGCGAGATGCCATGCATTATGCTTCATTCATAAGCCTTTACTCAAAGAGCACCAATGATCAGTTTAGAATGGCCATTTTAACTAGCTGGTCAACTTGACATGTACGGCACTAAATCTTCTTTAACTTTAGAGCTCAAAATTACATGAATCCAACGCCCACGTTACGCTAGCTCAATTTTCCATATTGTGACAACGGTTGAGACTGATTACGACAAAGCGTCAGAGTAGTCAAATGTATACCAAGCAGCGTATGCCATGCATTATGCTTCATTTATAAATCTTTACTGAAGGAGTTCCAACGAATAGTTTAGAATTATCATTTTAACTGGCCGATAAACTTGACATGTCGGCACGAAATCATCCCCAACTTTTGATTTAGAGTTCAAAATGATGCGAATCCAACACCCACATTAAACTAGCTTAGTTTTGTATATTGTTACAAAATTTAAGACATAAATAGCTACGACAAAGCGTCCAAGTATTCCAATCTATCACAAACTGTGTGACGCCATGTATAATGCTTCATTTTAAGCCTTTACTCATGAAACACCAATGATCAGTTTAGAATGATCATTTTAACTAGGTTATCAACTTGACATATCCGGCATCAAATCGTCTTTAACTTTTGATTTAGAGCTCAAAATTACATGAATCCAACGCCCACGTTAATCTACTTCAATTTTCCATATTCTAACAACATTTTGAGACTAAAAGAGCTATTACAATGCCTCAGCAATCCAAAGTATCCCAAACAACGTGATGCCACGCATTATGCTTTATTTATAAGCCTTTACTCCACAAGCACCAATGATCAGTTTAGAATGATCATTTTAACTGGCTGATCAACTTGACATGTCCGCACGAATCCAATGCCCACGTTACACTAGCTCAAGTTTTCTATATTGTGACAATAGCTGAGTCTAAAAGAGCTACGGCAAAGCCTTCAATTAATCCAATGTATCCCAAACATCGTGATGTCATGCATTATGATTCAATTATAAGCCTTTACTCAAGTACTACAAATGATCAGTTTAGAGTGATCATTTTAACTAGTCGATCAACTTGACATGTGCGGCATTAAATCGTCTTTAACTTTTGATTTAGAGCTAAAAATTACATGAATCCAATGCCCACGTTACGGTAGCTCAATTTTTATATTGTGACAACATCTGAGACAGAAAGAGCTATGACAAAGCATCCAAGTAATCCAATGTATCCCAAACAGCGTGATGTCATGCATTATGCTTCATTCATTAGCCTTTAAACAAGGAGCACCAATGATCAATTTATAATGATCATTTTAACTAGCTGATCAAGTTGACATTTCCGCACTATATTCATCTTTATCTTTTGATATAGAGCTTAAAATGACATGAGTCCAACGCCCACGTTAATCTAGCTCAATTTTTCATATTGTGACAACATATTGAGACTGAATGAGCTACGGCAAAGGCTCAAACTCCGAGATGCAATGCATTATGCTTCATTTATAAGACTTTACTCAATGAGCACCAATGATCAGTTTATAATGATCATTTTAACTAGCTCGTCAATGTGACATGTCCAGCATTAAATCATCTTCAAATTTTGATTTACAGCTCAAAATGACATGAATCCAAAGCCGACGTTAAACTAGCTCCATTTTTGATATTGTGACAACATTTTGAGACTGAATGAGCTACGACAAAGCCACTAAGTAATCAAATTTATCCCAATCTCCGAGATGCCAGGCATTATGCTTCATTTATAAGTCTTTCCTCAAGGAGCACTAATGATCAGTTTAGAATGATCATTTTAAGTAGCTGATCAACTTGACATGTCCGACACTAAATCGTCTTTAACTTTTGATTTAGAGCTCAAAATTACATGAATCCAATGCCCACGTTAAGCTAGCTCAATTTTCCATATTGTGACAACATTTTGAGACTAAAAGAGCTACGACAAAGCCTCAAGATAATCCAATGCCCAAACAACGTGATGTCATGCATTATGCTTCATTTGTAAGCCTTTACTCAAGGAGCACCAATGATCAGTTTAGAATGATTATTTTAACAGGCTGATCAACATGACATGTCCGCATTAATTTGTCCGTAACTTTAGATTTAGAGTTCAGAATGACACGAATCCAATCCCCACGTTAGGCTAGCTCAGTTTTATATATTGTGACAATAGCTGAGACAGAAAGAGATACGAAAAAGCCTCCATGTAATCCAATGTATCACAAGCAGGGTGACGCCATGCATTATGCTTCATTTATAAGCCTTTACTCAAGTACTACCAATGTCAGTTTAGAATGATCATTTTAACTGGCCGATCAACTTGACATGGCGACACGAAATCATTCGTAACTTTTGTACTTACAGTTCAAAATGATACAAATCCAACACCCACGTTAAGCTAGATCAATTTTGTATATTGTGACAAAATTTAAGTAGCTACGACAAAGCCTCCAAGTAATCCTATCTATCCCGACTTGCGTGATGCCATGCATTATGATTCATTTTAAGGCTTTAGTCGAGGAACACCAATGATCAGTTTAGAATGATCATTTTAACTAGCTGATCAACATGACATGTCTGGCATTAAATTGTCTTTAACTTTTCATTTAAAGCTCAAAATTACATGAATCCAACGCCCAAGTTAAGCTAGCTCAGTTTTCCATATTGTGACAGAATTTTGAGACTGAAAGAGCTAAAACAAAGCCCCAAAGTAATCTAATGTATCCCAAACAGCGTGATCCCATGCAATATGCTTCATTTATAACCCTTTACTCAAGTAGCACCAATGATCAATTTATAATGATCATTTTTACTAGCTGATAAACTTTACATGTCTGCACTATATTCATCTTTAACTTTTGATTTAGAGGTCAAAATGACATGAGTCCAATTCCCACGTTAAGCTAGCTCAATTTTTCATATTGCGATAATATTTTGATACTGAAAGAGCTACGGCAAATCCTCAAAGTAATCCAATGTATCCAAAACTGTGAGATGCCATGCATGATGCTTCATTTATAAGCATTTACTCAAGGAACACCAATGATAAGATTAGAATGATCATTTTAACAAGCTGATCAACTTGACATGTCCGGCACTAAATCCTCTTGAACTTTTGATTTAGAGCTCAAAATTACATGAATCCAGTGTTCACGTTAAGCTATCTCAATTTTCCATATTGTGACAACTTTTTGAGACTGAAAGAGCTACGACAAAGCCTCAAAGTAATCCAAAGTATCCCAAACTAAGAGATGTCATGCATTATGCTTCATATATAAGCCTTTACTCTAGGAGCACCAATGATAAGTTTAGAATGATCAGTTTAACAGGCTGATCAACTTGACATGTCCGCACTAAATAGTCCGTAACTTTAGATTTAAAGTTCCGAACAACCCGAATCCAATGCCCACGTTACGCAAACTCGATTTGATATATTGTGACAACATCTAAGACAGAAATAGCAATGACAATGCCTCCAAGTAATCCAATGTATCCCAAACAGCGTGATGCCATGCATTACGCTTCATTTATAAGCCTTTACTCAAGGTGTACCAATGATTAGTTTAGAATGATCATTTTCACAGGCCGATCAAATTGACATGCCGGCACGAAATCATCCGTAACTTTTGATTTAGAGTTCAAAATGATATGAATCCAACACCCTCGTTAAGCTAGCTCAATTTTGAATATTGTGACAAAATTTAAGACCGAAATAGCTACGACAAAGCCTCCAAGTAATCCAATCTATCCCAAACTGTGTGATGACATGCATTATGCTTCATTTCAAGCCTTTACTCAAGGAACACCAATGATCATTTTAAAATGATAATTTTAACTAGATGATCAACTTGACATGTCTGGCATTAAATCATTTTTAAGTTTTGATTTAGTGCTCAAAATGACATGAGTCCAACGCCCACATTAAGCTAACTCAATTTTCCATATTGTGATAAAATTTTGAGATTGAAAGACCTTCGACAAACCCTCCAAGTAATCCAATGTATCCCAAACACCGTGATGCCAGGCATCAACTTCATTTATAAGCCTTTACTCAAGGAGCACCAATGATCAGTTTAGAATAATCATTTTAACTGGTTGATCAACTTGACATGTCCGCACTAAATCGTATGTAACTTTTGATTTGTAGTTCAAAATGGTACGAATCCACTGCCCACGTTAAGCTAGCTAAATTTTCTATATTGTGACAACATTTGAGACCAGAAGAGCTACGACAAATTCTCCAAGTAATCCAATTTATCCCAACTGCGTGGCGGCATGCATTATGCTTCATTTATAGGCCTTTACTCAAGGAGCACCAATGATCAATTTATAATGATCATTTTGACTAGCTGATCCTCTTAACATGTCCGCATTGTATTCATCTTTAAATTTCGATTTAGAGCTCAAAATGAAATGAATCCAACGCCCATGTTAAGCTAGCTCAATTTTCCATATTTTGACAACATTTTGAGACTGAAATAGCTACGACAAAGCCTCAAAGTAATCCAACGTTTCCCAAATTGCGTGATGCCATGCACTATGCTTCATTTATTAGCCTTTACTCAAGGAGCACCAATGATAATTCAGAGTGATGATTTTAAGTGGCTGATCAACTACACATGCACTAAATCGTTTTCAACTTTTGATTTAGAGCTCAAATGTACATGAATCCAACGCCAATGTTAAGTAGCTATATTTGATATTGTAACAACATTTTGAGACTAAAAGAGCTACGGCAAAGGCACAAAGTAATCCTTTGTATCCCAAACTACTTAATGACATGCATTATTCTTCATTTATAAGCCTTTATTCAAGGAGAACCAATGATCATTTTAGAATGATCATTTTAACTGGCTGATCCACTTGACATGTCCGCATTATATCGTCCGTAACTTTAGATTTAGAGTTCAGAATGACACGAATCCGATGCTCACATTACGTTAGCTCAATTTTCTATATTGTGACAACATGTAAGACTGAAAGAGCTACTACTAAGCCTCCAAGTAATCCAATGTATGCCAAACAGCATTATGACATGCATTATGCTTAATTTATAAGCCTTTACTCAAGGAGTACCAATGATCAGTTTAGAATAATCATTTTAACTTGCTGATTAACTTGACATGTCGGCACGAAATCAACTGTAACTTTTGATTTAGATTTTAAAATGAGATGAATCGGCCGCCCACGTTAAGCTAGCTCAAGTTTGTATATTGTGATAAAATTTAAGACCGAAATAACTACGACAAAGCCTCCAAGTAATCCAATATATCCCAAACTGTGTGATGACATGCATTATGCTTCATTTTAAGCCTTTACTCAAGGAACAACAATGATATGTTTAGAATGATAATTTTAACTAGGTGATCAACTTGACATGTCTGGCATTAAATCGTCTTTAATTTTTTATTTAGAGCTCAAAATTACATGAATCCAATGCCCACGTTAAACTAGCTCAATTTTCCATATTGTGATAAAATTTTGAGATTGAAAGACCTTCGACAAACCCTCAATGTAATCCAATGTATCCCAAACACCGTGATGCCATGCATCAGCTTCATTTATAAGCCTTTACTCAAGGAGCACCAATGATCAGTTTAGAATGATCATTTTAACTGGCTAATCAACTTGACAAGTCCGAACTAAATCGTATGTAACTTTTGATTTATAGTTCAAAATGATATGAATCTAATGCCCACATTAAGCTAGCTAAATTTTCTATATTGTGACAACATTTGAGACTAAAAGAGCTACGACAAATCCTCCAAATAATCCAATTTATCCGAACTACGTGGTGGCATGTATTATGCTTCATTTATATGCCTTTACTCAAGGAGCACCAATGATCAATTTATAATGATAATTTTAACTAGTTGATCAACTTGAAATGTCCGCACTATATTCATCTTTAACTTTTGATTTAAACCTCAAAATGACGTGAGTCCAACGCCCACGATAAACTATCTCAATTTTTCATTTTGTGACAACATTTTGAGAATGAAATAGGTACGACAAAGCCTTAAAATAATCCAATGTATCCCAAATTGCGAGATGCCATGCATTATAGTTCATTTATAAGTCTTTACTCAAGGAGCACCAATGATCAGCTTAGAATGATCATTTTAACTAGCTGATCAACTTGACATGTCCGACACTAAATAATCTTTAACTTTTGATTTATAGCTCAAAATGACATAGAGTCCAACACCCACATTAAGCTAGCTCAATTTTCCATATTGTGACAACATTTTGAGACTGAAAAAGTAAACACAAAGCCTATAAGTAATCCAATGTATCCCAAACACCGTGATGCCATGCATTATACTTCATTTACAAGCCTATTTTCAAGGGGCACCAATGATCAGTTTGTAATGATCATTTGAACTAGCTGATCAACTTGACATGTCCACACTATATTCATCTTTAACTTTTGATTTAGAGCTCAAAATGACATGAGTCCAATGCCCACGTTCTGCTATCTGAATTTTTCAAATTGTGACAACATTTTAAGACTGAAAGAGCTACAACAAAGCCTCAAAGTAATCCAATGTATCCCAAACAGCGAGATGCCAAGCATTATGCTTCCTTTATAAGCATTTACTCAAGGAGCACCAATAATCAGTTTAAAATGATTATTTTAACTAGCTGATCAACTTGACATGTCCAGCACTAAATTGTATTTAACTTTTGATTTAGAGCTCAAAAGTACATGAATACAACACCCACGTTAAGCTAGCTCAATTTTCAATATTATGACAATATTTTTATACTATAAGAGCTAAGAAAAAGCATCAAAGTAATCCAATGTATCTCAAACTATGTGATGCCATGCATTATGTTTCATTTATAAGGATTTACTCAAGGAGCAACAATGATAAGTTCAGAATGAGTGAATCCAAAGCCCACGTTATGCTAGCTTAATTTTCTATATTGTAACAACAGCTGAGACTGTAAGAGCTACGAAAAAGCATCAAAGTAATCCAATGTATCCCAAACTGCGAGATGCCATGTATTATGCTTCATTTATAAGCTTTACTCTAGGAGCACCAATGATCAGTTTATATGATCATTTTATTTAGCTGATCAACTTGACATGTCCGGCATTAAACCGTGTTTAACTTTTTATTTAGAGCTCAAAATTACATGAATCCAATGCCCATGTTAAGCTATATTAATTTTTCATATTGTGACAACATTTTAAGACTGAAATAGCTACGACAAAGCTTCAAAGTAATCCAATGTATCCTAAACAGCGAAATGCCAAGCAGTATGCTTCATTTTTAAGTCTTTGCTCAAGGAGCACAAATGATCTGTTTAAAATGATTATTTTAACTAGCTGATCAACTTGATATGTCCGGCACTAAATTGTCTTTAACTTTTGATTTAGAGGTCAAAATTACATGAATCCAACACCCACGTGAAGCTAGCTCAATTTTCCATATTGTAACAACATTTTGAGATTGAAAGAGCTATGAGAAAGCCTCAAAGTAATCCAATGTATCCCAAATTATGTGATGCCATGCATTGTGCTTCATATATAAGCCTTTATTCTAGGAGCAACAGTGATGAGTTCAGAATGACTGCAATCCAAAGCCCACGTTACGCTAGCTCAATTTTCTATATTGTGACAACAACTGAGACTGAATGAGCTATGACAAAGCCTCAAAGTAATCCAATGTATCCCAAAATGCGAGATGCCATACATTATGCTTCATTTATAAGCCTTTACTCAAGGAGCACCAATGAGCAGCTAAGAATGATAATTTTAACTATCTGATCAACTTGACATGTCTAACACTAAATCGTCTTTAACTTTTGATTTAGAGCTCAAAATGTCATAGTACAACGCCCACGTTAATCTAGTCAATTTTCCAAATTGTGACAAAATTTTGAGACTGAAAGTGCTACAACAAAATTTTAAAGTAATCCAATGTATCCCAAACTGCGAGATACCATGCATTATGCTTCATTTATAAGCCTTTACTCAAGTAGCCCCAATGATTAGCTTAGAATGATCTTTTAACTAGCTGATCAACTTGACATGTACAACACTAAATTGTCTTTAACTTTTGATTTAGAAATCAAAATGTCATGAGTCCAACGCCCATGCTAAGATAGCTTAATTTTCCATATTGTGACAACATTTTGAGATTGAAAAAGCTAAGACCAAGCCTCAAAGTAATCCAATGTATCCCAAACAGCGTGATGCCATGCACTATTCTTCATTTATAAGCCTTTACTCAAGTAGCACCAATGATCAATTTATAATGATCATTTTAACTAGCTGATCAACTTGACATGTCCACACTATATTCATCTTTAACTTTTGATTTAGAGCTCAAAAAGACATGAGTCCAATGCTCACGTTAAGTTATTTCAATTTTTCATATTGTGAAAACATTTTAATGCCGAAAGAGATACGACAGAGCCTCAAAGTAATCAATGTATCCCAAACTGGGAGAGGCCATGCATTATGCTTCATTTATAAGCCTTTACTCAAAAGCACCAATGATCAGTTTAGAATGATCATTTTATTTAGCTGATCAACTAGACATCTTCGGCACTAAATCGTGTTTAACTTTTGATTTAGAGCTAAAAATTTTATGAATCCAATGCCCAAGTTAAGCTAGCTCAATTTTCCATATTGTGACAACATTTTGAGACTGACAGAGCTAAGACATAGCCTCAAAGTAATACAATGTATACCAAACTATGTGTTACCACGCATTATGCTTCATTTATAAGCCTTTACTCAAGTAGCGCCAATGATCAGTTTAGAATGATCATTTTAACTGGCCGATCAACTTGACATGTACGCACAAAATCATCCGTAATTTTTTACTTAGAGTTTGAAATGATACGAATCCAATGCCCACTTTAATCTAGCTGAATTTTTTATAATGTCACAAAATTTAAGACAGAAATAGCTACGACAAAGCCTCCATGCATTATGCTTCATTTTAAACCTTTACTCAAGGAACACCAATAATCACTTCAGAATGATCATTTTAATGAGCTGATCAAATTGACATGTCCTACAATAAATCGTCTTTGGCTTTTGATTTAGAGCTCAAAATTACATGAATCCAATGCCCACATTACTCTAGCTCAATTTTTCATATTGTGACAACATTTTGAGACTGAAAGAGCTAAGACAAAAGCTCAAGTAATCCAATGTATCCCAAAAAGCATTATGCCATGCATTATGCTTCATTTATAAGCTTTACTCAAGGAGAACCAATGATCAATTTATAATGGTTATTTCAACTAGTTGATCAACTTGAAATGTCCGCACTATATTCATCTTTAACTTTTGATTTAGACCTCAAAATGACATGAGTCCAACGTCCACGTTAAATTATCTCAATTTTTCATATTGTGACAACATTTTGAGACTGAAATAGCTACAACAAAGCCTTAAAATAATCCAATGTATCCCAAAATGCGAGATGGCATGTATTATGGTTCATTTATAAGCCACTACTCAAGGAGCACCCATGATCAGCTTATTAATGATCATTTTAACTAGCTGATCAACTTGACATGTCCGACACTAAATCATCTTTAACTTTTGATTTACGCCTAAAAATTACATGAGTCCAACGCCCACGTTAAGCTAACTCTATTTAACATATTGTAACAACATTTTGAGTCTGAAAAAGCAAACACAAAGCCTCAAAGTAATCCAATGTATCCCAAACAGCATGATGCCATGCATTATGCTTCATTTATTAGCCTTTTTTCATGGAGAACCAATAATCAATTTATAATGATCATTTTAACTAGCTGATTAAGTTGACATATCCGCACTATATTCATCTTTAACTTTTGATTTAGAGCTCAAAATGACATAAGTCCAATGCCCACGTTAATCTATCTTAATTTTTCATATTGTGACAACATTTTAAGACTGAAAGAGCTATGACAAAGCTTCAAAGTAATCCAATGAATCCCAAACTGTGAGATGCCATGTTTTATGCATCATTTATAAGCCTTTACTTAAAGAGCACCAATGATCAGTTTAGAATGATCATTTTATTTAGCTGATCAACTAGACATGTCCAGCACTAAATCGTCTTTTGGTTTTGATTTAGAGCACAAAATTACATGAATCCGACGCCCAAGTTAAGCTAGCTCAATTTTCCATATTGTGACAACATTTTGAGACTGAAAGAGCTACGACAAAGCCTCAAAGTAATCCAATGTTTACCAAATATGTGATACAATGCATTATGCTTCATTTATAAGCTTTTACTCAAGGAGCACCAATGATAAGTTTAGAATGATCATTTTAACTGCCTGATCAACTTGACATGTACGCACTAAATCATTCGTAACTTTAGATTTAGAGGTCAGAATGACATGAATCCAATGCGCACGTTACGCTAGCTCAATTTTCTATATTTTTACAACATCTGAGACTAAAAGAGCTATGACAAAGCTTCCAAGTAATCCAATTTATCCCAAACAGAGTTATGCCATGCCTTCTGCTTCATTTATAATCATTTACTCAAGGAGTACCAATGATCAATTTAGAATGATCGTTTTAACTGGCCGATCAACTTGACATGCCGGCACAAAATGATCCGTAACTTTTGATTTAGAGTTCAAAATGATATGAATCCAACGCGCACTTTAATCTAGGTTAAGTTTGTATAATGTGACAAAATTTGAGACCGAAATAGCTACGACAAAGCCTCCAAGTAATTCAATCTATCCCGAACTGCGTGATGCCATGCATTATGCTTCATTTTAAACCTTTACTCAAGGAACACCAACAATCAGTTCAGAATGATCATTTTAACTAGATGATCAAATTGACATTTCCTGCAATAAATCGTGTTTGACTTTTGATTTAGAGCTCAAAATTACATGAATCCCAAGCCCACGTTAATCTAGCTCAATTTTCCATATTGTGACAACATTTTGAGACTGAAAGAGCTAAGACAAAGCGTCAAAGTAATCCAATGTATCCCAAAAAGGGTGATGACATGCATTATGGTTCATTTATAAGCTTTACTCAAGGAGCACCAATGATCAATTTATAATGATAATTTTAACTAGTTGATCAACTTGAAATGTCCACACTATATTCATCTTTAACTTTTGATTTAGACCTCAAAATGACACGAGTCCAACGCCCATGATAAACTATCTCAATTCTTCATATTGTGACAACATTTTGAGAATTAAATAGCTACGACAAAGCCTTAAAATAATCTAATGTATCCCAAAATGTGAGATGCCATGCATTATGGTTCATTTGTAAGCCTTTACTCAAGGAGCACCAATGATCAGCTTAGAATGATCATTTTAACTAGCTGATCAACTTGACATGTCTGGCACTAAATCATCTTTAAGTTTTGATTTATAGCTCAAAATGACATAGAGTCCAACGCTCACATTAAGCTAGCTCAATTTTCCATATTGTGACAACATTTTGAGACTGAAAAAGCAAACACAAAGCCTATAAGTAATCCAATGTATCCCAAACACCGTGATGCCATGCATTATGCTTCATTTATAAGCCTATTTTCAAGGGGCACCAATGATCAATTTGTAATGATCATTTTAACTAGCTGATCAACTTGACATGTCCACACTATATTCATCTTTAACTTTTGATTTAGAGCTCAAAATGACATGAGTCCAACGCCCACGTTAAGCTATCTTAATTTTTCATATTGTGAAAACATTTTAAGATTGAAAGAGCTACAACAAAGCCTCAAAGTAATCCAATGTATCCCAAACAGGGAGATGCCAAGTATTATGCTTCCTTTATAAGCATTTACTCAAGGAGCACCAATAATCAGTTTAGAATGATTATTTTAACTAGCAGATCAACTTGACATGTCTGGCACTAAATTGTCTTTAACTTTTGATCTAGAGCTAAAAAGTATGTGAATACAACGCCCACGTTAAGCTAGCTCAATTTTCCATAGTTTGACAACATTTTTAGACTAAAAGAGCTATGACAAAGCCTCAAAGTAATCCAATGTATCCCAAACTATGTGATGCCATGCATTATGTTTCATTTATAAGACTTTACTCAAGGGGCAACAGTGATGAGTTCAGAATGACTGAAACCAAAGCCCATGTAATGCTAGCTCAATTTTCTATATTGTGACAACATTTTGAGACTGAAAGAGCTAAGACAAAGCCTCAAAGTAATCCAATGTATCCCAAAAAGCGTGATGCCATGCATTATGGTTCATTTATAAGCTTTACTCAAGGAGCACCAATGATCAATTTATAATGATAATTTTAACTAGTTGATCAACTTGAAATGTTCGCACTATATTCATCTTTAACTTTTGATTTAGACCTCAATATGACGTGAGTCCAACGCCCACGTTAAACTATCTCAATTTTTCATATTGTGACAATATTTTGAGAATGAAATAGCTACGACAAAGCCTTAAAATAATCCAATGTATCCCAAAATGCGAGATGCCATGCATTATAGTTCATTTATAAGCCTTTACTCAAGGAGCACCAATGATCAGCTTAGAATGATCATTTTAACTAGCTGATCAACTTGACATGTCTGGCACTAAATAATCTTTAACTTTTGATTTATAGCTCAAAATGACATAGAGTCCAATGCCGACATTAAGCAAGCTCAATTTTCCATATTGTGACAACATTTTGAGACTGAAAAGCAAACACAAAGCCTATAAGTAATCCAATGTATCCCAAACACCGTGATGCCATGCATTATGCTTCATTTATAAGCCTATTTTCAAGGGGAACCAATGATCAATTTATAATGATCATTTTAACTAGCTGATCAACTTGACATGTCCACACTATATTCATCTTTAACTTTTGACTTAGAGCTCAAAATAACATGAGTCCAACGCACACGTTAAGCTATCTTAATTTTTCATATTGTGACAACATTTTAAGACTTAAAGAGCTACGACAAAGCCTCAAAGTAATCCAATGTATCTCAAACTATGTGATGCCATGCATTATGTTTCCATTATAAGCATTTACTCAAGGAGCACCAATAATCAGTTTAGAATGATTATTTTAACTAGCTGATCAACTTGACATGTCCGGCACTAAATTGTCTTTAACTTCTGATTTAGAGCTCAAAAGTACATGAATACAACGCCCACGTTAAGCTAGCTCAATTTTCCATATTTTGACAACATTTTTAGACTAAAAGAGCTACGACAAAGCCTAAAAGTAATCCAATGTATCTCAAACTATGTGATGCCATGCATTATGTTTCATTTATAAGCCTTTACTCAAGGGGCAACAGTGAAGAGTTCAGAACGACTGAATCTAAAGCTCACGTTATGCTAGCTCAATTTTCTATATTGTGACAACAGATGAGACTGTAAGACCTGCGAAAAAGCATAAAAGTAATCCAATGTATCCCAAACTGCGAGATTCCATGTATTATGCTTCATTTATAAGCTTTACTCTAGCAGCACCAATGATCAGTTTAGATGATCATTTTATTTAGCTGATCAACTTCACATGTCCAGCATTAAGCCGTCTTTAACTTTTTATTTAGAGCTATAAATTACATGAATCCAATGCTCATGTTAAGCTAGCTCAATTTTCCATATTATGATAAAAGTTTGAGACTGAAAGAGTTACGACAAAGCCTCAAAGTAATCCAATGAATCCCAAACATCGTGATGCCATGCATATTGCTTCATTTATAAGCCTTTACTCAAGGAGCACCAAGTATCAGTTTAGAATGTCGGCATTAAATAGTCTGTAACTTTAGATTTAGAGTTCAGAATCACCCGAACCCAATCCCACGTTCACTAGCTCAATTTTCTATATTGTGACATCAGCTGAGACTGTAGGAGGTACGACAAAGCCTTCATGTAATCCAATGTATCCCAAACAGCGTGATGCCATGCATTATGCTTCATTTATAAGCCTTTACTCAGAGACGACAAATGATCAGTTTATAATGATCATTTTAACTGGCTGATCAACTTGACATGTCGGCACGAAATCATTTGTAACTTTTGATTTAGAGTTCAAAATGATATGAATCCAACGCCCACGTTAAGCTAGCTCAATTTTGTATATTGTGACAAATTGAAAGATCGAAATACCTACGACGAATCCAGAAAATAATCCAGTGTATCCCAAACAGCGTGATGCCATTCATTATGCTTCATTTATAAGCCTTTACTCAAGGAGCATCGATGATCATTTTATAATGATCATTTTAACTAGATGAGCAACTTGACATGTCAGCACTATATTCATCTTTACTTTTGATTTAGAGCTCAAAATGACATGAGTCCAACGCCCATGTTAAGCTATATTAATTTTTCATATTTTGACAACATTTTATGACTGAAATAGCTACGACAAAGCCTCGTTAAAATAAATGATCAGCTAGTTAAAATGATCATTATAAGCTAATTATTGGTGATCCTTGAGTAATGGCTTATAAATGAACCATAATGCATGCCATCTCGCATTTTTGGATACATTGGATTATTTTAAGGCTTTGTCGTAGCTATTTCAGTCTCAAAATGTTGTCACAATATGAAAAATTGAGATAATTTAACGTAGATGTTGGACTCATGTCATTTTGAGGTCTAAATCAAAAGTTAAAGATGAATATAGTGCGGACATTTCAAGTTGATCAAGTAGTTAAAATGACCATTATAAATTGATCATTGGTGCTCCTTGAGTAAAGCTTATAAATGAACCATAATGCATGTCATCACCCTTTTTGGGATACATTGGATTACTTTGAGGCTTTGTCTTAGCTCTTTCAGTCTCAAATTGTTGTCACAATATGGAAAATTGAGCTAGATTAACGTGGGCATGGGATTCATGTAATTTTGAGCTCTAAATCAAAAGTCAAAGACGATTTATTGCAGGAAATGTCAATTTGATCAGCTCATTAAAATGATCATTCTAAACTGATTGTTGGTGTTCCTTGAGTAAAGGTTTAAAATGAAGCATAATGCATGGCATCACATAGTTCGGGATGGATTGGATTACTTGGAGGCTTTGTAGTAGCTATTTTGGTCTCAAATTTTGTCACATTATACAAACTTAACCTAGATTAAAGTGGGCGTTGGATTCGTCTCATTTTGAATTCTAAGTCAAAAATTACGGATGATTTCGTGCCTACATGTCAAGTTGATCGGCGAGTTAAAATGATCATTCCAAATTGATCATTGGTACTCCTTGAGTAAAGGCTTATAAATGAAGCATAAGGCATGCCGTAGCTCATTCAGTCTCAATATGTTGTCACAATATGAAAAATTGAGCTAGATTAACGTGGGCGTTGGACTCATGTCATTTTAAGCTCTACATCAAAAGATAAAGATGAATATAGTGCGGAAATGTCAACTTGATCAGCTAGTTAAAATGATCATTATAAATTGATCATTGGTGCTCCTTGTTTAAAGGCTAATGAATGAAGCATAATGCATGACATCACGCTGTTTGGGAGACATTGGATTACTTGGATGCTTTGTCATAGCTCTTTCAGTCTCAGATGTTGTCACAATATAGAAAATTGAGCTAGCGTAACCTGGGCACTGGATTCTTTTCATTTTGACCTCTAAATCTAAAGTTACGAATGATTTAGTGCGTACATGTCAAGTTGATCAGCCAGTTAAAATGATCATTCTAAACTGATGATTGGTGCTACTTGAGTAAAGGCTTATAAATGAAGCATAATGCATTGTATCACATATTTTGGTATACATTGGATTACTTTGAGGCTTTGTCGTAGCTCTGTCAGACTCAAAATGTTGTCATAATATGGAAAATTGAGCTAGCTTAACTTGGGGCATAATCCATTGGCCACATTAATCTAGCTCAATTTTCCATATTGCAAACACATTTTAAGAATGAAAGAGCTACGGCAAATGCTCAAAATAATCCAATGTATCCCAAACTATGTGATGCCATGCATTATGCTTCATTTATAGGCCTTTACTCAAGGAGCATCAATGATCAGTTTAGAATGATTATTTTAACTGGCTTATCAACTTAACATGTCCGCACTTAATCGTCCGTAACTTTTGATTTAGAGTTTAGAATGACACTAATCCAATGCCCACGTTACGCTTGCTCAATTTTCTATATTGTGACAACAACTGAGACAGAAAGAGCTACGACAAAGCCTCCAAGTAATACAATTTGTCCCAAACAGCGTGATGCCATGCTGATACAAGCTTTGATCAAGGCCGTAGCACTCTTGGACCGGTTGGAGAAGATTGGACGAGAAATTCGGCCTTAGGCTTATGGACTGTGGTTTTCTGGAGGGTATTGGGTAGTGGGGTGAGGTGAACCACACGAGGGATGGAGAGCCTCGTGATAAATGAAAAACTTAGAAGCTAGGAGGGCTGCTCTCAACTAGGGTTCTAAGCAATAGAGTTTGTGAGGAAAACTCTAAGAAAAAGTGCTCTCTTTATTAATATCAAAAACTTGTCGAACTACAATTCTGGAAGGAGCCTTATTAATATGCTCGGCAGCTTTGACCCTCTAGGGTCGACCCAAAAAAGAAAAGGACAAGATAAAAAGTGCATAAAGGAAAAATTACAAAATGGAATAACCGAAAAAGGACATATACTTAAATGTTCTTGACTCAATAAAATGGAAACTACTAATTCATACCCTGCAAAACAGAAAAGGCAATCTTATAATTGAAAACATACCTACTAACTATTCGGCCAAGAAATGGAAGGTGGCCGACCTTGTTACACGCGCTTAGTCTTCGATTTGAAGTAGGTTTATGAAATGTTGGGCCTTGACCTCCTTTGCCACGAGAGCACAAGTCTCTGGAGTACTTTGAGGTGATGAGAAGCCCTTGAATTGAGCCCTGCACTCTTGTCCCAATGCTCCTTTTTTTTGGCCTTCTAGGAGCTTGTCTACCCACAAGCTGAATGTGAAAGAGCGCCCTTGTTCTACTCCTTGTCATGGCTCCTGGTGGTACCACTGGTGTAAAAACTTCCTCTAGGTTCATGCCATGAAGCTGGTAGCTGATCTGGTCCGAGTTTCCTTGTGTAGAGCTTGAAATGGCAGTGTGATCGCTTGAGCCGACTAGGCCGTGTGTAGAGCTGGCCGAGTTGTAATCGGAGCCGGCCAGAACAATTGGTTGGTTGGCGATGTCACCAGCTGGTTAGTCACGTCGCCGCCAGTTGGGCAGGAGGTTTGGGCCTCTTCGCCGGCGAAGTTGGTCGGCCCGGCCCGGCTGATCATAGGGCCGATGGTACCGCTTGGCCCGGCTGATCATAGGGCTGATGGTACCGCTTGGCGGCAGACTCGCCAAATGGCACGGCTGTCTTGGCCAGGCCTTCTGGTCGGCCATTTCGATCTTCTGGCCAGCCAGACTATCTGGTGCCCTCATCATCCCCTCCCCCTTCAGTACGTTTTGACTTCAAAACTAGTTCATCTGCAAGGAAAGGTACTAAATCAGCCACATTGAATTTGTTAGACACATTAAACTCACCTTGAAATTCAATTCGGTAGGCGTTGTTGTTTATCCTCTCCAGGACTATAAATTGTCCATCTCCTCTGGGAGCCAGCTTGGAACTCTTTAGATTGGGGAATCTTTCTTGTCGTAGGTGTAGCCACACCCAGTCGCCTGAATGGAAGATCATTTCCCTTCTCCCCTTGTTAGCATGAGTCACGTACTACCCGGTCCTCTTCTCCAGGTTCTCTGCTACCTTCTGGTGTAATCTCTTGATGAAATCTGCCTTAGATGCTCCATTGAGGTTGGTCATCCCTGTTGGTGGCAGTGGTGTTTGCTCCAAAGGTGTTTGGGGGTTGAAAACATAAACCACTTCAAAGAGGGTCTTCTTAGTAGATGAGTGCACTACTCGGTTGTAAGAAAACTCGATGAATGGCAGGCACTCCACCCATGTCTAGAGGTTCTTCCCAAGGGTGGTCCTGAGAAGAGTTGATAATGTCGGATTGACCACTTTAGTTTGGCCATCAGTCTGAGGCTGGCACGTGGTAGAGAATAGTAGATTCGTGCCTAGCTTTCTCCAAAGAGTCCTGCAGAAGTGGCTGAGGATTTTAGTGTCTCTTTCTAACACTATTGTCCTTGGCACTCCATGAAGACGCACTACCTCCCTGAAAAGCAGCTTTGTCGTTTGTGTGGCATCATTAACAATGGCACATTGATGAGGACATCAGATCATATGGCTGGCCAGAATACCAAAATGTCCGACCAGAAGGATTGCCCGATACAGCCAGGCCATTTGGTGCGTCTGCCGGGCCAAGCGGTACCACCGGCCCTATGATCAGCCGGGCCAGGCTGACCAAATTCTCCGGCGGAGAGGCCCAAACATCCGGCCCAACTGGAGGCGACGTGAACAACACCACCGGCCCAACTGGCGACGCCGCCGGCTCAGAAATCAATCTGGCCGGCTACTATCTCAACTCGGCCAGCTCCATGCACAATCCAGACGGCTCACGTGATTGCACCACTATTTCCACCTTGGCACAAGGAGACTCGGATCAACTCAGCTACCAGCTTCAAGGTATGAACCTAGATGAAGTCTTTACACCAGTGGTGCCACCAGGAGCCATGACAAGGAGCAGAACAAGGGCACTCTTCCACAAGTTCANAAACATAAAAGGGAAGTATATAATTGAAAACTTACCATTCTTACCTTTCGGCCAAGAAATGGAAGGTGGCCGATGATACAAGCCTTGATTCAAGGATGTATGCGCGTGGGCTGTTTGGAAAAGTTTAGGTGAGAAACTCGACCTTAGACTCCTTGGATGGGGGTTTTTGGGTTGGTATTCGATGGAAAGGTGAAGTGAACCACACGAGGGTGATGAACCTCGTGATAAATCACAAACTTAGAGCTAGGAGGGCTGGTCTCAACTAGATTCTAAGCGCACAAGATTCTTGAGAGAAAACTTGTTGGGAAAAAGTTCTATTTTATTAATATCAAAAAGGTTGTCGAACTACAATGCTGGAAGGAGCCTTATTAATATGCTCGACAGCTTGACCTTCTAGGTTCGACCCAAATAAGAAAAGGAAAACTTACAAAAGTGCACAAAAGGAAAAGATACAAAAGTGTATAATCGAAAAAGGACCTATTCCTAAAATGTCTTTTACTCAATAAAAGTAAATATTCTAGATCCTACCCTGCAAAACAGAAAGAGGCATATATTCGAATTGAAACTTACCTTATCTTACCTCATGGCCAAGAAATGGAAGGTGGCCGTCCTTGTGGCATGCACACGCCTTGCTCCTAGTCTTCGACTTTGGGTAGGGTTAAACATCTTTGGGCCCTGACCTCTCTTGCCACTAAAGCCAAAGTCTCTGATGTCCCTTATGTTGTTGAGAAGCCATTGGACTCTTCCTTGCACTTTTGGCCCATTTTCCTTAGTCGATCTTCCTCTAGGAGCTTGTCGACCCATAAGCTGAATTTGTGGAAGAGTGCCCTTGATCTGCTTCTTGTCATTGCTCCTTGAGGTACCACTGGTGTAAATACTTCCTCTAGGTGCATGTCCTGGAGCTGGTAGCTCATTTGGTCCGAGTCCTTTTGTGTAGAAGTGGAAATGCGCGTGTACTCGGCTGGATCGGCTGTACCGGCTGGATTGTGCGAGGTACTGGCCGGAATGCCTTCAGGACCGGCCAAGTTGATCCCGGAGTTGGTGGCATCACCAGAGGGGCCGGCGGTGTCATCCACATCACCACCAAGTGTGCCGGAAGCTTGGGCCTCTCCGCCGGCAATGCTGGTTGCTCTGGTCCTTGTGGTCGAGGGTCTGGCGGTACTGCTTGAGCCGGCAGGCGTGCCAGATGGTCCGGCTGTCTCGGGCAAGCTTCCTGGTCGGCCAGTCTTGTCTCCTGGCTGGATATACGACCTGATGTCCTCATCACTGAGTCTCCCCATTTGGGCCGTACTATGAGGCTTGTCTTGTGAATCAGCTTGGTAGCAATGGACCAATGGAAGTTACATTCTCTAAAAGTATTCTAAGCTGAAAACGAAGACCCAAAAGGAGAAAATCCAGTTCATCCACGACTTCGAGTACTCACACTAAAGAAAAGCGACCAAAGCATCAATTTGCCAAAAATGGAATATTTCGTACATGCCACTTCATTAAGTATAATATGTGTAGCCCTACATGTAAGAAGCATCCACCAAGGCCTCTAGAAGACCTAACACACACAAACCAAGTTGCCGTACTCGGCCAAGGTTTTTGAACCCCAACGGCCACCTTCCTCTTTGGTTGCGCAATCTTATTGTTTCCTTCTCTCAATATTTATGACCGAATGTATTTAATTTCTTTGACCATGTAAAAAGCTCCTTTCCTTTGTCGCTGAAAATCTCCAAAACACTGAGTAATAAACACTTTTCTTTGGATCCAAAACCTTTGTGCCTTTTACATTCGGTTCCTCTTTGCCAATTTCTCTCAAGTATTGTGCATGGAGTTCCCCTTTCTTGAGAATTGATTGAGTGTTGCCTTTCTAGTGCGTGGAGTTCCCCAAGAAAGCCATTTCTCACCCCCTTTCTTGCCTCGGCCTAGGACATATCTGAGCCAAGAGCCATCACACTTCTTCAATCTACCCATTCTGCCCAAGGTACCTGAGCCGAGAGGCCAATGTTTGTGGGCAGCCCTATTGGGTCTTACATCACATTTCTTCTCCTTTTACTGCAGTAGTGAATAATAATGTGGGGTTTAGTTGGGGAGAAGCCCAAGAAAAAATGTTCCAAGCCTTAAGGACAGCCTCACACATGCCTAGGTGTTAGTCTTGCTCGATTTCAACAAGACCTTTGAAGTGGAGTGTGACTATTCAGAAATTAGCAGAGGTGTGGTCCTAACCCAAGGAGGCCAGCCAGTGGCATAATTGAGTGAGAAATTAGGTGGGCCTAACTTAACTACCCAACCTACGACAATGAACTATGTGCCTTGGTTCGGGCTTTGGAGACTTGGAAGCTCTACTTTCTGTCCAAGGAATTTGTGATCTACCAATCACGAGACCCTTAAGCACCTACGAGGACAAACCAACCTCAGAACGAGACGTGCCAGGTGGATGGAATAAATCAGGACCTTCCCATGTGTCATAAAATACGAGAAGGGCGAATACAATATTATGGCCCATGCCCTATCAAGAAGGTATGCCTTGATATCAACCATGGAGGCTAAGATCTTAGGCCTTGAGCACATTAAGGACCTCCACAAGGATTACCCAGATATTCCGTGGGTTACAAAGAGTAAGGCAAAGGGAATCATGGCAAGTTGGGCCATTCAGGATCATTGAGAGGATCAAAAACAACGCCTTCCATCTTAAACTTTGAAGTGGCTTTAATGTATCCAACGCCTTCAATGTAACTGATTTAGCTCTTCTAACTGTAGATGAACAAGTTTTAAGGAAAAACCCTACTGAAGAGGGAGGGGACGATGAAGGTTCCGAATCAACTGGCCAGCCCGAGCAACTTGATCAAGAGACTGGCTGACCAGAAGAATTGCACGGCACGGCCGGTTTAAGCGGCAACATGGCCAGATCTCAAGCAGCGACATGGTCGGATCAAGCGGCACACTTGAAGACTCAGCCGAACTGACCAGCGAGCTTGAAGCTTGGACATAGAAGATATCACAGTCCCTATGGTGCCTACGGAGTAATGACAAGAATTAGGACCCGCACACTCTACTACAAATTCAACTTGTCCGTGGAAGAGCTTCTAAACAAAACGAGCCAAAACAACTTGGCCACGGGCCAGAAGATCACCAATCAAGTCAATGGGCTAAGATACACCAGAAAAATAGGCGGTAGTTGCAAAGGAGTCCAGGACCTAGCGGTTTATTAACCTACTTGAAGCTAAGGAATAAGAGTAAGTGGCGTGGACCAAGACGAGGCGGAAAATTCCGTTTTTGTTCGACGTAGGTAAGAATCATAAGTTCCATATTTTTACTTATTCTAACATCTGGCAAGAAGACTCATGAGTTGTTCTCATATATGTAAATGATCTCATCATCCCAGGATACAACAAGGAAGGTATTCATTCCACTAAATTATTCCTCAAATCTCTTTATGAGATTATAGATATTGGAGAACTAATTTACTTCATAGAGATTGAAATGTGCCGATTTTTGGAAGTACACACTTGATTTTCTTAATTAGATAGGAAAACTTTGAGAAAAACCAGCCAAGACACCTCTCGAAGATGGCTACAAGGTCAATTGAAAGGGGGACAAAGAAGATGAGTCATTTGAATATGCTCCTCAATCTCACCGGTTTGTAGGTAAGTTAGTCTACTTAACCATTACTATACCTCATATGCTCTTTTCTGTGAATTAGGTTAGCCAAAACATGAGAGCTCCCACGGTGTACCATTAGATTATGGT
This sequence comes from Pugionium dolabratum, assembly GCA_018901945.1. Classification (NCBI taxonomy): domain Eukaryota; kingdom Viridiplantae; phylum Streptophyta; class Magnoliopsida; order Brassicales; family Brassicaceae; genus Pugionium; species Pugionium dolabratum. The sequence goes on along the minus strand of JAEVFF010000570.1, from coordinate 101,443 downwards.
TGTGCGCATTCTTAGATACCTTAAAGAGAGTCCTGGCCAAGGCATTTAAATGGGTAGAAATGGAAACACCGAGAATGTGGGGGGTATTTTGATGCTGATTGGGCTGGATATATGATATGAACTTGGATCGTATGCTTCCCAAGATCACACTCTAAATATGAATTTGGATAATCCTAAACTTGTCTACTTTCGTGTACCACCAAAAATGGGGATAACTCCCAATGCCTAAACTATCTTAAAACGAAATAAACAAAATAGGCGGTGGAATCCTTAGAGAGGAGTTGCATGTAGCTCCAACAAATGGTGTATCTCTCTATGGCTGACACTATATTACAGCACAACTACAATTCTTGGATGGTGAGTGGTCACACAAAAAGGATGAAGAACCTCTTGATTTACCAAATTGATCTTTGGATATTACACACCAAAAGATTGAATTGTTCACAAGGAACAAGAGAGAAACTTTCTTAAAAGAAGAAATTTATTTCTGAAATGTTTGTTGAGTGGTTTCTTACAAAGTGAGACTACATATTTATAGTAGAAGCTGGCAACTATGAGGTCAAAATAGACATTAAATTGTTTATGAACTAGAGAAAATAAATTTCCCAAATTGACTCCTTGACTTTACTTGCATAGATTCACCATTGACCTTTCATTTCTACGTGTGTGTTGATGACCTCTTAAGTTAATTTCGTGTGCTTTTTGTTGCACCATTCATTTTGGTTCAATCTGGTATTCTAGAACTTGAATCATACAGAGAATGGGCTTCTTTTGTGTTGCAACAAACTCAATGGATCCAGATTGTGTTCTAGGTCTAAATTGGTGCAAATCAGTCCATTAAATGCATATTTTATCTCTTTTACTGGGCTCTTGTGTCTTGAAAGCTTATGAATGATTCCATGGTTTATCAATATCCTAATGATCTCTCTGGCCGCCACACATATGACGGGAAGTGATGAGGACATCAGGTCGTACATCCAGCCAGGAGACCAGACTGGCCGACCAGGAAGCTTGCCCGAGACAGCTGGACCATCTGGCGCGCCTGCCGGACCAGACAGTACCGCCGGACCCTCGACCTATAGGACCAGACCGGTCAACATCGCCGGCGGAGAGGCCCAAGCTTCCGGCACACTTGGTGGGGACGTGAATGACACCGCCGGTCCCCCTGATGACACCGCCGACTCCGGGATCAACTTGGCCGGTCCTGAAGGCATTCCGGCCAGTACCTCGCACAATCCAGCCGGTACAGCCGATCCAGCCGAGTACACGCGCATTTCCACTTCCACACAAGAGGACTCGGACCAAATGAGCTACCAGCTCCAGGACATGCACCTAGAAGGAAGTATCTACACCAGTGGTACCTCAAGGAGCAATGACAAGAAGCAGATCAAGGGCACTCTTCCACAAATTCAGCTTATGGGTCGACAAGCTCCTAGAGGAAGAGCAGCTAAGGACAATGGGCCAGAAGAGCAAATTAGAGTCCAAAGGCTTCTCAACAACACAAGGAACATCAGAGACTTGGGCTTTAGTGGCAAGAGAGGTCAGGGCCCAAAGATATTTAACCCTACTCCAAGTCGAAGACTAGGAGCAAGGCGCGTGCATGCCACAAGGACGGCCACCTTCCATTTCTTGGCCATGAGGTAAGTTAAGGTAAGTTTCAATTCGAATATATGCCTCTTTCTGTTTTGCAGGGTAGGATCTAGAATATTTACTTTATTGAGTCAAAGACATTTTAGGAATAGGTCCTTTTTTCGATTATACACTTTTGTATCTTTTCCTTTTGTGCACTTTTGTAAATTTTCCTTTTCTTATTTGAGTCGACCCTAGAAGTCAAGCTGTCGAGCATATTAATAAGGCTCCTTCCAGCATTGTAGTTCGACAACCTTTTTGCTAATTAATAAAGATCGAATTTTCTTTACAAGTTATTCTCTCAAGAAGCTTGTGCGCTTAGAACCTAGTTGAGACCAGCCCTCCTAGCTCTAAGTTTGTGATTTATCACGAGGTTCATCACCCCCTCGTGTGGTTCACTTCACCCTTCCATCTTTTACCAACCAGAAAACCCCCATCCAGAAGCCTAAGGTTGAGTTTCTCACCTAATCTTCTACAAACAGCCCACGCGCATACATCCTTGAATCAAGGCTTGTATCATTTTGGTATCAGAGCTTAAAGCTCCTAAACCAGGTTGTTTCTATCCTTTTGCTTGTTTTTTTTAGTTCTTGCATTAGTTTAAGTCGCATTCAAGAAAAATAAAAAAAATAACATCAAACTCCAAACCGAGTGCATCTAGCCTTCTACGTGTATCACTAGGGTTTAGATTCACTTTTGCATTGCCATTCACGTTTTCCTTTTTGTTTAATTCATATTTCCATTAATTTTAAGTTAAATTAAAAAGAAAACAAAAAGAAAAGAAAAGAAAATAGGAAAATACCCAAAAGATTTCGAATTGGACAGCTAGCACAAGTTGTCTAGGAAGTTTCCTTTTTCCTTTTATTCGAATTTCCTTTCCTTAGGATTTTTCCTTTTTGCATTTTTTCGAACCCCTTATAAAAAGAAAACCCTCCTAACAATTTAGGAGCATCCTAACTTGTCTTCTTCCTTTGTAGCACACCATGGGAGAAGAAAATAGAGAAGCAACGAAGCCATGATGGCCATGTTCACCACACTCCAAACACAACTCGCATCCATAGGCGAGAGGTTGGAGCGCGTGGAAAGACCAGTGAGATTCCAGGCCATAAGGCACGTGAGAGCTGAGCAAGACCGTCCTGAGGGTCCTGAGCACCTTAGGACACGGCACGAACAGGAGGAACCCCAGCCAGATGGAGATGAGGACACACAACCTCATAACTATCACCATAGGCCGAGAGGACCTCCACGGCAACCAGAGGCAGAAGATGATGGCTTTGAGCCATATGGTCTTCACCAGAGACCAAGAATGCCTCCTAGACATCATGAGGATGGAGCTGAACACACCTACAACCGGGTAATTCATACTGATGTTAAACTAACTCCTCCAAGTTTTGCAGGAAAAGTAGACCCCGAGGCTTACCTAGATTGGGAGAGGAGAATGGATCATATCTTTGATCACTACAACCAACCAGGACCTAGGAGAGTCTCAATGGCAGTAGCACAACTCACGGACAATGCCCTCATCTGGTGGGATCGTGAGGTATCTGACAGAAGGAGGAAGAGAATGAGGCCCATAGACTCATGGGTCGACATGAAAGACCTCATGCGACAAAGGTTTGTTCCACCTTACTTTCATAGAGACTTGCAACGTCGTTTTCGTACTCTTAAGCAGGGTACCAGATCAGTAGAGGAGTACTATGAAGAGTTCGAGAAGCTAAGGAACAGATTGGAGCTCAATGATGATGAAGAAGCATTGATGGCACAATTCTTGGATGGACTCCAAGAAAGGATCAGCTGCAAGGTGGAAAGGCAAATCTACAATGACTTCAAAGACTTGTTCCACCTATCTGTGCAAGCTGAGCAGCACATCAAACGTAAGAGCCAAGACATCCGCAGCAAGCCTAAGACACCTTGGGCACCAAGCAACATGCCCAAGACCGTAGACAAAGGCAAAGCATAGAGATCGAGTCAAGGTTCAAGAGCAAGCCTCCTGAACCCACCCGTGACCAGAGAGAGCCTGGTAAGTCTTCTAACCCTCAAAGATCACGTGACATAACTTGTTTCAAGTGCAGGGGACGTGGACACATCTCAAGGGAGTGCCCAAACAACCGAGTCATGCTGATTACGGAGGCAGGAGAGTATGAGTCCCAAGATGAAGAGGACTATGAACCAGAAGGAGAGTATGGTGACATTGAGTACCCTGATGTGGGGGAAGTGCTGGTCACTAGACGTATCCTCAGTGCAATGGTGGATCCTTCAGAGACCATCCAAAGGGAGAACATCTTCCACAGCCGTTGCACCATCAAGGGCAAGGTATGTAACCTCATCATAGATGGTGGTTCTTGCACTAACGTTGCTAGTGCATATATGGTTGATAAGCTAGGTCTAGAGAAGACAAAGCATCCTCGACCATATAGACTGAGATGGCTCGATGACAAAGTGGAGCTAAAGATCCATGAACAAGTCATTGTACCATTCAGTGTGGGCAAGTACCAGGATCAAGTCGTGTGCGACGTGGTGCCCATGCAAGCTGGCCATCTTCTACTAGGAAGACCATGGCAGTTTGACAAAGAGACCAGGCATGATGGCCGAACCAATCTCTACACCTTCGTGCATGACAAGAGAAAGGTCAGCCTAGCTCCTCTTACACCTGCTCAGGTACACGAGCTACAACTCCAAATGAGTAAGGAAAAGAAACTTATCAAGTCTAATTTTCTTATTCAAGTCTAACTTTTTTATTCAACCTAGTCATGTCCGGAGAGCTTTAGCCTCGAAGGACTTAATGTTACTAATGGTTTTCAAGGAAGTGTTGAGTATAGAACAGGGACAGGTAGAGCTACCTCATGAAGTAGCAACACTCCTCAACAAATTCCAGGATGTATTTCCAGAGGAGATACCAGCAGGCTTGCCTCCTTTACGTGGCATAGAACACCAGATTGATCTAGTGCCCGGAGCAGCCCTGCCCAACCGGCCAGCCTACCGGATGAGTCCAGAGGAGTCCAAGGAGCTTGAGAAGCAAGTCAAGGAGCTCCTGGAGAAAGGATATGTTCGAGAGAGCCTCAGTCCATGTGCCGTACCAGTGCTACTAGTGCCCAAGAAGGATGGGACTTGGCGCATGTGCGTGGACTGCCGAGCAATCAACAACATCACAGTCAAGTATAGGCATCCAATACCACGACTGGATGACATGCTAGATGAGCTGAGTGGAGCCACGGTCTTCTCCAAGATAGACCTCAAAAGTGGATACCACCAGGTAAGAATGAAGGAAGGTGATGAGTGGAAGACTGCTTTCAAGACAAAGCAAGGGCTCTACGAGTGGACAGTCATGCCATTCGGCTTGACTAATGCCCCAAGCACCTTCATGCGCCTTATGAACCAAGTTCTTAGGGCGTACATCAGTAAGTTTGTGGTAGTTTATTTTGATGACATACTTGTTTATAGTAAGTGCCTACGGGAACACCTCACACATCTTGAGATGGTACTTAAAACCCTTCGACAAGAAGAGCTTTATGCCCATCTCAAGAAGTGCACCTTTTGTACTGATAAGCTTGTCTTTTTAGGTTTTGTTGTGAGTTCACAGGGCCTACAGGTTGATGAGGAGAAGATTCGAGCCATACAAGAATGGCCAACACCAGGAAACATCAGCCAAGTAAGGAGCTTCCACGGACTGGCCAGCTTCTATAGGAGATTCGTGCCCAACTTCAGCAGTATTGCCTCACCACTGACGGCAGTAGTGAAGAAGAACGTGGGATTCAGCTGGGGAGAAGCTCAGGAGAAGGCATTCCAGGCCTTGAAGGACAGCCTTACACACGCACCAGGGCTAGTCCTTCCCGACTTCAACAAGACGTTTGAAGTGGAGTGTGATGCCTCTGGAATAGGCATAGGAGCAGTGCTAACTCAAGGAGGGAGACCAGTGGCATACTTCAGTGAGAAGCTAGGTGGTGCCTCACTGAACTACCCCACTTATGACAAGGAGCTCTATGCCCTTGTCCGAGCATTGGAGACTTGGCAGCATTACTTGCTGTCCAAGGAGTTTGTGATCCACACTGATCACGAGACTCTCAAACACCTCAGAGGGCAAACCAATCTCAAGAGGAGACATGCCAGGTGGATGGAGTTCATAGAAACCTTCCCGTACATCATCAAGTACAAGAAGGGCAAAGACAATGTGGTAGCGGATGCACTATCAAGGAGGTTTGCCTTGATATCAACCATGGAGGCAAAGGTCCTAGGATTCGAGCACATCAAGGATCTATACAAGGATGATCCTGACCTTGCTGAGAGCTACAAGGAGTGTAGCACAGGGAGTCATGGCAAATTCTACATCCATGAGGGATTCTTGTTCCGAGAAAGAAGGCTGTGCATACCACAGGATCACTAAGGGAGCTTATCATCCGAGAAGCTCATGGAGGAGGACTCATGGGCCACTTTGGTGTCGACAAGACTCTAGCAGTGGTCAAGGAGCACTTCTACTGGCCACACATCAAGAGGACAGTAGAAGCTCATTGTGCAAGATGCATCACTTGCAAGAAGGCAAAGTCCCGAGTGCAACCTCACGGGTTGTATCTCCCACTGCCCATACCAACACATCCATGGGTGGACATCTCGATGGATTTTGTTCTAGGTCTGCCCAAGATCAACCACAAAGATGCAATCTTTGTAGTGGTGGACAGATTCTCCAAGATGGCACACTTCATTCCATGTGCCAATGTCAATGATGCCACACAAACAGCTGAGCTGTTTTTCAGGGAGATAGTACGGCTTCATGGAGTGCCAAGGACCATCGTATCAGATAGGGACACCAAGTTCCTCAGCCATTTCTGGAGGACCCTTTGGAAAAAACTAGGCACGAAGCTACTCTTCTCAACCACTTGCCATCCTCAAACCGATGGCCAAACTGAAGTTGTCAACAGGACCCTATCAACTCTTCTCAGAACAACACTAGGGAAGAACCTAAAGACTTGGTTGGAGTGCCTGCCATTCATTGAGTTCGCCTACAACCGAGCCGTGCACTCAGCAACCAAGAAGACCCCATTTGAAGTGGTATACGGTTTCAACCCTTTCACCCCATTGGAGCAAACACCACTGCCACCAGCTGAGATGACCAACCTCAACGGAGCATCCAAAGCAGAGTTCATAAGGAGGTTACACCAGAAGGTAGCAGAAAACTTGGAGAAGAGGACCGGACAGTACGTGACTCATGCCAACAAAGGAAGAAAGGAGGTGATCTTTCAACCAGGCGATTGGTTGTGGCTACACCTACGGCAGGAGAGGTTCCCAAACCTAAGGAGTTCCAAGCTAGCACCAAGAGGAGATGGACCATTCAGAGTGCTCGAGAGGATCAACAACAACGCCTACCGGATCGAGCTGCCAGGTGAGTTTAATGTGTCCAATACGTTCAATGTTACTGACTTGGCCCCTTTCCATGCAGATGATCCAGTTTTGAGGACAAAACCTACTGAAGAGGGAGGGAATGATGAGGACATCAGGTCGTACACCCAGCCAGGAGACCAGACTGGCCGACCAGGAAGCTTGCCCGAGACAGCAGGACCATCTGGCGCGCCTGCCGGACCAGACAGTACCGCCGGACCTTCGACCTATAGGACCAGACCGGTCAACATCGCCGGCGGAGAGGCCCAAGCTTCCGGCACACTTGGTGGGGACGTGAATGACACCGCCGGTCCCCCTGATGACACCGCCGACTCCGGGATCAACTTGGCCGGTCCTGAAGTCATTCCGGCCAGTACCGCGCACAATCCAGCCGGTACAGGCCATCCAGCCGAGTACACGCACACTTCCACTTCTACACAAGAGGACTCGGACCAAATGAGCTACCAGCTCCAGGACATGCACTTAGAGGAAGTATCTACACCAGTGGTACCTCCAGGAGCAATGACAAGAAGCAGATCAAGAGCACTCTTCCACAAATTCAGCTTATGGGTCGACAAGCTTCTAGAGGAAGAGCAGCTAAGGACAATGGGCCAGAAGAGCAAATTAGAGCCAAAGGCTTCTCAACAACACAAGGAACATCAGAGACTTGGGCTTTAGTGGCAAGAGAGGTCAGGGCCCAAAGATATTTAACCCTACTCCAAGTCGAAGACTAGGAGCAAGGCGCGTGCATGCCACAAGGACGGCCACCTTCCATTTCTTGGCCGTGAGGTGAGTTAAGGTAAGTTTACATTCGAATATATGCCTCTTTCTGTTTTGCAGGGTAGGATCTAGTTGCTTTACATTTTTGAGTCAAGAACATTTTAGGAATAGGTCCTTTTTCGGTTATGCACTTTTGTATCTTTTCCTTTTGTGCACTTTTGTAAACTTTCCTTTTTCTTTATTTGTGTCGACCCTAGAAGGTCAAGCTGTCGAGCATATTAATAAGGCTCCTTCCAGCATTGTAGTTCGACAACCTTTTTGATTATTAATAAAGTAGAACTTTTTCCCTACAAGTTTCTCTCTAAGAATCTTGTGCGCTTAGAACCTAGTTGAGACCAGCCCTCCTAGCTCTAAGTTTGTGATTTATCACGAGGTTCATCACCCCTCGTGTGGTTCACTTCACCCTTCCATCTTTTACCAACCAGAAAACCCCCATCCAGAAGCCTAAGGTTGAGTTCTCACCTAATCTTCTACAAACAGCCCACGCGCATACATCCTTGAATCAAGGCTTGTATCAAACACCCACATTATGCTAGCTCAAGTTTCTATATTGTGACAACATTTGAGACTTAAAGAGCTACGACAAAGCCTTTAAGTAATCCAATCTATCCCAAACTGTGTGGTGACATGCATTATGCTTCATTTATAAACCTTTACTCAAGGAGCACCAATAATAAATTTTGAATGATCATTTTACATAGCTGATCAATTTGACATTTCTGCACTAAATCATCTTTAACTTTTGCTTTAGAGCTCAAAATGACATGACTCCAATGCCCACGTTAAGCTAGCTCAATTTTCCATATTGTGACAACATTTTGAGACTGAAAGAGCTAGGACAAAGCCTCAAAATAATCTAATGTATCCCAAACTGCGTGATGTCATTGCAATATGTTTCATTTATAAGTCTTTACTCAAGGAGTTCCAATGATCAGTTTAGAATGATCATTTTAACTAGCTGATCAACTTGACATGTCTAGCACTAAATCGTCTTTAACTTTTGATTTAGAACTCAAAATTACGTGAATCCAACGCCCACGTTGAGCTAGCTCAATTTTCCATATTGTGACAACATTTTGAGACTTAAAGAGCTCTGACAAAGCCTCAAAGTAATCCAATGTATCCCAAACTACGTGATGCCATGCATTATGCTTCATTCATAAGCCTTTACTCAAGGAGCTACACTGTTCAGTTCATAATGAAAGGAATCCAATGCCCACGTTACGCTGGCTCAATTTTCTTTATTGTGACAACAGCTGAGATTGAAAGAGCTATGACAAAGCGTCAAAGTAATCCAATGAATCCCAAACTGTGAGATGCCATGTTTTATGCATCATTTATAAGCCTTTACTTAAAGAGCACCAATGATCAGTTTAGAATGATCATTTTATTTAGCTGATCAACTAAACATGTCCGGCACTAAATCGTCTTTAGGTTTTGATTTAGAGCACAAAACTACATGAATCCGACGCCCAAGTTAAGCTAGCTCAATTTTCCATATTGTGACAACATTTTGAGACTGAAAGAGCTACGACAAAGCCTCAAAGTAATCCAATGTATACCAAAATATGTGATACAATGCATTATGCTTCATTTATAAGCCTTTACTCAAGGAGCACCAATGATAAGTTTAGAATGATCATTTTAACTGGCTGATCAACTTGACATGTACGCACTAAATCATTCGTAACTTTAGATTTAGAGGTCAGAATGACATGAATCCAATGCGCACGTTACGCTAGCTCAATTTTCTATATTTTTACAACATCTGAGACTAAAAGAGCTATGACAAAGCTTCCAAGTAATACAATTTATCCCAAACAGAGTTATGCCATGCCTTCTGCTTCATTTATAATCATTTACTCAAGGCGTACCCATGATCAATTTAGAATGATCATTTTAACTGGCCGATCAACTTGACATGTCGTCACAAAATCATCCGTAACTTTTGATTTAGCGTTGAAAATGATATGAATCCAACGCCCACTTTAATCTAGGTTAAGTTTGTATAATGTGACAAAATTTGAGACCAAAATAGCTACGACAAAGCCTCCAAGTAACCCAATCTATCCCGAGCTGCGTGATGCCATGCATTATGCTTCATTTTAAACCTTTACTCAAGGAACACCAACAATCAGTTAAGAATGATCATTTTAACGCGCCGATCAACTTGAAATTTCCGCACTAAATCGTCTATAACTTTTGATTTATAGTTCAAAATGACGGGATTCCAACACCCACATTAAGCTAGCTCAATTTTCTTTATTGAGATAAAATTTAAGATCAAAATTGCCATAAAAAGGCTACAAATAATCCAATGTATCCCAAACTGTGTGATTCCATGCATTATGCATCATTTATAAGCCTTTACTCAAGGCGCATCAATGATCTGTTTAGAATGATCATTTCTACTAGCTGATCAACTTGACATGTCCGGCACTCAATCGTCTTTAACTTTTGATTTAAATCTCAAAATGACATGAATCCAATGCCCACGTTAAACTATCTCAATTTTCCATATTGGGTGAACATTTGAGACTGAAAGAGCTTTGATAAAGCCTCCAAGTAATCCATTGTATCCCAAACTGCATGATGCCATGCATTATGCTTCATTTATAAGCTTTTTATCATGTACCACCAATGATCAGTTTAGAATGATCATTTTAACTAGCCGATCAACTTGACATGTCCGCACTAAATCGTCCGTAAGTTTTGATTAGAGTTCATAATGACACGAATCCAACAACCATGTTAAGCTAGCTCAATTTTTTATATTGTGACAAAATTTAAAACCGAAACAGCTATGACAAAGCTTACAAGTTATCCAATCTATCCCAAACTGCGTGATGACATGCATTATGCTTCATTTTTAAGCCTTTAATCAAGGAGCACCAATGATCATTTTAGAATAATCATTTTAACATTGTTGATCAACTTGACATTTCCACGCTAAATCGTCTTTAGGTTTTGATTTAGAGCTAAAAATAACATGAATACAACGTCCACGTTAAGCTAGCTGAATTTCCCATATTGTAACAACATTTAAGGTTGAAAACACAACGACAAAGCATCCAAATAATCCAATGTATCCTAAACTGCGTGATGTCATGCATTATGCTTCATTTAGAATGATCATTTTAACTGGCCGATGAACTTGACATGTCCGCACTAAATCATCCGTAACTTTTGATTTAGAGTTCAAAATAATACGAATCTAACGCCCACATTACGCTAGCTCAAGTTTCTATATTGTGACAATATTTGAGACTTAAAGAGCTACAACAAAGCCTCCAAGTAATCCAATGTATCCAAAACTGCGTGGTGACAAGCATTATGCTTCATTTATAAACCTTTACTCAAGGAGCACCAATAAAAAATTTAGAATGATCATTTTAAATAGCTGATCAATTTGACATGTGCACTAAATAATCTTTAACTTTTGATTTAAGGCTCAAAATGACATGACTCCGATGCCCAAGTTAAGCTAGCTCAATTATCCATATTGTGACAACATTTTGAGACTGAAAGAGCTAGTACAAAGCCTCAAAGTACTTTAGTATATCCCAAACTACGTGATGCCATTGCGTTATGTTTCATTTATAAGCCTTTACTCAAGGACCACCAATGATCAGTTTAGAATGATCAGTTTAGAATGATCATTTTAACAAGCTGATCAACTTGACATGTTCAACACTAAATCGTCTTTAACTTTTGATTTAAAGCTCAAAATTACATAAATCCAATGCCCACATTGAACTAGCTCAATTTTCCATATTGTGACAAAATGCTGAGACTGAAAGAGCTACAACAAAGCCTCAACGTAATCCAATGTATCTCAAACTGCGTGATGTCATTGCATTATGCTTCATTTATAAGCCTTTACTCAGGGAGCACCAATGCTCAGTTTAGAATGATCATTTTAACTAGCTGATCAACTTGACATGTCCGGCACTAAATCGTTTTTAACTTTTGATTTAGAACTCAAAATTACATGAATCCAACACCCACGTTAAGCTAGCTCAATATTCCATATTGTGACAAAATTTTGAGACTAAAAGAGCTAAGAAAATCCCTCAAAGTAATCCAATGTAACACAAACAGTGTTATGCCATGCATTATAGTTCATTTATAAGTCTTTACTGAAAGAGCACCAATGATCAATTTACAATGATCATTTTAACTGGCTGATCAATTTGACATGTCCGACACTAAATCGTCTTTGAATTTTGATTTAAAGCTCAAAATGACATGAATCCAACGCCCACGTTAAGCCAGCTCAATTTTCCATATTGGGTGAACATTTGAAACTGAAAGAGATTTGATAAAGCCTCCAAGTAATCCATTGTATCCCAAACTGCATGATGCCATGCATTATGCTTTATTTCTAAGCTTTATATCATGTACCACCAATGATCATTTTAACTAGCCGATCAACTTGGCATGTCCGCACGAAATCGTCCATAACTTTTGATTAGAGTTCATAATGACACGAATCCAACAACCACGTTAAGCTAGCTCAATTTTTTATATTTTGACAAAATTTAAAACTGAAACAGCTATGACAAAGCCTCCAAGTTATCCAATCTATCCCAAACTGTGGGATGCCATGCATTATGCTTCATTTTTAAGCCTTTAATCAAGGAGCAACAATGATCATTTTAGAATAATCATTTTAACATAGTTGATCAATTTGACATTTGCACGCTAAATCGTCTTTAGCTTTTGATTTAGAGCTAAAAAATAACATGAATACAACGTCCACGTTAAGCTAGCTGAATTTCCCATATTGTAACAACATTTAAGACTGAAAAAACAATGAAAAAGCATACAAGTAATCAAATGTATTCCAAAGTGCGTGATGTCATGCATTATGCTTCATTTAGAATGATCATTTTAACTTGCCGATGAACTTGACATGTCCGCACTAAATCATCCGTAACTTTCGATTTAGAGTTCAAAATAATAAGAATCCAACGCCCACATTATGCTAGCTCAAGTTTCTATATTGTGACAACATTTGAGACTTAAAGAGCTACGACAAAGCCTTTAAGTAATCCAATCTATCCCAAATTGTGTGGTGACATGCATTATGCTTCATTTATAAACCGTTACTCAAGGAGCACCAATAATAAATTTTGAATGATCATTTTAAATAGCTGATCAATTTGACATTTCTGCACTAAATCATCTTTAACTTTTGCTTTAGAGCTCAAAATGACATGACTCCAATGCCCACGTTAAGCTAGCTCAATTTTCCATATTGTGACAACATTTTGAGACTGAAAGAGCTAGGACAAAGCCTCAAAATAATCTAATGTATCCCAAACTGCGTGATGCCATTGCAATATGTTTCATTTATAAGTCTTTACTCAAGGAGTTCCAATGATCAGTTTAGAATGATCATTTTAACTAGCTGATCAACTTGACATGTCTAGCACTAAATCGTCTTTAACTTTTGATTTAGAACTCAAAATTACGTGAATCCAACGCCCACATTGAGCTAGCTCAATTTTCCATATTGTGACAACATTTTGAGACTTAAAGAGCTCTGACAAAGCCTCAAAGTAATCCAATGTATCCCAAACTACGTGATGCCATGCATTATGCTTCATTCATAAGCCTTTACTCAAGGAGCTACACTGTTCAGTTCATAATGAAAGGAATCCAATGCCCACGTTACGCTGGCTCAATTTTCTTTATTGTGACAACAGCTGATTTTGAAAGAGCTATGACAAAGCTTCAAAGTAATCCAATGAATCCCAAACTGTGAGATGCCATGTTTTATGCATCATTTATAAGCCTTTACTTAAAGAGCACCAATGATCAGTTTAGAATGATCATTTTATTTAGCTGATCAACTAAACATGTCCGGCACTAAATCGTCTTTAGGTTTTGATTTAGAGCACAAAATTACATGAATCCGACGCCCAAGTTAAGCTAGCTCAATTTTCCATATTGTGACAACATTTTGAGACTCAAAGAGCTACGACAAAGCCTCAAAGTAATCCAATGTATACCAAAATATGTGATACAATGCATTATGCTTCATTTATAAGCCTTTACTCAAGGAGCACCAATGATAAGTTTAGAATGATCATTTTAACTGGCTGATCAACTTGACATGTACGCACTAAATCATTCGTAACTTTAGATTTAGAGGTCAGAATGACATGAATCCAATGCGCACGTTACGCTAGCTCAATTTTCTATATTTTTACAACATCTGAGACTAAAAGAGCTTTGACAAAGCTTCCAAGTAATCCAATTTATCCCAAACAGAGTTATGCCATGCCTTCTGCTTCATTTATAATCATTTACTCAAGGAGTACCATGATCAATTTAGAATGATCATTTTAACTGGCCGATCAACTTGACATGTCGGCACAAAATCATCCGTAACTTTTGATTTAGCGTTGAAAATGATATGAATCCAACGCCCACTTTAATCTAGGTTAAGTTTGTATAATGTGACAAAATTTGAGACCAAAATAGCTACGACAAAGCCTCCAAGTAATCCAATCTATCCCAAACTGCGTGATGCCATGCATTATGCTTCATTTTAAACCTTTATTCAAGGAACACCAACAATCAGTTCAGAATGATCATTTTAACGCGCCGATCAACTTGAAATTTCTGCACTAAATCGTCTATAACTTTTGATTTAGAGTTCAAAATGACAGGAGTCCAACACCCACATTAAGCTAGCACAATTTTCTTTATTGAGATAAAATTTAAGATCAAAATTGCAATAAAAAGGCTACAAATAATCCAATGTATCCCAAACTGGGTGATTCCATGCATTATGCATCATTTATAAGCCTTTACTCAAGGCGCATCAATGATCTGTTTAGAATGATCATTTCTACTAGCTGATCAACTTGACATGTCCGGCACTCAATCGTCTTTAACTTTTGATTTAAATCTCAAAATGACATGAATCCAATGCCCACGCTAAACTATCTCAATTTTCCATATTGGGTGAACATTTGAGACTGAAAGAGCTTTGATAAAGCCTCCAAGTAATCCATTGTATCCCAAACTGCATGATGCCATGCATTATGCTTCATTTATAAGCTTTTTATCATGTACCACCAATGATCAGTTTAGAATGATCATTTTAACTAGTCGATCAACTTGACATGTCCGCACTAAATCGTCCGTAAGATTTGATTAGAGTTCATAATGACACGAATCCAACAACCATGTTAAGCTAGCTCAATTTTTTATATTGTGACAAAATTTAAAACCGAAACAGCTATGAAAAAGCTTACAAGTTATCCAATCTATCCCAAACTGCGTGATGACATGCATTATGCTTCATTTTTAAGCCTTTAATCAAGGAGCACCAATGATCATTTTAGAATAATCATTTTAACATTGTTGATCAACTTGACATTTCCATGCTAAATCGTCTTTAGGTTTTGATTTAGAGCTAAAAATAACATGAATACAACGGCCACGTTAAGCTAGCTGAATTTCCCATATTGTAACAACATTTAAGACTGAAAAAACAACGACAAAGCATCCAAGTAATACAATGTATACTAAACTGCGTGATGTCATGCATTATGCTTCATTTAGAATGATCATTTTAACTGGCCGATGAACTTGACATGTCCGCACTAAATCATCCATAACTTTTGATTTAGAGTTCAAAATAATACGAATCTAACGCCCACATTACGCTAGCTCAAGTTTCTATATTATGACAACATTTGAGACTTAAAGAGCTACGACAAAGCCTCCAAGTAATCCAATGTATCCAAAACTGCGTGGTGACAAGCATTATGCTTCATTTATAAACCTTTACTCAAGGAACACCAATAAAAAATTTTGAATGATCATTTTAAATAGCTGATCAATTTGACATGTCTGCACTAAATCATCTTTAACTTTTGATTTAAGGCTCAAAATGACATGACTCCGATGGCCAAGTTAAGCTAGCTCAATTATCCATATTGTGACAACATTTTGAGACTGAAAGAGCTAGTACAAAGCCTCAAAGTAATCTAGTGTATCCCAAACTGCGTGATGCCATTGCATTATGTTTCATTTATAAGCCTTTACTCAAGGACCACCAATGATCAGTTTAGAATGATCATTTTAACAAGCTGATCAACTTGACATGTTCAACACTAAATCGTCTTTAACTTTTGATTTAAAGCTCAAAATTACATAAATCCAATGCCCACATTGAACTAGCTCAATTTTCCATATTGTGACAATGTTGAGACTGAAAGAGCTACGACAAAGCCTCAAAGTAATCCAATGTATCCCAAACTGCGTGATGCCATTGCATTATGCTTCATTTATAATCCTTTACTCAGGGAGCACCAATGCTCAGTTTAGAATGATCATTTTAACTAGCTGATCAACTTGACATGTCCGGCACTAAATCGTCTTTAACTTTTGATTTAGAACTCAAAATTACATGAATCCAACGCCCACGTTAAGCTAGCTCAATATTCCATATTGTGGCAAAATTTTGAGACTAAAAGAGCTAAGAAAATGCCTCAAAGTAATCCAACGTAACACAAACAGCATTATGCCATGCATTATAGTTCATTTATAAGTCTTTACTGAAAGAGCACCAATGATCAATTTACAATGATTATTTTAACTGGCTGATCAATTTGACATGTCCGACACTAAATCGTCTTTGAATTTTGATTTAAAGCTCAAAATGACATGAATCCAACGCCCACGTTAAGCCAGCTCAATTTTCCATATTGGGTGAACATTTGAAACTGAAAGAGCTTTGATAAAGCCTCCAAGTAATCCATTGTATCCCAAACTGCATGATGCCATGCATTATGCTTTATTTATAAGCTTTTTATCATGTACCACCAATGATCATTTTAACTAGCCGATCAACTTGGCATGTCCGCACGAAATCGTCCATAACTTTTGATTAGAGTTCATAATGACACGAATCCAACAACCACGTTAAGCTAGCTCAATTTTTTATATTTTGACAAAATTTAAAACTGAAACAGCTATGACGAAGCCTCCAAGTTATCCAATCTATCCCAAACTGTGGGATGCCATGCATTATGCTTCATTTTTAAGCCTTTAATCAAGGAGCACCAATGATCATTTTAGAATAATCATTTTAACATAGTTGATCAACTTCACATTTGCAAGCTAAATCGTCTTTAGCTTTTGATTTAGAGCTAAAAAATAACATGAATACAACGTCCACATTAAGCTAGCTGAATTTCCCATATTGTAACAACATTTAAGACTGAAAAAACAATGACAAAGCATACAAGTAATCCAATGTATCCCAAAGTGCGTGATGTCATGCATTATGCTTCATTTAGAATGATCATTTTAACTTGCCGATGAACTTGACATGTCCACACTAAATCTTCCGTAACATTCGATTTAGAGTTCAAAATAATAAGAATCCAACGCCCACATTATGCTAGCTCAAGTTTCAATATTGTGACAACATTTGAGACTTAAAGAGCTAGGACAAAGCCTCAAAATAATCTAATATATCCCAAACTGCGTGATGCCATTGCAATATGTTTCATTTATAAGTCTTTACTCAAGGAGCACCAATGATGAGTTTAGAATGATCATTTTAACTAGCTGATCAATTTGACATGTCTAGCACTAAATCGTCTTTAACTTTTGATTTAGAACTCAAAATTACGTGAATCCAACGCCCACGTTGAGCTAGCTCAATTTTCCATATTGTGACAACATTTTGAGAGTAAAAGAGGTAAGAAAAAGCCTCAAAGTAATTCAATGCATCAAAAACAGCGTTATGCCATGCATTATGGTTCATTTATAAGTCTTTACTGAAAGAGCACCAATGATCAATTTACAGTGATCATTTTAACTAGCTGATCAACTTGACAGGTCGCACTAAATCATCCGTAAGTTTTGATTTAGAGTGCAAAATAATATGAATCCAACGCACACATTATGCTAGCTCAAGTTTCTATATTGTGACAGCCATTGAGACTTAAAGACCTACGACAAAGCCTCCAAGTAATCCAATGTATCCCAAACTACGTGGTGACATGCATTATGCTTCATTTATAAACCTTTACTCAAGGAGAACCAATAATAAATTTTTAATGATCATTTAAAATAGCTGATCAATTTGACATGACTGCACTAAATTATCTATAACTTTTGATTTAGGGCTCAAAATGACACAACTCCAACGCCAACGTTAACCTAGCTCAGTTTTCCATACTGTGACAACATTTTGAGACAGAAAGAGCTATGACAAAGCCTCAAAGTAATCTAGTGTATCCCAAACTGTGTGATGCCATTGCATTACGTTTCATTTATTGGCCCTTACTCAAGGAGCACCAATGATCAGTTTAAAATGATCATTTTAACTAGCTGATCAATTTGACATGTCTAGCACTAAATCGTCTTTAACTTTTGATTTAGAACTCAAAATTACGTGAATCCAACACCCACGTTGAGCTAGCTCAATTTTCCATATTGTGACAACATTTTGAGACTAAAAGAGGTAAGAAACAGCCTCAAAGTAATCCAATGCATCAAAAACAGCGTTATGCCATGCATTATGGTTCATTTATAAGTCTTTACTGAAAGAGCACCAATGATCAATTTACAATGATCATTTTAACTAGCTGATCAACTTGACATGTCCGCACTAAATCATCCATAACTTTTGATTTATAGTGCAAAATAATATGAATCCAACGCACACATTATGCTAGCTCAAGTTTCTATATTGTGACAGCCATTGAGACTTAAAGACCTACGACAAAGCCTCCAAGTAATCCAATGTATCCCGAACTACGTGGTGACATGCATTATGCTTCATTTATAAACCTTTACTCAAGGAGAACCAATAATAAATTTTGAATGATCATTTAAAATAGCTGATCAATTTGACATGACTGCACTAAATTATCTATAACTTTTGATTTAGGGCTCAAAATGACACGACATTTTGAGACTGAAAGAGCTATGACAAAGCCTCAAAGTAATCTAGTGTATCCCAAACTGTGTGATGCCATTGCATTATGTTTCATTTATTGGCCTTTACTCAAGGAGCACCAACGATCAGTTTAAAATGATCATTTTAACTAGCTGATCAACTTGACATGTTTGACACTAAATCATCTTTAACTTTTGATTTAGAGCTCAAAAATACATAAATCCAACGCCTACGTTGAGCTAGCTCAATTTTCCATATTGTGACAAAATTTTGAGACTGAAAGAGCTACGACAAATCCTCAAAGTAATCAAGTGTATCCCAAACTGCGTTATTCCATTGCATTATGCTTCATTTATAAGCCTTTACTCAATGAGCACCAATGCTCAGTTTAGAATGATCATTTTAACTAGCTGATTAACTTGACATTTCCGGCACTAAATCGTTTTTAACTTTTTATTTAGAACTTAAAATTACATGAATCCAACGCCCATGTTGAGCTAGCTCAATTTTCCATATTGTGACAACATTTTGAGACTAAAAGAGCTAAGAAAAATCCTCAAAGTAATCCAATGTATCCCAAATAGCGTTATGCCATGCATTATGTTTCATTTATTAGCCTTTACTGAAAGAGCACCAATGATCAATTTACAATGATCATTTTAACAAGCTGATCAACTTGACATGTCCGCTGTAAATCGTCCGTAACTTTTTATTGTGAGTCCAACACCCACGTTAAGCTATCTCAATTTTTCATATTGTGACAACATTTTGAGTCTGAAAGAGCTATGACAAAGCCTCAATGTAATCAAATGTATCCAAAACTGCGAGATGCCATGCAGTATGCTTCATTTATAAGCCTTTACTGAAGGAGCAGCAAGGATCAGTTTATAGTAATCATTTTAACTAGCTGAGCAACTTGACATGTCCGTCACTAAATTGTCTTTTACTTTTGACTTAGAGCTTAAAATTATATGAATCCAACGCCCACATTAAGCTAGCTCAATTTTCTATATTATGACAACATTTTGACACTGAATGAGCTACGACTAAGCCTCAAAGTAATTCAATGTATCCCAAACAGCATGAGGCCATGCATTATGCTTCATTTATAAGCATTTACTCAAGGACTACCAATGTTCAGCTTAGAACGATCATTTCAAATGGCCGATCAACCGTAACTTTTGATTTAGAGTTCAAAATGAAACAAATCCAACGCCCACATTAAGCTAGCTCAATTTTCTTTATTGTGACAATATTTAAGACCAAAATAGCTACGACAAAGCCTCCAAGTAATCTAATCTATACCAAACTACGTGATGCCATGCATTATGCTTCATTTTAAGCCTTTAGTCAAGGAACACCAATGCGTCAGTTTAGAATGATAATTTTAACTAGCTGATCAACTTGACACGTCAGGCATTAAATCATCTTTAACTTTTGATTTAGAGCTCAAAATTACATGAATCCAATGCCCACGTTAAGCTAGCTCAATTTTCCATATTGTGACAAAATTTTGAAAATGAAAGCGCTAAGAAAAAGCCTCAAAGTAATCCAATGTATCCCGAACAACGTGATATCATGCATTATGCTTTATTTATAACCCTTTACTCAAGGAGCACGAATGAACAATTTATAATGATCATTTTAACTAGCTGATCAACTTGACATGTCCGGCACTAAATCGTTTTTAACTTCTGATTTAGAGCTTAAAATGACATGAGTGCATTGCGCACGTTAAGCAAGCTCAATTTTTCATATTATGACAATATTTTTAGACTGACAGCTACGATGAAGTCTCAAAGTAATCAAATGTATCCTAAACTGCGAGATGCCATGCATTATGCTTCATTCATAAGCCTTTACTCAAAGAGCACCAATGATCAGTTTAGAATGGCCATTTTAACTAGCTGGTCAACTTGACATGTACGGCACTAAATCTTCTTTAACTTTAGAGCTCAAAATTACATGAATCCAACGCCCACGTTACGCTAGCTCAATTTTCCATATTGTGACAACGGTTGAGACTGATTACGACAAAGCGTCAGAGTAGTCAAATGTATACCAAGCAGCGTATGCCATGCATTATGCTTCATTTATAAATCTTTACTGAAGGAGTTCCAACGAATAGTTTAGAATTATCATTTTAACTGGCCGATAAACTTGACATGTCGGCACGAAATCATCCCCAACTTTTGATTTAGAGTTCAAAATGATGCGAATCCAACACCCACATTAAACTAGCTTAGTTTTGTATATTGTTACAAAATTTAAGACATAAATAGCTACGACAAAGCGTCCAAGTATTCCAATCTATCACAAACTGTGTGACGCCATGTATAATGCTTCATTTTAAGCCTTTACTCATGAAACACCAATGATCAGTTTAGAATGATCATTTTAACTAGGTTATCAACTTGACATATCCGGCATCAAATCGTCTTTAACTTTTGATTTAGAGCTCAAAATTACATGAATCCAACGCCCACGTTAATCTACTTCAATTTTCCATATTCTAACAACATTTTGAGACTAAAAGAGCTATTACAATGCCTCAGCAATCCAAAGTATCCCAAACAACGTGATGCCACGCATTATGCTTTATTTATAAGCCTTTACTCCACAAGCACCAATGATCAGTTTAGAATGATCATTTTAACTGGCTGATCAACTTGACATGTCCGCACGAATCCAATGCCCACGTTACACTAGCTCAAGTTTTCTATATTGTGACAATAGCTGAGTCTAAAAGAGCTACGGCAAAGCCTTCAATTAATCCAATGTATCCCAAACATCGTGATGTCATGCATTATGATTCAATTATAAGCCTTTACTCAAGTACTACAAATGATCAGTTTAGAGTGATCATTTTAACTAGTCGATCAACTTGACATGTGCGGCATTAAATCGTCTTTAACTTTTGATTTAGAGCTAAAAATTACATGAATCCAATGCCCACGTTACGGTAGCTCAATTTTTATATTGTGACAACATCTGAGACAGAAAGAGCTATGACAAAGCATCCAAGTAATCCAATGTATCCCAAACAGCGTGATGTCATGCATTATGCTTCATTCATTAGCCTTTAAACAAGGAGCACCAATGATCAATTTATAATGATCATTTTAACTAGCTGATCAAGTTGACATTTCCGCACTATATTCATCTTTATCTTTTGATATAGAGCTTAAAATGACATGAGTCCAACGCCCACGTTAATCTAGCTCAATTTTTCATATTGTGACAACATATTGAGACTGAATGAGCTACGGCAAAGGCTCAAACTCCGAGATGCAATGCATTATGCTTCATTTATAAGACTTTACTCAATGAGCACCAATGATCAGTTTATAATGATCATTTTAACTAGCTCGTCAATGTGACATGTCCAGCATTAAATCATCTTCAAATTTTGATTTACAGCTCAAAATGACATGAATCCAAAGCCGACGTTAAACTAGCTCCATTTTTGATATTGTGACAACATTTTGAGACTGAATGAGCTACGACAAAGCCACTAAGTAATCAAATTTATCCCAATCTCCGAGATGCCAGGCATTATGCTTCATTTATAAGTCTTTCCTCAAGGAGCACTAATGATCAGTTTAGAATGATCATTTTAAGTAGCTGATCAACTTGACATGTCCGACACTAAATCGTCTTTAACTTTTGATTTAGAGCTCAAAATTACATGAATCCAATGCCCACGTTAAGCTAGCTCAATTTTCCATATTGTGACAACATTTTGAGACTAAAAGAGCTACGACAAAGCCTCAAGATAATCCAATGCCCAAACAACGTGATGTCATGCATTATGCTTCATTTGTAAGCCTTTACTCAAGGAGCACCAATGATCAGTTTAGAATGATTATTTTAACAGGCTGATCAACATGACATGTCCGCATTAATTTGTCCGTAACTTTAGATTTAGAGTTCAGAATGACACGAATCCAATCCCCACGTTAGGCTAGCTCAGTTTTATATATTGTGACAATAGCTGAGACAGAAAGAGATACGAAAAAGCCTCCATGTAATCCAATGTATCACAAGCAGGGTGACGCCATGCATTATGCTTCATTTATAAGCCTTTACTCAAGTACTACCAATGTCAGTTTAGAATGATCATTTTAACTGGCCGATCAACTTGACATGGCGACACGAAATCATTCGTAACTTTTGTATTTACAGTTCAAAATGATACAAATCCAACACCCACGTTAAGCTAGATCAATTTTGTATATTGTGACAAAATTTAAGTAGCTACGACAAAGCCTCCAAGTAATCCTATCTATCCCGACTTGCGTGATGCCATGCATTATGATTCATTTTAAGGCTTTAGTCGAGGAACACCAATGATCAGTTTAGAATGATCATTTTAACTAGCTGATCAACATGACATGTCTGGCATTAAATTGTCTTTAACTTTTCATTTAAAGCTCAAAATTACATGAATCCAACGCCCAAGTTAAGCTAGCTCAGTTTTCCATATTGTGACAGAATTTTGAGACTGAAAGAGCTAAAACAAAGCCCCAAAGTAATCTAATGTATCCCAAACAGCGTGATCCCATGCAATATGCTTCATTTATAACCCTTTACTCAAGTAGCACCAATGATCAATTTATAATGATCATTTTTACTAGCTGATAAACTTTACATGTCTGCACTATATTCATCTTTAACTTTTGATTTAGAGGTCAAAATGACATGAGTCCAATTCCCACGTTAAGCTAGCTCAATTTTTCATATTGCGATAATATTTTGATACTGAAAGAGCTACGGCAAATCCTCAAAGTAATCCAATGTATCCAAAACTGTGAGATGCCATGCATGATGCTTCATTTATAAGCATTTACTCAAGGAACACCAATGATAAGATTAGAATGATCATTTTAACAAGCTGATCAACTTGACATGTCCGGCACTAAATCCTCTTGAACTTTTGATTTAGAGCTCAAAATTACATGAATCCAGTGTTCACGTTAAGCTATCTCAATTTTCCATATTGTGACAACTTTTTGAGACTGAAAGAGCTACGACAAAGCCTCAAAGTAATCCAAAGTATCCCAAACTAAGAGATGTCATGCATTATGCTTCATATATAAGCCTTTACTCTAGGAGCACCAATGATAAGTTTAGAATGATCAGTTTAACAGGCTGATCAACTTGACATGTCCGCACTAAATAGTCCGTAACTTTAGATTTAAAGTTCCGAACAACCCGAATCCAATGCCCACGTTACGCAAACTCGATTTGATATATTGTGACAACATCTAAGACAGAAATAGCAACGACAAAGCCTCCAAGTAATCCAATGTATCCCAAACAGCGTGATGCCATGCATTACGCTTCATTTATAAGCCTTTACTCAAGGTGTACCAATGATTAGTTTAGAATGATCATTTTCACAGGCCGATCAAATTGACATGCCGGCACGAAATCATCCGTAACTTTTGATTTAGAGTTCAAAATGATATGAATCCAACACCCTCGTTAAGCTAGCTCAATTTTGAATATTGTGACAAAATTTAAGACCGAAATAGCTACGACAAAGCCTCCAAGTAATCCAATCTATCCCAAACTGTGTGATGACATGCATTATGCTTCATTTCAAGCCTTTACTCAAGGAACACCAATGATCATTTTAAAATGATAATTTTAACTAGATGATCAACTTGACATGTCTGGCATTAAATCATTTTTAAGTTTTGATTTAGTGCTCAAAATGACATGAGTCCAACGCCCACATTAAGCTAACTCAATTTTCCATATTGTGATAAAATTTTGAGATTGAAAGACCTTCGACAAACCCTCCAAGTAATCCAATGTATCCCAAACACCGTGATGCCAGGCATCAACTTCATTTATAAGCCTTTACTCAAGGAGCACCAATGATCAGTTTAGAATAATCATTTTAACTGGTTGATCAACTTGACATGTCCGCACTAAATCGTATGTAACTTTTGATTTGTAGTTCAAAATGGTACGAATCCACTGCCCACGTTAAGCTAGCTAAATTTTCTATATTGTGACAACATTTGAGACCAGAAGAGCTACGACAAATTCTCCAAGTAATCCAATTTATCCCAACTGCGTGGCGGCATGCATTATGCTTCATTTATAGGCCTTTACTCAAGGAGCACCAATGATCAATTTATAATGATCATTTTGACTAGCTGATCCTCTTAACATGTCCGCATTGTATTCATCTTTAAATTTCGATTTAGAGCTCAAAATGAAATGAATCCAACGCCCATGTTAAGCTAGCTCAATTTTCCATATTTTGACAACATTTTGAGACTGAAATAGCTACGACAAAGCCTCAAAGTAATCCAACGTTTCCCAAATTGCGTGATGCCATGCACTATGCTTCATTTATTAGCCTTTACTCAAGGAGCACCAATGATAATTCAGAGTGATGATTTTAAGTGGCTGATCAACTACACATGCACTAAATCGTTTTCAACTTTTGATTTAGAGCTCAAATGTACATGAATCCAACGCCAATGTTAAGTAGCTATATTTGATATTGTAACAACATTTTGAGACTAAAAGAGCTACGGCAAAGGCACAAAGTAATCCTTTGTATCCCAAACTACTTAATGACATGCATTATTCTTCATTTATAAGCCTTTATTCAAGGAGAACCAATGATCATTTTAGAATGATCATTTTAACTGGCTGATCCACTTGACATGTCCGCATTATATCGTCCGTAACTTTAGATTTAGAGTTCAGAATGACACGAATCCGATGCTCACATTACGTTAGCTCAATTTTCTATATTGTGACAACATGTAAGACTGAAAGAGCTACTACTAAGCCTCCAAGTAATCCAATGTATGCCAAACAGCATTATGACATGCATTATGCTTAATTTATAAGCCTTTACTCAAGGAGTACCAATGATCAGTTTAGAATAATCATTTTAACTTGCTGATTAACTTGACATGTCGGCACGAAATCAACTGTAACTTTTGATTTAGATTTTAAAATGAGATGAATCGGCCGCCCACGTTAAGCTAGCTCAAGTTTGTATATTGTGATAAAATTTAAGACCGAAATAACTACGACAAAGCCTCCAAGTAATCCAATATATCCCAAACTGTGTGATGACATGCATTATGCTTCATTTTAAGCCTTTACTCAAGGAACAACAATGATATGTTTAGAATGATAATTTTAACTAGGTGATCAACTTGACATGTCTGGCATTAAATCGTCTTTAATTTTTTATTTAGAGCTCAAAATTACATGAATCCAATGCCCACGTTAAACTAGCTCAATTTTCCATATTGTGATAAAATTTTGAGATTGAAAGACCTTCGACAAACCCTCAATGTAATCCAATGTATCCCAAACACCGTGATGCCATGCATCAGCTTCATTTATAAGCCTTTACTCAAGGAGCACCAATGATCAGTTTAGAATGATCATTTTAACTGGCTAATCAACTTGACAAGTCCGAACTAAATCGTATGTAACTTTTGATTTATAGTTCAAAATGATATGAATCTAATGCCCACATTAAGCTAGCTAAATTTTCTATATTGTGACAACATTTGAGACTAAAAGAGCTACGACAAATCCTCCAAATAATCCAATTTATCCGAACTACATGGTGGCATGTATTATGCTTCATTTATATGCCTTTACTCAAGGAGCACCAATGATCAATTTATAATGATAATTTTAACTAGTTGATCAACTTGAAATGTCCGCACTATATTCATCTTTAATGATCAACTTGAAATGTTTTATATTCATCTTTAATGATCAACTTGAAATGTCCGCACTATATTCATCTTTAATGATCAGGATGGTTCTGTTGATTTTCATGGAAAGTTTCTTGGTCAAGAAGAAAGTCAGACCAGGTGAAGTTAACCTCTGAATTCTCCTGAGCTAGGTTAGAACAAGTTGAAGAGAACAATGGAGGAGACGAACTAGAAGAAGACGAAGTGGCGTACATGAACGTAGACTCGGGCTTGACTTGGGTGGAAGAGCCGGTCATTAGCTTGATTGCTTGTAAATGAAACATGAGATCTCAATTTTTGATCATTGGTGCTCCAATGATCATGTTTTATGCATCATTTATAAGCTTTTACTCAAGGAGCACCAATGATAAGTTTAGAATGATCATTTTAACTGCCTGATCAACTTGACATGTACGCACTAAATCATTCGTAACTTTAGATTTAGAGGTCAGAATGACATGAATCCAATGCGCACGTTACGCTAGCTCAATTTTCTATATTTTTACAACATCTGAGACTAAAAGAGCTATGACAAAGCTTCCAAGTAATCCAATTTATCCCAAACAGAGTTATGCCATGCCTTCTGCTTCATTTATAATCATTTACTCAAGGAGTACCAATGATCAATTTAGAATGATCGTTTTAACTGGCCGATCAACTTGACATGCCGGCACAAAATGATCCGTAACTTTTGATTTAGAGTTCAAAATGATATGAATCCAACGCGCACTTTAATCTAGGTTAAGTTTGTATAATGTGACAAAATTTGAGACCGAAATAGCTACGACAAAGCCTCCAAGTAATTCAATCTATCCCGAACTGCGTGATGCCATGCATTATGCTTCATTTTAAACCTTTACTCAAGGAACACCAACAATCAGTTCAGAATGATCATTTTAACTAGATGATCAAATTGACATTTCCTGCAATAAATCGTGTTTGACTTTTGATTTAGAGCTCAAAATTACATGAATCCCAAGCCCACGTTAATCTAGCTCAATTTTCCATATTGTGACAACATTTTGAGACTGAAAGAGCTAAGACAAAGCGTCAAAGTAATCCAATGTATCCCAAAAAGGGTGATGACATGCATTATGGTTCATTTATAAGCTTTACTCAAGGAGCACCAATGATCAATTTATAATGATAATTTTAACTAGTTGATCAACTTGAAATGTCCACACTATATTCATCTTTAACTTTTGATTTAGACCTCAAAATGACACGAGTCCAACGCCCATGATAAACTATCTCAATTCTTCATATTGTGACAACATTTTGAGAATTAAATAGCTACGACAAAGCCTTAAAATAATCTAATGTATCCCAAAATGTGAGATGCCATGCATTATGGTTCATTTGTAAGCCTTTACTCAAGGAGCACCAATGATCAGCTTAGAATGATCATTTTAACTAGCTGATCAACTTGACATGTCTGGCACTAAATCATCTTTAAGTTTTGATTTATAGCTCAAAATGACATAGAGTCCAACGCTCACATTAAGCTAGCTCAATTTTCCATATTGTGACAACATTTTGAGACTGAAAAAGCAAACACAAAGCCTATAAGTAATCCAATGTATCCCAAACACCGTGATGCCATGCATTATGCTTCATTTATAAGCCTATTTTCAAGGGGCACCAATGATCAATTTGTAATGATCATTTTAACTAGCTGATCAACTTGACATGTCCACACTATATTCATCTTTAACTTTTGATTTAGAGCTCAAAATGACATGAGTCCAACGCCCACGTTAAGCTATCTTAATTTTTCATATTGTGAAAACATTTTAAGATTGAAAGAGCTACAACAAAGCCTCAAAGTAATCCAATGTATCCCAAACAGGGAGATGCCAAGTATTATGCTTCCTTTATAAGCATTTACTCAAGGAGCACCAATAATCAGTTTAGAATGATTATTTTAACTAGCAGATCAACTTGACATGTCTGGCACTAAATTGTCTTTAACTTTTGATCTAGAGCTAAAAAGTATGTGAATACAACGCCCACGTTAAGCTAGCTCAATTTTCCATAGTTTGACAACATTTTTAGACTAAAAGAGCTATGACAAAGCCTCAAAGTAATCCAATGTATCCCAAACTATGTGATGCCATGCATTATGTTTGATTTATAAGACTTTACTCAAGGGGCAACAGTGATGAGTTCAGAATGACTGAAACCAAAGCCCATGTAATGCTAGCTCAATTTTCTATATTGTGACAACATTTTGAGACTGAAAGAGCTAAGACAAAGCCTCAAAGTAATCCAATGTATCCCAAAAAGCGTGATGCCATGCATTATGGTTCATTTATAAGCTTTACTCAAGGAGCACCAATGATCAATTTATAATGATAATTTTAACTAGTTGATCAACTTGAAATGTTCGCACTATATTCATCTTTAACTTTTGATTTAGACCTCAATATGACGTGAGTCCAACGCCCACGTTAAACTATCTCAATTTTTCATATTGTGACAATATTTTGAGAATGAAATAGCTACGACAAAGCCTTAAAATAATCCAATGTATCCCAAAATGCGAGATGCCATGCATTATAGTTCATTTATAAGCCTTTACTCAAGGAGCACCAATGATCAGCTTAGAATGATCATTTTAACTAGCTGATCAACTTGACATGTCCGGCACTAAATAATCTTTAACTTTTGATTTATAGCTCAAAATGACATAGAGTCCAATGCCGACATTAAGCAAGCTCAATTTTCCATATTGTGACAACATTTTGAGACTGAAAAGCAAACACAAAGCCTATAAGTAATCCAATGTATCCCAAACACCGTGATGCCATGCATTATGCTTCATTTATAAGCCTATTTTCAAGGGGAACCAATGATCAATTTATAATGATCATATTAACTAGCTGATCAACTTGACATGTCCACACTATATTCATCTTTAACTTTTGACTTAGAGCTCAAAATAGCATGAGTCCAACGCACACGTTAAGCTATCTTAATTTTTCATATTGTGACAACATTTTAAGACTTAAAGAGCTACGACAAAGCCTCAAAGTAATCCAATGTATCTCAAACTATGTGATGCCATGCATTATGTTTCCATTATAAGCATTTACTCAAGGAGCACCAATAATCAGTTTAGAATGATTATTTTAACTAGCTGATCAACTTGACATGTCCGGCACTAAATTGTCTTTAACTTCTGATTTAGAGCTCAAAAGTACATGAATACAACGCCCACGTTAAGCTAGCTCAATTTTCCATATTTTGACAACATTTTTAGACTAAAAGAGCTACGACAAAGCCTAAAAGTAATCCAATGTATCTCAAACTATGTGATGCCATGCATTATGTTTCATTTATAAGCCTTTACTCAAGGGGCAACAGTGAAGAGTTCAGAACGACTGAATCTAAAGCTCACGTTATGCTAGCTCAATTTTCTATATTGTGACAACAGATGAGACTGTAAGACCTGCGAAAAAGCATAAAAGTAATCCAATGTATCCCAAACTGCGAGATTCCATGTATTATGCTTCATTTATAAGCTTTACTCTAGTAGCACCAATGATCAGTTTAGATGATCATTTTATTTAGCTGATCAACTTCACATGTCCAGCATTAAGCCGTCTTTAACTTTTTATTTAGAGCTATAAATTACATGAATCCAATGCTCATGTTAAGCTAGCTCAATTTTCCATATTATGATAAAAGTTTGAGACTGAAAGAGTTACGACAAAGCCTCAAAGTAATCCAATGAATCCCAAACATCGTGATGCCATGCATATTGCTTCATTTATAAGCCTTTACTCAAGGAGCACCAAGTATCAGTTTAGAATGTCGGCATTAAATAGTCTGTAACTTCAGATTTAGAGTTCAGAATCACCCGAACCCAATCCCACGTTCACTAGCTCAATTTTCTATATTGTGACATCAGCTGAGACTGTAGGAGGTACGACAAAGCCTTCATGTAATCCAATGTATCCCAAACAGCGTGATGCCATGCATTATGCTTCATTTATAAGCCTTTACTCAGAGACGACAAATGATCAGTTTATAATGATCATTTTAACTGGCTGATCAACTTGACATGTCGGCACGAAATCATTTGTAACTTTTGATTTAGAGTTCAAAATGATATGAATCCAACGCCCACGTTAAGCTAGCTCAATTTTGTATATTGTGACAAATTGAAAGATCGAAATACCTACGACGAATCCAGAAAATAATCCAGTGTATCCCAAACAGCGTGATGCCATTCATTATGCTTCATTTATAAGCCTTTACTCAAGGAGCATCGATGATCATTTTATAATGATCATTTTAACTAGATGAGCAACTTGACATGTCAGCACTATATTCATCTTTACTTTTGATTTAGAGCTCAAAATGACATGAGTCCAACGCCCATGTTAAGCTATATTAATTTTTCATATTTTGACAACATTTTATGACTGAAATAGCTACGACAAAGCCTCGTTAAAATAAATGATCAGCTAGTTAAAATGATCATTATAAGCTAATTATTGGTGATCCTTGAGTAATGGCTTATAAATGAACCATAATGCATGCCATCTCGCATTTTTGGATACATTGGATTATTTTAAGGCTTTGTCGTAGCTATTTCAGTCTCAAAATGTTGTCACAATATGAAAAATTGAGATAATTTAACGTAGATGTTGGACTCATGTCATTTTGAGGTCTAAATCAAAAGTTAAAGATGAATATAGTGCGGACATTTCAAGTTGATCAAGTAGTTAAAATGACCATTATAAATTGATCATTGGTGCTCCTTGAGTAAAGCTTATAAATGAACCATAATGCATGTCATCACCCTTTTTGGGATACATTGGATTACTTTGAGGCTTTGTCTTAGCTCTTTCAGTCTCAAATTGTTGTCACAATATGGAAAATTGAGCTAGATTAACGTGGGCATGGGATTCATGTAATTTTGAGCTCTAAATCAAAAGTCAAAGACGATTTATTGCAGGAAATGTCAATTTGATCAGCTCATTAAAATGATCATTCTAAACTGATTGTTGGTGTTCCTTGAGTAAAGGTTTAAAATGAAGCATAATGCATGGCATCACATAGTTCGGGATGGATTGGATTACTTGGAGGCTTTGTAGTAGCTATTTTGGTCTCAAATTTTGTCACATTATACAAACTTAACCTAGATTAAAGTGGGCGTTGGATTCGTCTCATTTTGAATTCTAAGTCAAAAATTACGGATGATTTCGTGCCTACATGTCAAGTTGATCGGCGAGTTAAAATGATCATTCCAAATTGATCATTGGTACTCCTTGAGTAAAGGCTTATAAATGAAGCATAAGGCATGCCGTAGCTCATTCAGTCTCAATATGTTGTCACAATATGAAAAATTGAGCTAGATTAACGTGGGCGTTGGACTCATGTCATTTTAAGCTCTATATCAAAAGATAAAGATGAATATAGTGCGGAAATGTCAACTTGGTCAGCTAGTTAAAATGATCATTATAAATTGATCATTGGTGCTCCTTGTTTAAAGGCTAATGAATGAAGCATAATGCATGACATCACGCTGTTTGGGAGACATTGGATTACTTGGATACATTGGGTTCTAAGCAATAGAGTTTGTGAGGAAAACTCTAAGAAAAAGTGCTCTCTTTATTAATATCAAAAACTTGTCGAACTACAATGCTGGAAGGAGCCTTATTAATATGCTCGGCAGCTTTGACCCTCTAGGGTCGACCCAAAAAAGAAAAGGACAAGATAAAAAGTGCATAAAGGAAAAATTACAAAATGGAATAACCGAAAAAGGACATATACTTAAATGTTCTTGACTCAATAAAATGGAAACTACTAATTCATACCCTGCAAAACAGAAAAGGCAATCTTATAATTGAAAACATACCTACTAACTATTCGGCCAAGAAATGGAAGGTGGCCGACCTTGTTACACGCGCTTAGTCTTCGATTTGAAGTAGGTTTATGAAATGTTGGGCCTTGACCTCCTTTGCCACGAGAGCACAAGTCTCTGGAGTACTTTGAGGTGATGAGAAGCCCTTGAATTGAGCCCTGCACTCTTGTCCCAATGCTCCTTTTTTTTGGCCTTCTAGGAGCTTGTCTACCCACAAGCTGAATGTGAAAGAGCGCCCTTGTTCTACTCCTTGTCATGGCTCCTGGTGGTACCACTGGTGTAAAAACTTCCTCTAGGCTCATGCCATGAAGCTGGTAGCTGATCTGGTCCGAGTTTCCTTGTGTAGAGCTTGAAATGGCAGTGTGATCGCTTGAGCAGACTAGGCCGTGTGTAGAGCTGGCCGAGTTGTAATCGGAGCCGGCCAGAACAATTGGTTGGTTGGCGATGTCACCAGCTGGTTAGTCACGTCGCCGCCAGTTGGGCAGGAGGTTTGGGCCTCTTCCCCGGCGAAGTTGGTCGGCCCGGCCCGGCTGATCATAGGGCCGATGGTACCGCTTGGCCCGGCTGATCATAGGGCTGATGGTACCGCTTGGCGGCAGACTCGCCAAATGGCACGGCTGTCTTGGCCAGGCCTTCTGGTCGGCCATTTCGATCTTCTGGCCAGCCAGACTATCTGGTGCCCTCATCATCCCCTCCCCCTTCAGTACGTTTTGACTTCAAAACTAGTTCATCTGCAAGGAAAGGTACTAAATCAGCCACATTGAATTTGTTAGACACATTAAACTCACCTTGAAATTCAATTCGGTAGGCGTTGTTGTTTATCCTCTCCAGGACTATAAATTGTCCATCTCCTCTGGGAGCCAGCTTGGAACTCTTTAGATTGGGGAATCTTTCTTGTCGTAGGTGTAGCCACACCCAGTCGCCTGAATGGAAGATCATTTCCCTTCTCCCCTTGTTAGCATGAGTCACGTACTACCCGGTCCTCTTCTCCAGGTTCTCTGCTACCTTCTGGTGTAATCTCTTGATGAAATCTGCCTTAGATGCTCCATTGAGGTTGGTCATCCCTGTTGGTGGCAGTGGTGTTTGCTCCAAAGGTGTTTGGGGGTTGAAAACATAAACCACTTCAAAGAGGGTCTTCTTAGTAGATGAGTGCACTACTCGGTTGTAAGAAAACTCGATGAATGGCAGGCACTCCACCCATGTCTAGAGGTTCTTCCCAAGGGTGGTCCTGAGAAGAGTTGATAATGTCGGATTGACCACTTTAGTTTGGCCATCAGTCTGAGGCTGGCACGTGGTAGAGAATAGTAGATTCGTGCCTAGCTTTCTCCAAAGAGTCCTGCAGAAGTGGCTGAGGATTTTAGTGTCTCTTTCTAACACTATTGTCCTTGGCACTCCATGAAGACGCACTACCTCCCTGAAAAGCAGCTTTGTCGTTTGTGTGGCATCATTAACAATGGCACATTGATGAGGACATCAGATCATATGGCTGGCCAGAATACCAAAATGTCCGACCAGAAGGATTGCCCGATACAGCCAGGCCATTTGGTGCGTCTGCCGGGCCAAGCGGTACCACCGGCCCTATGATCAGCCGGGCCAGGCTGACCAAATTCTCCGGCGGAGAGGCCCAAACATCCGGCCCAACTGGAGGCGACGTGAACAACACCACCGGCCCAACTGGCGACGCCGCCGGCTCAGAAATCAATCTGGCCGGCTACTATCTCAACTCGGCCAGCTCCATGCACAATCCAGACGGCTCACGTGATTGCACCACTATTTCCACCTTGGCACAAGGAGACTCGGATCAACTCAGCTACCAGCTTCAAGGTATGAACCTAGATGAAGTCTTTACACCAGTGGTGCCACCAGGAGCCATGACAAGGAGCAGAACAAGGGCACTCTTCCACAAGTTCATCTTGTGGGTAGACAAGCTCCTAGAAGATCATCGATAGGGAGCATTGGGCCAAGAGTACAAGGAAGAGTCGAAAGGCTTCTCAACATTGCAAAGGACTCCAGAGACTTGGGCTCTCGTGGCAAAAGAGGTCAAGGCCGAAAAATTCGTAACCCTACTCCAACTTGTAGACTAAGAGCTAGGCGCGTGCATGCCACAAGGTCGGTCACCTTCCATTTCTTGGCCGAAAGGTAAGAATGGTAAGTTTTCAATTACATACTTACATTTTCTGTAGGATAGGAATTAGTAGTTTTACATTTTTGAGTCAAGAACAATTTAGGTAGTTGTCTTTTTTTGGTTATTTCCTTTTTGTAATTTTCCTTATGCATTTTTGTAACTTTTCCATTTTTATTTTGGGTCGATCCTAGAAGGTCAAGGCTGTCGAGCATATTAATAAGGCTCCATCAGCATTGTAGTTCGACAAATTTTTGATATTAATAAAGATAGAACTTTTTTTCCTAAGAGTTTTTCTCCTAAAGCTTTTGTGCTTAGAACCTTAGTTGAGACCAGCCCTCCTAGCTTATAAGTTGTGATTTATCAGGAGGTTCATCATCCCTCATGTGGTTCACTTCACCTCTCCATCCAATACCCACCAGAAAATCCCCATCCAGAACCCTAAGGCCGAGTTTCTCGCCTAGTCTTCACCAACCAGTCCACAATTGTTACGGCCTTGATTCAATGACGATGAGGAGGCATTGATGGCTCAATTCTTGGATGGATTGCAAGAGAGGATCAGCCAAAAAGTGGAGAGACAAATCTACAATGATTTCAAGGACTTGTTCCACCTCTCTGTCCAGGCTGAGCAGCACATCAGACGTAAGAGCCAAGACATACGCAGCAAACCTAAGACGCCTTGGGCACCAAGCATTGGCACCAAGCCCGTAGACAAGGGCAAGAGTATAGAAATCGAATCACGGTCAAGAGCAAGCCTCCTGAGCAAACCCGTGACCAGAGAGAGCCTAGTAAGTCTTCTAACCCTCAGAGATCACGTGATTTCACTTTCTTTAAGTGTAGGGGTTGCGGCCACATCTCAAGGCAGTGCCAAAACCACCAATTCATGCTGATCACGGAAGCTGGAGAGTATGAGTCTCAAGATGAAGAGGACTTTGAACCAGAAGTAGAATACGGTGACATTGAGTACCTTGATGTGGGGGAAATGCTGGTCACTAGACGCATCCTCAGTGCAATGGTAGACCCCTCCGAGACCATTCAAAGGGAGAACATCTTCCACAGCCGGTGCACCATCAAGGGCAAGGTATGTAATCTCATCATAGATGGTGGTTCTTGCACTAATGTGGCTAGTGCGTATATGGTTGATAAGCTAGGTCTAGAGAAGACAAAGCACCCCCGGCCATATCGACTGAGATGGCTAGATGACAAGGTGGAACTCAAGATCTATGAGCAAGTAACCGTGCCATTCAATGTGGGCAGATACCAGGATCAGGTAGTCTGTGATGTAGTACCTATGCAAGATGGCCATCTTCTGCTAGGAAGGCCATGGCAGTTTGACAAGGAGACAAGGCATGATGGCCGAACCAATCTATACACATTTGTGCACGATAAGAGAATGGTCAGCCTAGCTCCTCTCTCACCTGCCCAGGTACATGAGCTACAACAGCGAATGAGTAAGGATAAGAAACTCATTAAGCCGAATTTTCTCATTCAACCAAGTCATGTCCGGAGAGCTTTAGCCTCAAAGGATTTAATGTTACTAATGGTTTTCAAAGAGGTTTTGAGTGTAGAGAAAGAACAGGTAGAGCTACCTCCTGAAGTAGCAGCCCTCCTCAACAAATTCCAGGATGTATTCCCTGATGTGATACCAGCAGGCTTGCCTCCCTTACGCGGCATAGAGCACCAGATTGACCTCGTTCCCGGGGCAGCCTTACCCAATCGACCAGCCTACCAGATGAATCCAGAGGAGTCCAATGAGCTTGAAAAGCAGGTGAAGGAGCTCCTGGAGAAGGGCTATGTTCGAGAGAGCCTTAACCCATGTGCCGTACCAGTGTTGCTAGTCCCTAAGAAGGATGGGACTTGGCGAATGTGTGTAGACTGCCGAGTAATCAACAACATCACAGTCAAGTACCGGCACCCTATACCAAGGCTGGATGACATGCTGATGAGCTGAGTGGAGCCACGATTTTCTCAAAGATAGACGTCAAGAGTGGATGCCACCAGGTCAGAATGACAGAGGGTGATATGTGGAAGACTGCCTTCAAGACAAAGCAAGGGCTCTACGAGTGGAAAGTCATGCCATTTGGCTTGACTAATGCCCCAAGCACCTTCATGCGCCTTATGAACCCCGTTCTTAGGGCGTACATCAGTAAGTTTGTAGTGGTCTATTTTGATGATATACTTGCTTACAGTAAGTGCCTACGGGAACACCTTACACATCTTGAGATGGTGCTTAAAACCCTTCAAAAAGAGGAGCTTTATGCCAATCTCAAGAAGTGCACCTTTTGTACTGACAAGCTTGTTTTCGTAGGCTTTTTTGTAAGTTCACAGGGCTTACAGGTTAATGCAGAAAAGATTCGAGCCATACAAGAATGGCCAACACCGAGCAACATCAGCCAAATGAGAAACTTCCACGCCCTGGCCAGCTTCTACAGAAGATTCATGCCCAACTTCAGCAGCATTGCCTCACCATTGACGGCAGTAGTGAAGAAGAATGTGGGATTCAGCTGGGGAGAAGCTCAAGAGAATGCATTCCAGGCCTTGAAGAGCATGCATCATTGCTAGTCCTGCCCGATTTCAACAAGATGTTTGAAGTGGAGTCTGATGCCTCTGGAATAGGCATAGGAGCAGTGCTGACCCAAGGAAGAAGGCCAGTGGCATACTTCAGTGAGAAGTTAGGTGGGGCCTCACTGAATTACCCCACCTACGACAAGGAGCTCTATGCCCTAGTCCGAGCTTTGGAGACTTGGCAACATTACTTGTTGTCCAAAGAGTTTGTGATCCACACTGATCACGAGACTCTCAAACACTTAGAGGGCAAACCAACCTCAAGAGAAGACATGCCAGGTGGATGGAGTTCATAGAAACCTTCCCTTACGTCATCAAGTACAAGAAGGGCAAGGATAATGTGGTAGCCGATGCACTATCAAGGAGGTTTGCCTTGATATCTACAATGGAAGCCAAAGTCTTAGGATTTGAGCACATCAAGGACCTGTATAAAGATGATCCACACTTTGCTGAGAGCTACAAGGAGTGTGTGATACAAGCCTCGATTCAAGGCTTGAATGCGCATGGGCTGTTTGTAGAAGATTAGGTGAGAAACTCGACCTTAGGCTTCTGGATAGAGGTTTTCTGGTTGGTAAACGATGGAAGGGTGAAGTGAACCACACGAGGGGTGATGAACCTCGTGATAAATCACAAACTTAGAGCTAGGAGGGCTGGTCTCAACTAGGTTCTAAGCGCACAAGTCTCTCTTGAGAGAAAGCTCGTAGGGAAAAAGTTCTACTTTATTAATAATCAAAAAGGTTGTCGAACTACAATGCTGGAAGGAGCCTTATTAATATGCTCGACAGCTTGACCTTCTAGGGTCGACTCAAATAAAAAAAAGGAAAGTTTACAAAAGTGCACAAAAGGAAAAGATACAAAAGTGTATAACCGAAAAAGGACCTATTCCTAAAATGTTCTTGACTCAAAAATGTAAAGCAACTAGATCCTACCCTGCAAAACAGAAAGAGGCATATATTCGAATGTAAACTTACCTTAACTCACCTCACGGCCAAGAAATGGAAGGTGGCCGTCCTTGTGGCATGCACGCGCCTTGCTCCTAGTCTTCGACTTGGAGTAGGGTTAAATATCTTTGGGCCCTGACCTCTCTTGCCACTAAAGCCCAAGTCTCTGATGTTCCTTGTGTTGTTGAGAAGCCTTTGGACTCTAATTTGCTCTTCTGGCCCATTGTCCTTAGCTGCTCTTCCTCTAGAAGCTTGTCGACCCATAAGCTGAATTTGTGGAAGAGTGCTCTTGATCTGCTTCTTGTCATTGCTCCTGGAGGTACCACTGGTGTAGATACTTCCTCTAAGTGCATGTCCTGGAGCTGGTAGCTCATTTGGTCCGAGTCCTCTTGTGTAGAAGTGGAAGTGTGCGTGTACTCGGCTGGATGGCCTGTACCGGCTGGATGGCCTGTACCGGCTGGATTGTGCGCGGTACTGGCCGGAATGACTTCAGGACCGGCCAAGTTGATCCCGGAGTTGGCGGTGTCATCAGGGGGAGCGGCGGTGTCATTCACGTCCCCACCAAGTGTGCCGGAAGCTTGGGCCTCTCCGCCGGCGATGTTGACCGGTCTGGTCCTATAGGTCGAGGGTCGGGCGGTACTGTCTGGTCCGGCAGGCGCGCCAGATGGTCCTGCTGTCTCGGGCAAGCTTCCTGGTCGGCCAGTCTGGTCTCCTGGCTGGATGTACGACCTGATGTCCTCATCAGTGTGGCACAGGGAGTCATGGCATGTTCTACATCCATGACGTGTTCTTGTTCCGGGAAAGAAGGTTGTGCGTACCACAAGGATCTCTACGAGAGCTTATCACCCGAAAAGCTCATGGAGGAGGTCTTATGGGCCACTTTGGTGTTGACAAGACACTAGTAGTGGTCAAGGAGCACTTCTATTGCCCACACATCAAGAGGTCAGTAGAAGCCCATTGTGCAAGGTGCATCACTTGCAAGAAGGCGAAGTCCCGAGTGCACCCTCGTGGTTTGTATCTCCCTCTGCCGATACCTACACATCCATGGGTGGACATTTCCATGGACTTCGTTCTAGCTCTGCCCAAGATCAACCACAAAGATGCTATCTTTGTAGTGGTGGACCAATTTTCCAAGATGGCCCATTTCATCCCATGTGCCAATGTTAATGATGCCACACAAACAGCCGAACTGCTCTTCAGGGAGGAACTGCGACTTCATGGAGTGCCAAGGACGATCGTGTCAGACAGAGACACCAAATTTCTCAGCCATTTCTGGAGGACCCTCTGGAGAAAGCTAGGCATGAAGCTGCTCTTCTCTACCACCTGCCATCCTTTAACCGATGGCCAAACTGAAGTAGTCAACCGGACATTGTCGACTCTTCTCAGGACCACACTAGGGAAGAACATCAAGACATGGGTGGAGTGCCTGCCATTCATAGAGTTTTCGTACGACCGAGCAGTGCATTCAGCCAGAAAGAAGACCCCTTTTGAAGTAGTTTACGGCTTCAACCCTCAAACGCCCTTGGAGCAAACACCACTGCCACCAGCAGAAATGACCAACCTCAATGGAGCATCTAAGGCAGAATTCATCAAGAAGATACACCAGAAGGTAGCAGAGAATCTGGAAAAGAGGACCGGGCAGTACATGACTCGCGCCAACAAAGGGAGAAGAGAGATGATCTTTCAAACAGGTGATTGGGTGTGGCTACACCTAAGGCAAGAGAGGTTCCCCAACCTAAGGAGTTCCAAGCTGGCCCCAAGAAGAGATGGACCATTTAGAGTACTGTAGAGGATCAACAACAACGCTTAACGGATTGAACTACCAGGTGAGTTTAATGTGTCTAACACATTCAATGGGACTGATTTAGTTCCTTTCCTTGCAGATGAGCCAGTTTTGAGGTGAAAACCTACTGGCCGGCCAAAATACCAAAATGGCCGACCAGAAGGATTGCCCGATACAGCCGGGCCATTTGGCGCGTCTGCCGGGCCATTTGGCGCATCTGCCAGGACATTTGGCGGGTCTGCCAGGCCAAGCGGTACTGCCGGTCCTATGATCAGCCGGGCCGTGCCGACCAACTTTTCTGGTGGAGAGGCCCAAACCTCCAGCCCAACTGGCGGCAACGTGAACAACACCGCCCGCCCAAGTGGCGATGCTGGCGGATCAGAAATCAATCTGGTCGGCTCCGATCTCAACTCAGCCAGCTCCACGCACAATCCAGCCGGCTCACGTGATTGCACCAACATTTCCACCTCGGCACAAGGAGAGTCGGATCAACTCAGCTACCAGCTTCAAGGCATGAACCTAGATGAAGTCTCTACACGAGTGGTGCCACCAGGAGCCATGACAAGGAGCAGAACAAGGGCAGTCTTCCAAAAGTTCAGCTTGTGGGTAGACAAGCTCCTAGAAGATCATCGACAAGGAGCATTGGGCAAAGAGTACAAGGAAGAGTCCAAAATCTTCTCAACATTGCAAAGGACTCCAGAGACTTGGGCTCTCGTGGCGAACGAGGTCAAGGCCCATCAATTCGTAACCCTACTCCAAGTTGAAGACTAGGAGCTAGGAGCGTCCATGCCACAAGTTCTGCCACCTTCTATTTCTTGGTCGAAAGGTAAGAATGGTAAGTTTTCAATTATATACTTGCCTTTTCTGTTTTGCAGGGTAGGAATTAGTAGTTTTATATATTTGAGTCAAGAACAATTTACGTAGTTGTCCTTTTTCGGTTATTTCTTTTTTGTAATGTTCCTTATGAACTTTTGTAACTTTTCCATTTTTATTTTGGATCGACCCTAGAAGGTCAAGACTGCCGAGCATATTAATAAGGCTCCTTCAGCATTGTAGTTCGACAACTTTTTGATATTAATAAAGATAGAACTTTTTTTCCTAAGAGTTTTTCTCCTAAAGCTCTTGCGCTTAGAACCCTAGTTGAGACCAGCCCTCCTAGCTTCTAAGTTGTGATTTATAACGAGGTTCATCACCCTCGTGTGGTTCACTTCACCTCTCCATCCAATACCCACCATAAAATCCCCATCCGTAAGCCTAAGGCCGTAGTCTTCTCCGACCAGTCCGCGAGTGTTACGGCCTTGATTCAAGGCTTGTATCACACATGGTATGAAATGTGCCATCTTAGAGAATCGGTCCACCACTACAAATAGGGCATCTTTTTCGTTATCTTGGGCAGACATAGAATGAAGTCCATGGAGATGTCTACCCATGGATGTGTAGGTATGGGCAGAGGGAGATAAAACCCATGAGGGTGTACTCGAGACTTTGCCTTTATGCAAGTAATGCACCTTGCACATATGGGATTCTACTGATTTCTTGATGTTGGCCAATAGAAATGCTCCTTGATCATGGCCAATGTCTTTTCAACACCAAAGTGGCCCATAAGACCTCCTCCATGAGCTTCTCGAGTGATAAGCTCTCGTAGAGATACCTATGGTATGCACATCCTTCTTTCCTGGAACAAGAATCCATCATGGAGATATAACTTGTCGTGAATCCCTTTGCCACACTCCTTGTAGCTCTCAAAAAATTCAGGGTCATCCTTGTATAAGTCATTCATGTGCTCAAATCCTAAAATCTTTGCTTCCATTGTTGAGATCAAGGAACACCTTTTTGGTAGTGCATCGGCTACCACATTATCCTTGCCCTTCTTGTATTTGATGACATAAGGGAAGGTTTCTATGAACTCCATCCACCTATCATGTCCTCTCTTGAGGTTGGTTTGCCCTCTAAGGTGTTTGAGAGTCTCGTGATTAGTGTGGATCACAAACTCCTTGGACAACAAGTAGTGTTTCCAAGTCTCCAAGGCTCGGACTAGGGCATAGAGCTCCTTATCATAAGTGGGTTAGTTCAGTGAGGCCCCACTTAACTTCTCACTGAAGTATGCCACTGGTCTTCCTCCTTGGATTAGCACGGCGCCTATGCCTATGCCGGAGACATCACACTCCATTTCAAACGTCTTATTGAAGTCGGACAGGACTAGCACTGGTGCATGAGTGAGGCTGTCTGATGAGAACATCAGATCATCTGGCCAGAGATAAGACCAACATGGCCGACCAGAAGGATTGCCCGATACAGCCAGGCCATTTGGCGCATCTGCTGGGCCAAGCGGTACCGCCGGCCCTATAATCAGCCGGGCCGGGCCGACCAACTTCTCCGACAGAGAGGCCCAAACCTCCGGCCCAACTGACGGTGACGTGAACAACACCGCCGGCCCAACTGGCAATGCTGCCGGCTCAAAAATCATTCTGGCCGGCTCCGATCTCAACTCGGCCAGCTCAACGCACAATCCAGCCGGTTCACGAGATTGCACCACCATTTCCACATCTACACAAGGAGACTCGGATCAACTAAGCTACCAGCTTCAAGGCATGAACCTGGATGAAGTCTCTACATCAGTGGTGCCACCAGGAGCCATAACAAAGAGCAGAATAAGAGCACTCTTCCACAAGTTCAGTTTGTGGGTAGACAAGCTCCTATAAGATCATTGATAAGGAGCATTGGGCCAAGAGTACAAGGAAGAGTCCAAAGGCTTCTAAACATCACAAAGGACACCAGATACTTGGGCTCTCCTGGCAAAGGAGGTCAAGGCCCAACAATTCTTAACCGTACTCCAAGTTGAAGACTAGAAGCTAGGCGCGTGCATGCCACAAGGTCGGCCACCTTCCATTTCTTGGACGAAAGGTTAGAATGGTAAGTTTTCAAATTATATACTTGCCTTTTCTATTTTGAAGGGTAGGAATTAGTAGTTTTCCATTTTTGAGTCAAGAACAATTTAGGTAGTTGTACTATTTTGGTTATTTCCTTTTTGTAATTTTCCTTTTGCACTTTTGTAACATTTCCATTTTTATTTTGAGTCGACCCTA
The DNA here is from genome assembly GCA_018901945.1 of Pugionium dolabratum. Classification (NCBI taxonomy): domain Eukaryota; kingdom Viridiplantae; phylum Streptophyta; class Magnoliopsida; order Brassicales; family Brassicaceae; genus Pugionium; species Pugionium dolabratum. The sequence goes on along the minus strand of JAEVFF010000570.1, from coordinate 58,611 downwards.
GAAGGTCAACGCTGCCGACCATATTAATAATACTCCTTCAGCATTGTAGTTAGACAACTTTTTTATATTAATAAAGATAGAACTTTTTCCTAAGAGTTTTTCTCCTAAAGCTCTTGCGTTTAGAACCCTAGTTGAGACCAGCCCTCCTAGCTTCTAAGTTACGATTTATCACGAGGTTCATCACCCCTCGTGCGGTTCATTTCACCTCTCCATACAATACCCACCAGAAAATCCCCATCCAGAAGCCTAAGGCCGAGTTTCTCGCCTAATCTTTTCCAACCAGTCCGCGAGTGTTACGGCCTTGATTCAAGGATTGTATCATTTTGGTATCAGAGTTTAAGCTCCTAGAAACAGGTTGTTTCTATCCTTTATTTTAGTCTTATTTCCAATTCGTGCTTTAGTTTAAGTTTTATTCATAAAAATAAAAAAGAAATAACATCTAAATTCAAACTGAGTGCATCTAGCTCCTATGTGCATCACTAGGGTTTAGATTCATTCTTTGCATTACAAATTCGTTTTTCCTTTTGGTAAAAGCATATTTTCCATTCTTAATTAAGTTAAAACAAAAAAAGAAAAGAAAACCAAGAAAATTCGACCAAAAGAAAATCTAGAAGATTTGCATTAATTACTAGGATTTACAACATTAATTGTAGAATCTTTCCTTTTTTTCAAATTTTCCTTTTTCTATTTGCATCTTCTCTACTATAAAAGAAAAACCTCCTAAAGGATTTTTAGGAGCAAACTAACTTGTTTTTCTTCTTGTAGCACACGATGGCTGAAGGAAACCAAGATGCAACCGAGGCCATGATGGCCATGTTCACCACCCTCCAAACACAACTCGCATCAATCGGCGAGAGGCTAGAGCGTGTGAGAGGCCAGTGAGATTCCAGGCCATAAGGCACGTAGGGGCTGACCAAGACCCTGCTGAAGGTCCTGATAACCCTGGGACACAGCCCGAACAGGAGGAGCCCCAGCCGGATGGAGATGAGGACGCACAGCCTCACGGCTATCTCCCTAGGCCGAGAGGACCTCCACGGCAACCAGAAGCAGAGGGCAATGGCTATGAGCCCTATGGTCATCACCAGAGACCAAGGATGCCCCCTAGACATCATGAGGATGGAGATGACTACGCCTACAACGGGGTAAACAGTCACGATGTCAAGCTAACACCTCCTAGTTTTGCAGGAAAAGTAGACCCTAGATTGAGAAAGGAGGATGGATTACATCTTCGACCATTACAACCAGCCAGGCCCTAGGAGAGTATCCATGGAAGTAGCACAACTCACGGATAATTCACTCATCTGGTGGGATCGTGAGGCTTCTGACCGTAGGAGAAGGAGATTGAGGCCCATAGACTTGTGGGTCGACATTAAGGATCTCATGAGGCAAAGGTTTGTCCCACCTTATTTCCATAGGGATTTGCAACGACGTTTTCGTACTCTTAAACAGGGCACAAGATAAGTAGAGGAGCACTATGAGGAGTTTGAAAGGCTAAGGAACAGGCTGGAGCTCAATGACGATGAGGAGGCATTGATGGCTTAATTCTTGGATTGTTTGCAAGATAGGATCAGCCGAAAAGGGGAGAGACAAATCTACAATGATTTCAAGGACTTGTTCCACCTCTCTGTCCAGGCGTAAGAGCCAGGACCTATGCAGCAAACCTAAGACGTCTTGGGCACCAAGCATTGGCACCAAGCCCGTAGACAAGGGCAAGAGTATAGAAATCGAATCACGGTTCAAAAGCAAGCCTCCTGAGCAAACCTGTGACCAGAGAGAGCCTAGTAAGTCTTCTAACCCTCAGAGATCACGTAATATCACTTGCTTTAAGTGTAGGGGTCGCGGTCACATCTCAAGGGAGTGCCCAAACAACCAAGTCATGCTGATCACGGAAGCTGGAGAGTATGAGTCTCAAGATGAAGAGGACTTTGAACCAGAAGCAGAATACGGTGACATTGAGTACCCTGATGTGGGGGAAGTGCTGGTCACTAGACGCATCCTCAGTGCAGTGGTAGACACCTCCGAGACAATTTAAAGGGAGAACATCTTCCACAGTGGGTGCACCATAAAGGGCATGGTATGTAATCTCATCATAGATGGTGGTTATTGCAATAACGTGGCCAGTGCCTATATGGTTGATAAGCTAGGTCTAGAGAAGACAAAGCACCCCCGGCCATATCGACTGAGATGACTCGATGACAAGGTGGAGCTCAAGATCCATGAGCAAGTAACCGTGCCATTCAGTGTGCACAGATACCAGGATCAGGTAGTTTGTGACGTAGTACCTATGCAAGCTGGCCATCTTCTGCTAGGAAGACCATGGTAGTTCGACAAGGATACAAGGCATGATGGTCGGACCAATCTCTACACTTTTGTGCACGATAAGAGAAAGGTCAGCCTAGCTCCTCTCACACCTGCCCAGGTACACGAGCTACAAAAACAAATGAGTAAGGAAAAGATACTCATTAAATCTAATTTTCTCATTCAACCGAGTCATGTCCGGAGACCTTTAGCCTCAAAGGACTTAATGTTACTACTGGTTTTCAAAGAAGTTTTGAGTGTAGAAAAGGAACAGGTATAGCTACCTCCTGAATTAGCGGCCCTCCTCAACAAGTTCCAGGACGTATTCCCTGAGGAGATACCAGCAGGCTTGCCTCCCTTACCCGGCATAGAGCACCAGATCGACCTTGTGCCCGGAGCAGCCTTACCCAATCGGCCAGCCTACCGGATGAGTCCAGAGGAGTCCAAAGAGCTTGAGAAGCACGTTAAGGAGCTCCTGGAGAAAGGCTATGTTCGAGAGAGCCTCAGTCCATGTGCCGTACTAGTGCTGCTAGTCCCTAAGAAGGATGGGACTTGGCGAATGTGCGTAGACTGCCGAGCAATCAACAACATCACAGTAAAGTACCGGCATCCTATACCACGGCTGGACGACATGCTAGATGAACTGAGTGGAGCCACGGTCTTCTCCAAGATAGACCTCAAGAGTGGATACCACCAAGTCAGAATGAAAGAGGGTGATTAGTGGAAGACTGCTTTCAAGACAAAGCAAGGGCTCTACGAATTGACATTCATGCCATTTGGCTTGACTAATGCCCCAAGCACCTTCATGCGCCTTATGAACCACATTTTTAGGGCGTACATCAGTAAGTTTGTAGTAGTCTATTTTGATGACATACTTGTTTACAGTAAGTGCCTACTGAAACACCTAACACATCTTGAGATGGTGCTTAAAACCCTTCGACAAGAAGAGCTTTATGCCAATCTCAAGAAGTTCAACTTTTGTACTGACAAGATTGTTTTCTTAGGATTTGCTGCAAGTTCACAGGGCTTACAGGGCTTACAGGTTGATGAAGAAAAGATTTGAGCCATACAAGAAAGGCCAACACCGAGCAACATCAGCCAAGTGAGAAGCTTCCACGGCCTGGCCCGCTTCTACAGAAGATTTGTGCCCAACTTCAGCAGAATTGCCTCACCATTGACGGCAGTAGTGAAGAAGAATGTGGGGTTCAGCTGGGGAGAAGCACAAAAGAAGGCTTTTCAGGCCTTGAACGACAGCCTCACGCATGCACCTGTACTAGTCCTACCCGACTTCAACAAGACGTTTGAAGTGGAGTGTGATGCCTATGGAATATGCATAGGAGCAGTGCTATCCCAAGGAGGAAGGCCAGTGGCATACTTCAGTGAGAAGTTAGGTGGGGCCTCACTGAATTACCCCACCTACGAAAAGGAGCTCTATGCCTTAGTCCGAGCTTTGGAGACTTGGCAACATTAGATGTTGTCCAAGGAGTTTGTGATTCACACTGATCACAAGACTCTCAAACACCTTAGAGGGCAAACCAACCTCAAGAGAATACATACTAGGTGGATAGAGTTTATAGAAACCTTCCCTTACGTCATCAAGTACAAGAAGGGCAAGGATAATGTGGTAGCCGATGCACTATCAAGAAGATTTTCTTTGATATCTACAATGGAAGCAAAAGTCTTAGGATTCGAACACATCAACGACCTGTATAAGGATGATCCTGAATTTGCTGAGAGCTACAAGGAGTGTGGAACAGGGAGTCATGACAAGTTCTACATCAATGATGGGTTATTGTTCCGGGAAAGAAGGCTGTGCATACCACAAGGATCTCTACGAGAGCTTATCACCCGAGAAGCTCATGGAGGTGGTCTTATGGGCCACTTTGGTGTTGACAAGAAACTTGCAGTGGTCAAGGAGCACTTCTACTGGCCACACATCAAGAGGTCAGTATGATGAGGACATCAGGTCGTACATCCAGCCAGGAGACCAGACTGGCCGACCAGGAAGCTTGCCCGAGACAGCAGGACAATCTGGCGCGCCTGCCGGACCAGACAGTACCGCCGGACCCTCGACCTATAGGACCAGACCGGTCAACATCGCCGGCGGGGAGGCCCAAGCTTCCGGCACACTTGGTGGGGACGTGAATGACACCGCCGGTCCCCCTGATGACACCGCCGACTCCGGGATCAACTTGGCCAGTCCTGAAGTCATTTCGGCTAGTACCGCGCACAATCCAGCCGGTACAGGCCATCCAGCCGAGTACACGCACACTTCCACTTCTACACAAGAGGACTCGGACCAAATGAGCTACAGCTCCAGGACATGCACTTAGAGGAAGTATCTACACCAGTGGTACCTCCAGGAGCAATGACAAGAAGCAGATCAAGAGCACTCTTCCACAAATTCAGCTTATGGGTCGACAAGCTCTTAGAGGAAGAGCAGCTAAGGACAATGGGCCAGAAGAGCAAATTAGAGTCCAAAGGCTTCTCAACAACACAAGGAACATCAGAGACTTGGGCTTTAGTGGCAAGAGAGGTCAGGGCCCAAAGCTTTTTAACCCTACTCCAAGTCGAAGACTAGGAGCAAGGCGCGTGCATGCCACAAGGACGGCCACCTTCCATTTCTTGGCCGTGAGGTGAGTTAAGGTAAGTTTACATTCGAAAATATGCCTCTTTCTGTTTTGCAGGGTAGGATCTAGTTGCTTTACATTTTTGAGTCAAGAACATTTTAGGAATAGGTCTTTTTCGGTTATACACTTTTGTATCTTTTCCTTTTGTGCACTTTTGTAAACTTTCCTTTTCTTTGTTTGAGTCGACCCTAGAAGGTCAAGCTGTCGAGAATATTAATAAGGCTCCTTCCAGCATTGTAGTTCGACAACCTTTTTGATTATTAATAAAGTAGAACTTTTTCCCTACAAGTTTCTCTCTAAGAATCTTGTGCGCTTATAACCTAGTTGAGACCAGCCCTCCTAGCTCTAAGTTTGTGATTTATCACGAGGTTCATCACCCCTCGTGTGGTTCACTTCACCCCTCCATCGTTTACCAACCAGAAAACCCCTATCCAGGAGCCTAAGGTTGAGTTTCTCACCTAATCTTCTACAAACAGCCCACGCGCATACATCCTTGAATCAAGGCTTGTATCATTTTGGTATCAGAGCTTAAAGCTCCTAAACCAGGTTGTTTCTATCCTTTTGCTTGTTTTGTTTTTAGTTCTTGCATTAGTTTAAGTCGCATTCAAGAAAAATCAAAAAAAATAACATCAAACTCCAAACCGAGTGCATCTAGCCTTCTACGTGTATCACTAGGGTTTAGATTCACTTTTGCATTGCCATTCACGTTTTCCTTTTTTTTAATTCATATTTCCATTAATTTTAAGTTAAATTAAAAAGAAAACAAAAAGAAAAGAAAAGAAAATAGGAAAATATCCAAAAGATTTCGAGTTGGACAGCTAGCACAAGTTGTCTAGGAAGTTTCCTTTTTTTTCGAATTTCCTTTCCTTAGGATTTTTCCTTTTTGCATTTTTCGAACCCCTTATAAAAAAGAAAACCCTCCTAATATTTTAGGAGCATCCTAACTTGTCTTATTTCTTTGTAGAACGCCATGGGAGAAGAAAATAGAGAAGCAACTGAAGCCATGATGGCCATGTTCACCACACTCCAAACACAACTCGCATCCATAGGCGAGAGGTTGGAGCGCGTGGAAAGACCGGTGAGATCCCAGGCCATAAGGCACGTGAGAGCTGAGCAAGACCGTCCTGAGGGTCCTGAGCACCTTAGGACACGGCACGAACAGGAGGAACCCCAGCCAGATGGAGATGAGGACACAAAACCTCATAACTATCACCATAGGCCGAGAGGACCTCCACGGCAACCAGAGGCAGAAGATGATGGCTTTGAGCCATATGGTCTTCACCAGAGACCAAAAATGCCTCCTAGACATCATGAGGATGGAGATGAACACGCCTATAACCGGGTAACTCATCCTGATGTTAAGCTAACTCCTCCAAGTTTTGCAGGAAAAGTAGACCCTGAGGCTTACCTAGATTGGGAGAGAAGAATGGATCATATCTTCGATCATTACAACCAACCAGGGCCTAGGAGAGTCTCAATGGCAGTAGCAAAACTCACGGACAATTCCCTCATCTGGTGGGATCGTGAGGTATCTGACCGAAGGAGGAAAAGATTGAGGCCCGTAGACTCATGGGTCGACATGAAAGACCTCATGCGACAAAGGTTTGTTCCACCTTACTTTCATAGAGATTTGCAACATCGTTTTCGTACTCTTAAGCAGGGTACCAGATCAGTAGAAGAATACTATGAAGAGTTCGAGAAGTTAAGGAACAGATTGGAGCTCAATGATGATGAAGAAGCATTGATGGCACAATTCTTGGATGGACTCCAAAAAAGGATCAGCCGCAAGGTGGAAAGGCAAATCTACAATGACTTCAAAGACTTGTTCCACCTATCTGTGCAAGCTGAGCAGCACATCAAATGTAAGAGCCAAGACATCCGCAGCAAGCCTAAGACACCTTGGGCACCAAGCATCATGCCCAAGACCGTAGACAAAGGCAAGAGCATAGAGATCGAGTCAAGATTCAAGAGCACGCCTCATGAACCCACCCGTGACCAGAGAGAGCCTGGTAAGTCTTGTAACCCTCAAAGCTCACGTGACATAACTTGTTTCAAGTGCAGGGGACGTGGACACATCTCAAGGGAGTGCCCAAACAACCGAGTCATGCTGATTACGGAGGCAGGAGAGTATGAGTCCCAAGATGAAGAGGAATATGAACCAGAAGGAGAATATGGTGACATTGAGTACCCTGATGTGGGGGAAGTGCTGGTCACTAGACGTATCCTCAGTGCAATGGTGGATCCTTCAGAGACCATCCAAAGAGAGAACATCTTCCACAGCCGTTGCACCATCAAGGGCAAGGTATGTAACCTCATCATAGATGGTGGTTCTTGCACTAACCTTGCTAGTGCATATATGGTTGATAAGCTAGGTCTAGAGAAGACAAGGCATCCTCGACCATATAGACTGAGATGGCTGGATGACAAAGTGGAGCTCAAGATCCATAAGCAAGTCACTGTGCCATTCAGTGTGGGCAAGTACCAAGACCAAGTCGTGTGCGACGTGGTGCCCATGCAAGCTGGCCATCTTCTGCTAGGAAGGCCATGGCAGTTTGACAAAGAGACCAAGCATGATGGCCGAACCAATCTCTACACTTTTGTGCATGACAAAAGAAAGGTCAGCTTGGCTCCTCTTACACCTGCCCAGGTACACGAGCTACAACTCCAAATGAGTAAGAAAAAGAAACTTATCAAGTCTAATTTTCTTATTCAACCAAGCCATGTCCGGAGAGCTTTAGCCTCGAAGGATTTAATGTTACTAATGGTCTTCAAACAAGTTTTGAGTATCGAACAGGGACAGGTAGAGCTACCTCCTGATGTAGCAACTCTCCTCAACAAGTTCCAGGATGTATTTCCAGAGGAGATACCAGCAAGCTTGCCTCCTTTACGTGGCATAGAACACCAGATTGATCTAGTGCCCGGAGCAGCCCTGCCCAACCGGCCAGCCTACCGGATGAGTCCAGAGGAGTCCAGGGAGCTTGAGAAGCAAGTCAAGGAGCTCCTGGAGAAAGGATATGTTCGAGAGAGCCTCAGTCCATGTGCTGTACCAGTGCTACTAGTGCGCAAGAAGGATGGGACT